>CM042442.1:8169290-8194290 GCA_023631565.1 Gymnocephalus cernua | reverse complement strand
TCATTTAAAAACACTGGATGGAAACAAAGTTGTTATTTCTGTACGTGGACTTACAACAACCTGTACAGCTGTGTCCATCTATTGGCCGTTTTTCTGCTACGATTTTTCATAAATGTAGCTCGGTAGTTAGCTAGCTATGCAGGAAGATGACTTCCCCTTTTTTTTAAAGATTATTTTTTGGGCATTTTTAGGCCTTTATTTGACAGGACAGCTGAAGACATGAAAGGGGAGAGAGAGAGAGAGAGAGGAGAATGACATGCAGCAAAGGGCCGCAGGTCGGAGTCAAACCCGGGCCCGCTACGTCGAGGAGTACACCTCTATATACGGGCACACGCTCTACCAACTGAGCTACCTGGGCGCCCGACTTCCCCTTTTTTAATCCCATGTCCTGTGCTCTGCTTCCTCAACAGGGTGAAACAGCTTTCAGTGAGTACAACACAAATCAGAGATGCTGACAGTGATTCAGAGGTCTGGATCCAGGCCATCGGTAAATGACAATAACGTTGTGAAGAGAACAGAACATTTTGGATTCCATATCTGGAGCTGATTGGAGCCCTCTCAGAACCGAGCAGCAGGCGACCCGTTCTCACTCCCAACTTGTAAAATAGCCACGCTTGGTCAGTGGCTCTCAGCGTCGGATACCGACGCAAAAATCACTCTTTAGCGTCTGTATGGAACAAACCGGGCAGAGCAGCAGCTTGACCGCGGCGCTGTAAGATGACAAAGAATTAACCCTCCTGTTGTCCTCGGGTCAAATTTGACCCATTTTCAGAAAGTTTTTGTAACAGAAAGTTTGGGTTTCTTTCAACCAAAAAAGATAACATGGATGGTTTCACGAGTACAATAAATGATCAGTTCACTACTTTCATTGCATGTGGGTGTTTATTGAAATGTATAGCATTTCGGAAATTTTTTTTTAAAGAACGTTGAAAAAAATGACAAACATTTCGTAAAATGTTCCAAAAACGAGGGAAAACAACAACAAAACCGCCCAAAAAATTGCAAAAACACAATCGACTAAAACATCGTAAAAAAGTGACAAAAACGTCGGTAAAAGCAACAACAGCTTAAAAAAAAACTGCCCAGAAAAATAAAAAGTTGCATGACCGACGGGAAGACATTACAAGGGTAGCGATTAGTATGAAAGGCCGAAAATCTGCGTGAGGAAGTTGGTTGTGGGGGTGGATGGGTCAAACACAGGACTCTCACCCAGGAGACCGGGGGTTCCTGTCCCGTTCTTGTCCCGCATGTCACTGACACGAACATTTTACAACCCCACCCACAATCGTTTCCTAAACCTAACTGTCCCGTATGTCAGTTAAACGTACGTCCCGACCCAGAGCGTCAAATCGTGACGCAGAGAGTCCCGACCAATGCGCGTCTAAATATGACGCTGAAGGAGACTTTTTGCGTCAATAACAAACGTAAAAGGAACATGACCAAGGGTTGATTTTTGAGAGAGAAGAGAGAAGTGATGAGACACTCCAGGATGTGTAGAGAAATAATCTAACATTCCCGAATTTAAAATGTATGTGACAATTTTACGAGAGACACAAAGTCTCCACACCTCAAGACAAAACAGTCATTTTTCAGTGCCATCGCAAATAATTCTTATTAGTGTTTTTCTTTCATTATCTCTATGTTTCAGGCAAGGCCAGGGGAAAATAAACCAACATTTAACTGTTGGTAGAAGATGGGATGTTAACATCACGGTGCTCTATGGTTTGCTCCTGAACACAACATCATTCACCTGACATCACTTGTCAGTTTCTACAGATAGAGAGTGATCTAGAAAATCAATACGTTCCAGATTCAAAGGTCAGCACTGCAGCTCGTCTGTCTGTTCTGTTTGTTTCACTTTCAAATGTTTCATCCAGGCTGGTGATCTGTGTTTCTGAAACGCATCACGGCGTGTGTGTGTGTGTGTGTGTGTGTGTGTGTAATATCACAGCCTTTCACATCTCCTTTCCCAGGAAATTGAGTAGGTTCTTCTTATCACACACACACACACACACACACACACACACACACACACACACACACACACCCACACACACACACACACACACACACACCCACACAGGATGATTTCAGTGATGGGGGAATATGGAGGCTCACAGTGAACATAATGTGGCTTTATAATGTCCCCCTGATACAGGAAATAGCCAGAGGTCTGGGACTGTGTGTGTGTGTGTGTGTGTGTGTGTGTGTGTGTGTGTGTGTGTGTGTGTGTGTGTGTGTGTGTGTGTGTGTGTGTGTGTGTGTGTGTGTGTGTGTGTGTGTGTGTGTGTCTGTTTCTGAGAGGAGAAATACCCATCAGAGGAAGGAAATAACGAATCCCACTGCGACTTTTCAGAGCACTGAGGGCTCCATAACAGCACACACAAACACTCTGGTGCATTCTCATCACCATTAATCCTATGGAAAACAAATATTTCCATATTGTTTTCTAGTGACGGCAATATCTTTCATAAAAATGTCAACATGAAATTTCCTCCTTTTAAAAAAAAAATTGTTATTGTTTAAACTATTATGAAAAATGTGTTTCCCATTAGCAGCACTTAAAAGCATCTTAACACTAGAACGGCTGAACACACATTAAAGTAACATGACGTTTTCAATCACTTTACCTTATATCAAAAAGTGTAAATGTTGTTAGCCACAGTATGAAAACAAAGCTTAATGTGCAGTAAACACTTTACAGTTGTATTCATATAACTAGGTGGAAATATGTTAAGGAAAGTAAAGTGACTGATTTAACTGCAGACAAAAAAGAAATCACAATCTTTTTTTGTGAATGTCATTCGGGCCTCATTACTGTGCAACCAACTGACTTGCAGGGCACACAGAGCCCCGCTTTTATGATTTTTACAAATCCACACACATACACCAAAAACAACCACAAAGAACATGCATGAGTTACTTCCAGCTGGTTACAGACAAACGCGTTACAGCAGAGTGTTAAAATAAAGATGAACATTTTGTATGAAATATATCATTAATTGTAGGGAAATTGGATCAATGAAAAAAAATTGCTTTTACGTTTTAAACTTTCAACTTGATTTTCTGACATTGCTGCTTTATTGTTATTTTATTATTATGGTTGTTGATAATAATTATAATTATATGATATAATATAGTATATTATAATATTACAATATAATATAGTAGATGCATCTGCCCCTATTTAATTTATAGTCTTTCTTCCAAATCTATTTTAAATGCGTGTGTACATGTGTTTATGCAGAGTCCCACCATTGTGTGAGTGTGTGTGTGTGTGTGTGTGTGAGTGTGTGTGTGTGTGTGTGTGTGTGAGAGAGTGTGTGTGTGTGTGTGTGTGTGTTCTTTCCCCATCTGTGAAAGTGAATAACGAGGCGGTTTGTGCACGTCTGTCGGCACACGTGAGATGTGTCACAAGTGTGTGTATACAAAGTTGTGTGTGTGTGTGTGTGTGTGTGTGTGTGTGTGTGTGTGTGTGTGTGTGTGTGTGTGTGTGTGTGTGTGTGTGTGTGTGATTGCCAGCAGGTTCTTAGGCCGGAGAACTAAAACATTTCTCCACAGGTGACGGCTCTTTACGAGTCTCTTCCACACTCATTTTATTAGTCTCCCATTTTCCTTTCAAACACCATGACTTCTTTTCTTTTTCTGGCAAAGCCCCCCCCCACACACACACACCTCTTTCTTTCACCAATTTCCTTTGATTTAATTACTGCCACATGCTGCCGACTGCCAGCGATCGTTAGTGAGAGAACTGCCTCAACCAACACAGAGTCCTGACAGGCCCAAAGGGGACGCCGCAGAAAACACACACACACACACACACACACACACACACACACACACACACACACACACACACACACACACACACACACACACACACACACACACACACACACAAACACACACACACACACACACACACACACACGCCTGGATATAAAAAAAGACAGATGCACAAACAGATCTGTATTACTATACTTTTGAGGACCCTGACTGACGATATCCTAATGTAAAGTGAATTCTAATTTGAATCCCAAAACCAAATGCAGTCACTGCACCCAGAAATTGGTCAAAAATAGCTCCAACACTATCTGCTGCCAAAAGGTTTCTACTTGAAGACCTGTTCAATAAACAAAACAGAGCGTGTATTCAGACTTTGGAATTGGAAGAATGTGGATTTTCTTTCTTTTCCCCTGCTTTTTTTTCCTAACGCTGTTTCCTCCTTCTTCCTGTCTTTTTGCTAAGCTAGGCTAAACAGCGTCCTGAACCTGGAAGACGGAGATCAATAGGATTCCCAAACATGTCGAACGGTTCCTTTATATAATATATGCTTATATTCTAAAGACTAGGGCTGTATTCGCGAGACATTAGTTCCGTACGCCCTGCGACCGAAACACGCCAAAAAAAGTCCATTTGTGTCGACTACTCGCACACGTGGATCAGTCGCATGAGTTTTACCTGGAAACCTTTCCCCGTTGAAACCGAAAACATTCCGAACAGTGGCCCCAAAACTGAGGAACATACCGAACCGGGGATTTTGTGTACCGTTACACCCCTAATTAAAAGACAGGAGGAAAATTGCATGCACACACACGTAAGACACATGCGAGAGTGTGGATCGCAAAAACTGAGAGAGTGAGAGAATTCCAAACCTGATCCGGTCTAAATGATCTCTTTATCCAACATATCTGCTCCTGTTTGGCCTGAAACAGATGAGGACACACACAAATGTGTATAACTGGGACTCAGCTGATTCCCAAAGGGGAAATGTGTGCTTTTGTAACCTTAATGGGTTACAGGCCAAAGGTCAACTTCCTGCAGATGATGAGGATTCAGTGTCTTGCTCAACGACACAATGGCAGGGCCAATGTCGGTTGATCCATTCATACAGGCTCCTGAGAGCAACTGAGAAAGAAAGAAAGAGACAGACAGACAGAAAGCATCTTATTTGTTGCAGGAGACAACAGGAAGGTAGACGAGGAAGAGAGACGACAACAAAGCAACCCACGGCAGAGGTAAAGGAGTTGGAGTTGAGCCAGTTGGCTGTCTGACAGCTCATTAGGCGCTTTAATAAATAATCCACTGATGAAGTAATTAACAACAATCTCTAAGTTTCAGAGAGACAGAACATTTCCATGGGACTGTTCTACGGAGCACTGTTCATCATAGAGACACACACACACACACACACACACACAGGGAGTTTGTATAACAAACAAACTTTATTCTTGTTTGTCACATACACACAGTACAAGGCAGTGAAATTCATGTACTGCATTTAACCCATGTTAAGTTTTAGGAGGAGTGGACAGCTATACATACAGCATCCAGGAAGCAATTCAGGGTTCAGCGTCTTGCTCGGGGACACTTTCATATATGGCCTGGGATCGAACCGCCAATCTTGTGGTTGAGGGGCGACCACTCTACCTCTGAGCCTTTGGACTTATACAGTCCATTAGAGAAGTTGGCTAGTGTGGGAGCAAGCCACACAGGAAGGTACTGGCCTGTTGCTCAAGGAACTTAAACCAGGCTGTTCTCATGAACAAATTTGTAGATATAGCTAGTGAAGTAAAGCACTGTAAGTTTTATTCCTTGTATGTATTACTGCATGTACCACATTGACTGCAGCTGTTTAAGGCGGTAAGACCCATGCAGGGAGAAGGTTGGGATGGACGGTGGGACCTATAACACAGGGCTTTCAAGGGAGGGAGTGGAGTTTGTGTCCCGGAAGAAGTTAAGGGGAAAACAAAAGACTTTGTGTCCCTGGAGTACTACTTAGCGGGACCGGTGTTTGAGCCTGTTCTCATGAAATGAATGCTTACTCATGTTGTATGAGCAGTCCAACCCAAGTGTTCTTCCTTTTCACACTAATAATTGACAGATTTTGAGAGGCTTAAAGAGCTAAAGGTATTGTATTGCTTCACAGGGAAAAAAAGGAACATATTTAAGAGAAGTCAGAGAACGTTGAATATCATATTGTGTAATTTAAGTTTTTCTTCCTTTCTTATCCTTTTGATCATCTGGTGCCCATTCGGATTTGTCTCGGGACGCCACGTGAAAAAGATGTAGAAGAAGAAAAAGAATCCCCCCAAAAAAGACGAGACAAACACAAAGAGAGGGAGTCATAGAAAGCGGTGAGCATTTTGATTGGTTGCTAGCTGCCACCATGACAAACACACTCGTCACACACACACACACACACACACACACACACACACACACACACACACACACACACACACACACACACACACACACACAATTGTGTTCTCTCGGATGGCATGGTGGCAGCCGGCCCGACAGCCAATCAAAACAGCCGTTGCAGGGCACGCGGCCAATGAGACCTCTGCTCTCTGCGGCAGCCAAGCTGTCAGGGTGAGAACAAGAGTGTAGGAGGCAGCAAGTGTGTGTGTGTGTGTGTGTGTGTGTGTGTGTGTGTGTGTGTGTGTGTGTGTGTGTGTGTGTGTGACTACACACATCGCACACATCTTGAAAGTTTGAGCAAGTTCAATGAATATTCAGGATTTTATTTTATTTTCAAAGATAGAGTAGGAGGATAATAGTTTTTAAGAAGATTTATTGTTAATATTCATGTGATTTTAAAAGGACTTTTTCTACATGTATTGATTGACTTTACCTGAGATTTATAACATCTATCTAAAAGCTCCTCTAGCAAGGGGTTCATTTATTGGGTTTGAGAGCAATTTCTTTTAGTCTGTGTTTGATTTCCATGCAGTTTTTTCCAGTTTGATCTTTTGTAACTTGGCGGTTGTCCACTCTCAACCAGTTTATAAATAAATAATCATTGTGTAAATAAATTAAACTGATGACAAATACAGCCGAAAAACGTGTGCGTCACATTGGATACACGCAGGACACCCGGTCTGCTGAGCCGCTTTAAACAACAAACTGGGCTGTGAAATACTGACATGTCAAAAAGCGGAACACAAATAAGTTCATATTTTCAAAAATCCAAACAACTGTCACTCTTAAATCAGGACTGTTTTGTGAAAATGTGTTAATGTTGGATGGCTCTGACGTGTGTGCGTGTGTGTGTCTGTGTGTGTGTGTGTGCGTGTGTGTGTGTGTGTGTGTGTGTGTGTCTCATCCTGGTTTGTCTTCACCGTCTCACCTTCTCTAAGATGGCTGCCATGGCGTTCGAATCAGATTTGTGGATTCCAACTCAGAAAGTTGGAGTGTTACAACACGCCCAACGCCACCAGAGTGCTGGGTTGCAGGGACCCCGTTGCCAAGGCAACGCGCCGGCAGGCACCTAAACCAATGCCAAAAACTAAGATGGCTGCCGTGGCATGTTAATTATTGAAGAGGGTGCAGACGGAGAGTGGGGGACAGCGAGCACGGCTGCTGGTGGGATGCTGGGTCACAGTTATCCCGTTGCTACGGTGATTCAAGCTGGCGACGGGCGCGCAGATTTCATTCAGCACAGCAACGTAACGTGGCAAACAAACCAAACACTAAGATGGCTGCCGCAGGAAGTGAGTGGTGAGCAGGAACACTGTTCACCTGCTGATTCAGGTTACAAATCATTGAGTTGTCTCATCTTTCTGGATAACATCAAATGAATGAACTGTAGTTTATCAGATAAACTAAACCGTAGTTTATTAGACAAAACTGAACTGTAGCTTATCAGATAAAGAAACCGTAGTTTATCAGATACAAATTAACTGTAGTTTATCAGACAAAACTGAACTGTAGTTTATCAGATAAACTCTACTGTAGTTTATTAGATAAAATAAACTGTAGTTTATTAGACAAAACTGAACTGTAGTTTATTAGATAAAATAAACTGTAGTTTATTAGACAAAACTGAACTGTAGTTTATTAGATAAAATAAACTGTAGTTTATTAGATAAAACTGAACTGTAGTTTATTAGATAAAATAAACTGTAGTTTATTAGATAAAATAAACCATAGTTTATTATGTAGATGAAACCGTAGTTTATCAGATACAACTGAACTGTAGTTTATTAGATAAAACTGAACTGTAGTTTATCAGATAAAACTGAACTGTAGTTTATTAGATAAAACTGAACTGTAGTTTATCAGATAAAACTGAACTGTAGTTTATTAGATAAAATAAACTGTAGTTTATTAGACAAAACTGAACTGTAGTTTATTAGATAAAATAAACTGTAGTTTATTAGACAAAACTGAACTGTAATTTATTAGATAAAATAAATCGTAGTTTATAAAATAAAACTGAACTGTAGTTCATCTGATAAAATAAATTGTAGTTTATCAGATGAAATAAGCTGTAGTTTATCTGAAAAAAATAAACTGTAGTTTATCAGATAAAGGAAACTGTAGTTTATTAGATAAAACTGAACTGTAGTTTATCAGATAAAAGAAACTGTAGTTTATTAAATAAAATAAACTGTAGTTTATCAGATAAAACTGAACCCTAGTTAATCTGATAAAGGAAACTGTAGTTTATTGGATAAAACTGAACTGTAGTTTATCAGATAAAAGAAACTGTAGATTATTAAATAAAATAAACTGTAGTTTATCAGATAAAAGATACTGTAGTTTATCAGATAAAAGAAACTGTAGATTATTAAATAAAATAAACAGTAGTTTATCAGATAAAAGATACTGTAGTTTATCAGATAAAAGAAACTGTAGATTATTAAATAAAATAAACTGTAGTTTATCAGATAAAAGAAACTGTAGTTTATCAGATAAAACTGAACTCTAGTTTTAAAACTGTAGTTTATTATGTAGATGATAGAATCAATATTTATAGAATTGTATATGGACCTATAGCAACATACACAAGGCTGAACGTGTTTTCAGCCCTTTCAAGTTTCTCATTTCACATTTCGCCCTCACAGCCTTTTACAGAGTGAGCTTCAACTAGTAATGTTAAATGTAAGGGTCTGAGCCATTTTCAGTTTTAATAATCGAAATAAAAACATGTCCGGCTCAAAGTCAAACTCAGAGTATGCTTTAAAATCTGTAAAAAATACACCTGTTCTCCTGTTTTTTTCTGTTATTGTTTTACAGTAAAACTAGTCTATATCCACGACATTCCACTTCCGTTGCTGTTGGAAATTCCGCCGTATGTCCTTTTTTTTGACCGGATTTCCATTTCCTTTGTGTTGGCATTCTAAACTCTGGTGGATTCATGAGGACGATGGTGAACTGCTCCTCAGATCTCTGCAGGGTAAATCCAGACAGCAATCTGAGTTTTCTGTTGCACGACTAAAACTAATTTTGAAGTACACATGTTCCACCAAAACAAATTTCTTCCCAAGGCTATTTTGCAGAGGCACGGAGGCTCCGTCCGCCGCTTAGTGC
This sequence comes from Gymnocephalus cernua, assembly GCA_023631565.1. Taxonomy (NCBI): domain Eukaryota; kingdom Metazoa; phylum Chordata; class Actinopteri; order Perciformes; family Percidae; genus Gymnocephalus; species Gymnocephalus cernua. The sequence continues at coordinate 8,184,969 of CM042442.1, read as the reverse complement.
CGCCCGAGACAATTGTGATTTGGTTTGAAGAAATGGCAATAAATCAGAGCACGTTTCTCTCCAATCCCAGAATGCTGTGTGGACTAGCCAGACCCTCCGCCGCAGCGCAGGAGGGTCTGGCAAAGCGAGACTAGAGTAAAAGTAGAATTCAGCAACAGTTAGAGAGAGAGAGAGAGAGCACTAAGGCACTAAACACACTGACATACAGCGCATTAACATACTTAATCCTTCATCTTCCTCATTTTGGGTTGTAGGGATTTTAACCCTTGACCTCTTCCTGTTGAGAGAGGGAGTACAGCCATTAGACCGATCCGGCTGCAGCATTACATCACCGGATCTCTTTTTACCGTCTTTATATCGTCGGTGTAGAATACATTTTAAAGGTGTTTCAGCTCGGTAAAAAGTTTGAATGAAGCTGAGGACTGCAGGCTATACATCTTGACTCAGTGGAAACAAGAAAAAAAAAATCTGTTTCCATTGAGTGTGTATGAAGTTAGGAGAAAGTTATTTTTAAAGATTTTGGGAAGGGATCAGGGTCAGATACCTGTTTCAGAGGAACCTGAATGTTTCCTCATGCTCACTAAATCTAAAAGATAATGATGAATTAACCGTGGTGGCGAGTTTTTGCTGAATAAATCATGAGAGATTTTTTTTTTTTCCGCAAGAAAATTTATTTTGAATGTCACGCTCCTGCTACAAAAAAAAAAAAAAACATGAGAAAGAAAGGATTAAAAACAATAAAAAGTAAGTGAGATGAAGTTACAAATGCAAACAGAGCCCTCGGTGTCCCACAGATGGGACACAGTCGGTTAGCGGGAAAAGTTGTTTATGTCATCTGATCTACATTTGTGCATCCTTCTCTGCAAAGCTTTATCACAATCCACCAGTTTTCAGTTTAGTTATGTTACTTCTGTTTGATCCCAGCTCAAATTCATGAAGAATAAAATCCAAGCTGATGTAGAAACTATTTGGGAGAAAATAAAAAGAGCAACATTAAATCAGTAAATAGAAGCCAGAGGATGCAGAGCACTTGGTACTATTATTTCTCCAGAGATGTTAGGGCTTCAGAGGTTGTTCCAAGAGCCTGACAGCGTAAATCAAGCCCACCTTAACCGGTTCAAACCGAGCGCACGGTTCCTCTGAACATCTGATTCTGATCCCGTTCAGCCTGGTGATCCATAAAAATGTTAATAAGGATTAGAGTATCGGCCTCCCTCACTGCGCTCCGGTCCTGTTTCCACTGGGCCTATAAACCTGCCTCTACAGCCATCTTCGTAATCTGTCTGTCTGTGGCTAGGAAATAATGAATGTTAAAAAAGAGAAAACAAATACAGCCATAATATTGGACAGAACACATATGCTTCTGGTGATTTAGCTATTCTCAGTGGCTTGCTAGAAGCAAAGCTAAATATGCAACACATTCTCAGGGTTCATATGTTAGAGTACGAAAAGTGAAAGAAGACCAGTCACAGGACAGTTAAGTTTAGCTGTCTTTACAGTTAAATTTAGCCGAGAAAATGTTACTGTTAGTTGACTACACGGCAGCGCGAGGTGCCCGTCGCTTCAAAGGCTGTTGCAGTTTAAAAAAAAAGACAGGTCCAAGGCACTAGTCTTGCAAATAGCCTTTATTAGGATGGCCAGTGTTTCCCACCAGTGTATTACAAGCCTGGGGGCCCACCGGGCCTTAGTTGCCCCCCACCAAGCCTAAACCACTGGGAATTCTTTTTTTGAATGTATTTTTTAAAAACTACAGTTTTTTTGCGGCTCAGTTGGAAACTTAGACGTAGTCTTATTTTCAAATCTCCAGTTAGCTTTTAGCACTGACTTAACGTAGGATAATGTATGGAATCTGTCTGATAGCTTTTTTTATTCCAAATTTCGCAATTCCGTCCATGATTCTGTGATCATAGAAGCTATGCGGCTCTACATTAATGCTGCCATCAGTCTGTGACTGGCCCCAGCCAGGCCCTCGTTGAAAAAAAGACACTTACCACTGGGCTAAATAACTTTTCTGGGAGAAACCCTCATGGCTATTTCATATTGAAATGGTTAATACAGTAAAAAAGAGATGGGTAACAACGCACACACAGTGGCACAAAGAGACTTTTTCATGGCTGCTGCAGTTGAGTTTTGTCAACAAAAAGTGACCGTCATGCGGCAATGAAAAGTTAAGTTTAGGCACCGAAACGACTAGCCTATGATTAGAAAAAAAGATTGTGGTTTGTATTAAAACACCGGCCCCCGACCCATGATTCCTGGGTGAAAGTCACATGTTCTCCCTGGGACACGAACTCTGCTCCCCAGCTTCAAAGCCCTGTGTTTTAGGTCAAGGGTTCATCCTCTGACGAGCAGGATAGTGATCATTACATTCAACATTCAGCTATTAGTTTTTAAGGATAAATTGCCATAGGCTAAATTGACGGTCAAATAATGGATACTTCAGCCTGATGGAAGCAATGGAAGAAAAGTCAGGAGGTTTTCAAATCATTGTCAACCTCTGGAGAGCAGGAATAAGCATGCTAACTGTTAAAAGAAGAACATGGCCAATGGTTGTTACAGTTAGATATCTCACTGGGTCAGATTGTGGTGCGGTCTAATGGACATTAATGTATCTCTTAATGTATTAAGAGATTATTGCTGTAGCTGATGTGACCCTCCTTAAAAGAAATTGAACTACATATCGGTGCTACAGTATGGGGATACTACGGGCAGACCACAAGAACTGGGATTAGTCCATTTGTTTTCTGTTTCTGATGGTGTTAATGGAGAAGACAACCTTTCGCAATGATCTACCAAAACCATGTCATCTGCAAACCTGCTCACCACGATCGTCCCTGTCTATCATAGTGAATCATATTACATTCATTTGGCGGATGCTTTTTGTCCTAGGCAACTAGGGCATCCCCCTCAAACACACAACTGAATGCATGTTCAGTGCTACAGAATACAGAGTTTTAAAGTCATCTTTTCACTGCTTTCCCTTTTCTACATTTCCCTTTAGAGCTGCAAAGGTTAATCGATTAATCAGCTAGTTGTCAAATAAATTAATCACCAACTATTTGGATAATTCATTAATCGGTTTGAATACATTTAAAGAAACAAGTTAGAATGATTTGATTCTAGCATCATAAATGTGAATATTTTCTGGTTTCTTCACTCCTTGTAATATCTTTGAATTGACAAAACAAGACATTTGAGGACGTCGTCTGGGCTTTGAGTTGGGTTTTGCACCATTTTCTAACATGTTACAGACCAATTCTTTAGGCTAATCGAGAATATAATCGACAAGTTTAATCAACAATGAAAATAATCGTTAGTTGCAGCCCTATTGCCCTAACCTCAACACCACTCTTCAAATCATACATACTGTCAGTCGTCAAAAAATGTATTCAAATATCAATTCCCTGCCTCAGCCTGAACCTGTGACCCCTGAAAACCCACCACAGAAGAAGCAGTTTTCAGCAGCGGTGTGGAGACGAGCCTGTAAGAGCCTGTAAGAGCCTCTAATAGCCAACATATGGAAGCTCGCTGGTTGCCAGCAACACAATCAGGACTACATTATTTGGCCCACACTGGAATAATAAAGGAGCTAGATCAAAGAACTGATTACTTCAGCACTCCGGAGCTGCAGGATTCTTTTCTGTTTGTTCTTTCTTTATGTCCTTCCTTTATTTCTCTTTGTAGTCTTTGGTGCATTCTTTCTTTCTTTCTTTCTTTCTTTCTTTCTTTCTTTCTTTCTTTCTTTCTTTCTTTCTTTCTTTCTTTCTTTCTTTCTTTCTTTCTTTCTTTCTTTCTTTCTTCCTTCCTTCCTTCCATGACCAGGTATTAAAAACGCGCACCGTATGGATGCTGGGTAGTATCTATCACCATGGCTATTGATGGTGTGTGTGTGTGTGTGTGTGTGTGTGTGTGTGTGTGTGTGTGTGAGTGTGAGAGAGAGGGAAAGCAGTGATGCTGTTGGCTGGAGATGCATTTGAGTACAAACAGCAGCATAACACAAATCTAGATGGATGGAGAGTGAAAACAGTCAGCATGATGTGGACCAGATGTTTGATCACATGGATGGATTGATGGATAGAAAGGTTCATGTTTGTGGTCAGAGGATGCAGAGTCGAGCATTGACACATTCACAGCAGGATATGGAGCCCCAAACTGTTTGTAAGGCTCAACTTTTCTGTGTGTGTGTGTGTGTGTGTGTGTGTGTGTGTGTGTGTGTGTGTGTGTGTGTGTGTGTGTGTGTGTGTGTGTGTGTGTGTGTGTGTGTGTGTGTGACCTATTTGCATGAAGCCTGGCAATGCCAGCGCAGGACAAAATGGGCATCAAACCAACGCTCCTCTCAGCGTGGCACACTGGCGATTAGTGTGTGTATGTGTTTGTGTGTGAAGGGCTGGTAAATAGCCTTTTCAAGACAGATACTAGCCCACTTTCAGGCTGTTCTCAAAATCATTCTCACATATAGCTACAAAAAGTAATGTACTGTAATTTGTATGTATTCCAGGTATTTAATGCTGTGTGCCCCACATTGACTACTGCTGTATGAGACCGTGAAGGTCTGCGTAGGGAGGAGGTCGGGGTGGACGGCTGAGTCATAAAACAGAGTTTGTGTCCCGGGGAGAACACACTAATTTAACCCAGGAAACAGGTGTTCCTGTCCCGGGAGTACTACGGGTGTTTTAATCCAAACCACAATCTTTTTTTTCTAATTTAACTATTCCTTTTGGTGCCTAAACGTAACTGTCGTCACTGATTGGCTAAACTCAACTACAATTGCGTCTGAAACGACCAGCTCCTGACAGTGCACTGTACCCCGGTCACCTTTCCTTGACTCAACTGTAAAACCGCTAAACTTAACTGTCATGTGACCAGTCGTTACGTGACCGGCCGGCGGTCGCCGTCGTAGAAGTTTTCCTACCATATCATACGAAGTCGTTCGTGAGAATGCGTTGCCCACTTCAACATGACGAAATGTGACATTTGCTCTTCAAAAATAAAAACAGATCATGTTGCTCTTTCATTCATTCTGTAAGTCAGTCAGTCTAACATGGAGCAAGGCACTAACACTGCAGGGGTTGGGGGTGCAATTCTGCACACTAAAACGACAATACGATGTCCTGACAACTGTGTGCTCATTTGCAACTACTTTGCGATGACAGAACACAGAGGGAAGAGAAACAAAATGCTGCAAGACATTTTTCTTCAACGTATCATACAGAAGATACAGAAACTCGTGAGGTTGTCTCAAAAATAGACGCAATGTTTCGCATTCAAGTGATTCCGGGCTCCTAAAGACGGATGTTGCCTTCTTCCATTTTCACAAATCTTTGTTCTTCATTTCAGTGTCATCAAAGGATCAAAAAGGAAAGTACTGTAATTAATGAAAAATGAAATTTTAACTTTGCCCTGACATTATGAAACCAAATCTCTAGAAATGTCCACTGAATGCCACTTCAGTGACTTTAAAATGGAGAGTCACTTGAAGGCACCATATAATGGGCCACTAGTATTAAAGACCAGTGCCTGAATTGGACCAAAAAAGGTGCCAATGCCCTAATTCAACAGTTCCATGACATGATCATCGCATGTGTCTTGGATATATTTATATTCATAGGTATATATTGTAGGGGTGACCCTGAATAGTCGATTATTCAATGATTCAATCTCAGGGGCCTGAATAGACCGCCAATCTCACAGTTGAATCGTCGCAGTGTCTGAAAATGTGCTTATGAAACAACGGATCATTCCATTCGGGCTATATGGGGGTGCTGAAGGTCTGAATTTACATAGAATTTAATTTTTCTCAATACATCATGATACATAACCTATTTGTGCTTTAACATCAGCCTATTAATAATACTGTTGATAACAATCAGAAGTAAGGGTATTCATGTGGACAGGAATCACAAGTGCCGTCACTCAGCACTGGTGAGAGCTGGCCCAATTCAGATTCCAAAAGACACAAAACGCTCATCCACCTCTCTGACTGAACACTGAAGGTATGATCCTCACATAAGCTGTCACTGCCACTGAAGCTAAACTGCTAACAGAATGCTGCCTGAGCCCAGACACAGCGCTAACTGCCATTCAGTTGTACTGTGTGTGTGTTACAGTTTTGTTGTCTTGTTGTTTAAAGTGTGACAGCTGTCCGGTGTTAATCAGCCAGTCCATGCAGCCTTCCTTAACAGCTCACCACAGCATGACTGACCCACTAGAACACACACACACACACACACACACACACACACACACACACACACACACACACACACACACACACACACACACACGCAGGCTTAACAAAACAATAACAGCCCCTGTTTACCACTTTGATAATGAAGACATGGTAGGTTTTATATGGGTGTGTGTGTGTTAGTGTAAGGGGCTCTACTGTGAACAAGTGTGTCACACACACACACACACACACACACACACACACACACACACACACACACACACACACACACACACACACACACACACACACACACACACACACACACACACACACACACACACACACATATAAAACCTACCAAGTTCTCTTTATTCTCTAGCCAACAATGTTAAGTTACTTAAGCTTGCCTGTTGCTATGAAGCTTGTGCTTAGTACATATGAGAATAGGCTTTAGCGCACACACACACACACACAGAAAACAGCGAGTCAGCCATTGACAATCACCACCGTTCCCAGCTAACAGTAACAGGAGTGAAGGTGTGAGTAACAGCAGCTACGCAGCAGAGAAACTACAAGTGAACACAGGCGCATGCACGACAGACAATCCCAGCACAAAGAAATAAGAGCTGATGTGATAATGTATCGCAGACAGTGTTTTACAACAGTACAGGACATAAAAACCCCAGCTGGGCCTTTTGCTATGTTTTATGAAATTAAAGCTAAGTGAGTAAAGTTCAGACCAAAGCACTGAATAAATCCTGTGCTGCAAACACAGCCTCAAATTTGAGGTTTTCTTAAACCACATTCTTCAAATATTATCAGCCCACCAGCTAATGTAGCTAAATGTAACATTACGGCAGCATCCACACAGTTGATTCACAGCCATCCTAATGTAAAGTATCGATGTTCCATTTATTTTCCATTCATTCAAACCAGAGGCTAAATGGCATGTAGCATAACCGAAGTGCAGTTCAAAAGTGGCAAATTTAGCACAGAAGCTGGTGTACATTTGACCAGAGCTACAAACATCAATCGATTAGTTGTCAACTATTAAATTAATCGCCAACTATTTCGATAATCGATCAATCAGTGTTGACTCGTTGCTTATGAAAAGAAAAGTAAAAAAATTCAGATTCCAGCTTCTTAAAAGTGAATATTTTGGGGGTCAATTCATAGTTTTTTTTTCGATTGCTTAAACAACGGTTGCCACAACTGGAAACACGTACAAAACTCTAACGCCAGTCTGCACAACAGCAGTTCCTGCAGACCAAACTCTGGTTTGTTTTTTCATTGCTTTAACACAGCTTTCAAAATTCTACACACTTATCTCATGGCTTTAACCACAACGTGCACAACATTTTGTGAATTTACAGCACTGTGTTCAAATGCTAACAAACTGCTGTCAAAACTGTTAAGCACACATTCAAATGACTATGACTCAGTTGTGACCACTGTCGAAAAGAAACCTGTCATGTAAACATTAACCTGGTGCATTAAAATCAATCACTTTACTGTCCTTAAAGTGATCATATTATGCTCATTTTCAGGCTCATAATTGTATTTAGAGGTTGTATCAGAATAGGTTTACATGGTTTAATTAAAAAAAAAAACATATATTTGTTGTACTGCACATTGCTGCAGCTCCTCTTTTCACCCTGTGTGTTGAGCTCTCTGTTTTAGCTACAGAGTGAGACATCTCACTTCTATTCCATCTTTGTTGGGAGTCGCACATGCTCAGTAGCTAGGTAAGGACTACTAGCCAATCGGAAATGCAATCAAATTGGGACCTTGTGAATCAAAATTGAATGGGGAAATCGTTGGGCGATACCCAGCCCGAGTGATATAATGTTTCCTCCTCAACTGCCAGATGGCTTCTTTCTGTATGTGCAGCTGAAAGGCCTCTGTACGCTGACGGCCCGTGTGAAACTACAGCCGGCCGACCAGATACATGAACCATCATCTACTGCTGCTGCTGCCGCCTGTCCCCATCCGCCAGCTGACCTGGATGTGCAGAGGTTTGATCAGGCTGGCACAGGCACTCAGTCAGTCAGACACCGGGAATCAAACCTGCGACTCAGAGACGGAGAGCTTCTCTTCACCATGGCCAGGTCAGGGTGGAAATACCCAGCTATCCAAAGAATGCAGACCCATTCTGCTCTGCTACAGTCCACCTTCCCTTATGGGACACGCACACACAGATGACTCACGGTTTGACTATGTGTGTGTGTGTGTGTGTGTGTGTGTGTGTGTGTGTGTGTGTGTGTGTGTGTGTGTGTGTGTGTGTTTTGCTGTGCACGTACATAATTTTGGCAGCTGCGACTTCGCACATTAAAAGCCAAGGGTTTATAAAGACAGAGAGAGAGAGAAAGAGAGAAAGAGAGAGAGAGAGAGAAAGAAAGAAACTGACCACTCTTGTAAACAACCTGCATATTATCAATTACATACATCACACGCCCTGTGTTTATTTTCACTGTTTCTGACAAATTCCAGTTGCATTCAGGCCCATTATTGCTGGTCAGACAGGTCAGTGTAATGACATGCAGGTGTGGCTGTACTGTAAATATATACAGATAGGTATCAACAGATAAACCAGAGCAGGTTACCACGACACCAAAAAAACTCCGGACCGACTTAAAGTATTTAATGTAAACATCTTGCATGTGATCGTAAGCTTCCATACTGTAAACATTACGATGGTGTATTCAGTCACATTATACATATTTTAACAGTACCCTCTTTTCCTAGATTAGCGTTTTCTCTTTTTTTAAATAAATTGGTAAATCTTTTTTTAGGTCCACCTTGAATTACAGTCTAGGCTATATTGTAAAAAAAAATAAAAGACGAGCCCTCTCTTTATAAAGGTACAGTAGGTATTAAGTCACTGAGGATGAAGGTTTGTCTCCCTTCTGATTCTGCTGCTAAAAACTTAGATGAATTATGACCGAAAGACAAATAAAATCTGATAAAAGTGCAATCGCAAGGCAATTTAATTACTTCGAAGTTCTGATATTTAAACAAATAAATACTCTTAGGACACGTGGAGGCTCTGCAGACACGCTTCTCATAACATACATCCAAAATATAGAATATAGAGCACTTGAAAAAAACAATATATAAAACAGCAAATGTTGGTGATGCTGCAGCTAGCTCAGGCCTTTAATCCTACAGGCTGCATGCTGTCTCTTTTCACTGCAGGAAAGCTCCATAAAACTCATACATAATCAATTATATATATATATATTTTTTACCTCTGATTACCAATAACATCACGCATCATTTAAATCTCGCAGCCACATTTGAACATGCATTAAACCCCTGAACCTAAAACCCGCACATTCAAAATATACATAAATAATGGACAGCGAGCAGTAAAGATGAAGCTCGATGTCAAACACTACAAGCTTAATAACGTACAGAACAATTGCAGCAAATGAAGCGGAAACCTACCAAACTTCATCTAAAAAATACCCCAAAACAGCCTACACAACAGGGGTGGGAAAATAAATCCATTCACGTTACCATGATTTTGTTTTTGCAGACGATTTTTAAAATTGATTATTTTCCCTAGAATCGATAAAAAAAGATAAAAAAGATAAACCTTAATATTTTCTGTTTATACTGTACCACTGGCGGTGACTACATGAACTGAACACTAACAAATAATAGTGCAATAGCAGTCTTTCTGCAAATGTTCAATATCTGACTTTTTTATTTTTATTATTGTATTTACTATATATTGTTTTTATTCTGTGTATTTTGCCTTTATAAGGGTACTGTCATTTTATTTGTGTACCACTGAGGGTGAGTTGCAGAATTGTTTTGTTGGACAGCTGTTGTCCAATGACAATAAAACATATTTTATTCTATCATATATCTGTTTCCAGAGAAACAGACGGGAAGCAGAAAAAGCAGAAAGTCCACGTTATGTACTTCTTTACAAAGGAAATGAATGTCAGACTGACTGACTGACATGTGATGTGCATTCTTTGTAGAAAACAATTAGAAATGTCTCATTGTATATTGTCTCTAGAAGTGTATTACCCAACTGTTTTTGTTAACCCTCCTGTTGTCCTCAGGTAAATTTGACCCGTTTTCAAAGATTTTTATATCAGAAATATGGGTTTCTTTCAAGCAAATTGCTGAAAAATAACATGGATGCACGTTGTACGTTGTATGGAACCCATGCAGGTTAAATGAATGATTACTCTCATTGCATTTTGGTTGTTTTGTTTAATTTTATAGCATTTGAGAAAAATCTTTTAAATGGTTATATTATGGTTATTATTTGTGCTCATTTTCAGGTTCATAATTGTATTTAGAGGTTGTACCAGAATAGGTTTATGTGGTTTCATTTTCAAAAAACACTATATTTTTGTTGTACTGCACATTGCTGCAGCTCCTCTTTTCACCCTGTGTGTTGAGCTCTCTGTTTTAGCTACAGAGTGAGGCATCTCACTTCTGTTCCATCTTTGTTGGGAGTCGCACATGCTCAGTAAGCACTGCTAGCTAGTCAGTTGCAGAGTATGACGGAGTGCCACGCTAGCAGCTAGGCGAGCATTATAACGTGTGTTACAAAGTCACACACGTTTGTCACGGAAGTAAAGGCTGGACTACAACAGAGCTGTTTGGATTTGGTTTGGCAAATCGAATTGGCGCCCCTGTGTTGAGAAGGAGTCGAATCGGGACAAAAACACAACGTCCCAGCCCCTACACAATGCTAGTGTATGCAAAGCACGTCCAAAATGAACAAAAGTAATCTCGCACCTTTATGCAAGATTAAAAAAGAAAACGTCTCGTTATCACCGACACATCAGCTCTCCATCAGCAGCCACTCTCACATTTCCATTTCAAATGTTTGACAGCTATGACATCACTAATGTCCTGCTAATTACCCTTTCCTACATTAGTAATGAACATACAAGAAATGGTGAAAGAGAGGTCTCGTCGTTAACTGACTGAATACCACAATGAGGGAACATCACCAATCCACAACACACACTGTGGTCCACACACACAGACACTGAGTGAATACTACAGTGAGAGAACATCAAAGGTCCACAACACACACTGTGGTCCACACACACACACACACACAGGGAGACACAAATGTCTCAAATAAAAAACATGTCTCAGGTCTTCAGCATCAACTAGGTTGATACTTCTAAAGCACGTGGCGCCAAATACAATTCATTGTCATTATCATTATGTCTGGTGCGGTATTTGTTTGATGCATCATTTAATAGTTGCCAGAAGTTAGAAATAAGAAATACAATGTTTTTGATTTCTTATAAACTGCTGTGATTCTGATAAAACCTGCTAAATGTTTACAGAAAAGATATATATTGAAGCTCTATAACTGACTAAAACATTTGAGTTATTATCAGAACTAAGAATTATTAATTTTTTGTTGTATTAATGTAAAAAAACACACAAACAAACAGTAATGATCAGAGGTGGTCATTACACATCACTATGTCAATTTTTAACTTATACTTCCTGTTTAATAAAAAGCTGTGTTGAGTGTGTAAAGACAGCAGTGTGTGTGTGTGTGTGTGTGTGTGTGTGTGTGTGTGTGTGTGTGTGTGTGTGTGTGTGTGTGTGTGTGTGTGTGTGTGTGTGTGTGTGTGTGTCATCAGTTATTTTATGTATCAGTGTGTGTATCAGCGGCATCAGTGTCAGATAATCTGATGCAAGGATTAAGTTAAAGCCTGAACGGTGTGTGTGCACACAAATGCACACACAACGAACGTTGACCCCACCGACAGGGCAGCGCACGCACACACACACACACACACACACACACACACACACACACACACACACACACACACACACACACACACACACACACACATACACACACACACACAGGAGAGTGTCTTAAAGCACTCAAAGATAACAAACTCTCTATCACACACACACACACACACACACACAGGCAGACTTTTTCAATGTTAATGGAATGTTGTCATCCTAATGTAAAGAAAGGTACATTTAACAAACCACACTGTACGTACACTACACAAACACACACATGGCACAAGCTCGAAAAACTGAAACATGCTCGGACATTATTAAATCATAACCTAGAGCTAGAGAGACACATGATAAAAAGTGTAATACACCACAAACACCCACTTATCAAAATAAGAGACATGTTTTCAGCATTTCTAAAAAAAAGAAGTAAAGGAGCATGTTGAAACAGACATACATTTTTACAATTTTAAATACACACCCACACACACACACACACACACACACACACACACACACACACACACACACACACACACACACACACACACACACACACACAATGCGTCTATTTATAAAGTAATAATTGCATAACCCGCTGTGCTCTAATTCCAGCCTACTGAGCACACAGGATGTCCACACACACACTGGCTTCACAATCTCACACACACACACACACACACACACACACACACACACACACACACACACACACACACACACACACACACACACACACACACACACACACACACACACACACTCACAAAAACTGAACACATTTATCATGTATTAACTCCTTGTAGGCAAAACAAAGTGCACATAAAACATTTGAAGAAAGGCGATGTAAAGAAGAAACTCACACGACCAAACACATGCACCTTCTCTGGAACAGTGGCAACACATAGAAACACCTTCATTTGCATATTTCCTGCTGTAGGCGTGAAAGGCTTCTCTCTGTGGTTGAAGTCATTGTCATTTCACTACAAGACATTTTAAAATGTTTCCATGAGTCGGGGCAGAGTCATTAAACTGACATTACATAACACTCATTTTAATGTAAAAAGAAATACATTTGGGGCGTTGATTTAAACATCATCATATCATTTTTTTGATATATATTTGATTCCCATGATGTAACTACAATTTAAAAAACCGAAATGAAATGAGTCATTCATCTGAGAAAAAATGAATATCAATATTCTCATTCAATACAGTTATTTGATCAGGAGAGTGTAGCCTTGACCCTTGATCTCCTCCCCACTCGGTGTGCGTTTCAAACCGCAGCTTCTGCTGTGTGACGGTCAAGAGGACAACATTGTCAAATTAAAAGAAAAAAAAATGCCCTTTAATGGAATTAGAAATGTATTTAAATGTGCACGTCTTTGCAATAAGTGAAAAATAAACATATGGATTAGGGCTGCACGATATGAAAAAATGATCTAATTCAGATTATTTTGACTGATATTGCAATTGCGATATGATTCACCAAGTTGGATGGAATGATCATTTATGTTTCATTATTCTCATTTTCATTAAAAAATATTAAAATGAAAATGATTATAGTGTGATTTTTGAGAGGATCCTCTGCGGTTAAGATATTGCACTATAGTCCATATTGCAATTTTGATATCATTGCGATTAATTGTGCAGCACTAATATGGATATTTTCATTTTACATTCATTTGAAAAGACAGAATGAGAAATACTATTCTGTGTCCAACTGCAATTGTTCATTAACTAAAAAAAAACTGTGAATCAAAAACGAATAATTCCAATCTTCTCACAGTCGAGGGGTTGTTTGTCTCAGAAACGCAGCGACGCAGACCAACAGAATCATCAGTTTAAAGTGCTTAAAGTGTGCGTTTCCTGTAGCTGCACATTGAGAGAGGACTGCAGGATTTTTTGGCAGGGCAGTTTCAGGACCCTCCTAATTAAAACTTACTGAATATTCAAATGCTGCGTTAGCATAACAATAGCCGGCTGGCCGGGCCGGCTTTAAATGAGGCCTTTTGTTTTTAGCCAAGCTTTCTGCTGCCTCATTAAGCCGCCGGAGCTTAAGTTAGCGAGCCGACAGCCGCTAACCGAAGCTCAGGCCTCGGCCCTCGCCCTCCTCCTCTTCACTCCCCACTCTGCTCTCCCTTAAACCAAAGCCCCCGATTCAGCCTCTTCACTGTTTGGTCCTGCCGGGCCGTAGCTTGTTGCTGCTGCTGCTGCTGCTGCTGCTGCTGCTGCAGCAGATCAGTCCGAGGCTCTCTGTCTCTTCTCTCAAAACCCCGGCCGCTCTGCCCCAGTTTTTCCTTCCTCGCTCCACTTCTCCGCCTCCTTAACACACTGAGCAGCCTGAATCTGCTCTCATACAACCACATAATGACCAAAACACCTCAAAAAACCCAGCTGCTACAAAAAAATAGGCCGCAAAAAGACAAGCGTTACTTTATTACGGCGATTCTCTTGTTTGTGTGTTTTCTCTTTCTGTCAGTGGACGGCGGGTGTAAACAAGCTGTGACACAGACAGACAGACAGACAGACAGAGTGAGACAGGGGGGGTAAAGTGAAGATGGAAAGGAGCTTGGCACCAGATCAAGACCGTTGGCACAATGTGCCATCCAGCAGCCAGCCGCCAAACAAAGCGGTGGTGCCACGCCGAGCCCCGTGGCATCGCCGTGCTAAGGAGCTCCGGCTCCGAGCGAAAAGCTGCCGAGATACAAAGAAGGCCCTAAGCTACGGGGGGAGAGAGAGAGAGAGAGCGGGGGAACAAAAAGCACAAGGCTCCGGAGCCATGGCTGACGACCGACAAGCGAGGATTGGAAGCGTTCGGCGGCCGGATGGAGGGCCGGAGAACCAACAGGCGCCGGGCAGACAGAAGCCGACTGTTGGCGTGGCGGCGTTGGAATAACAGAGGCTCTGTTTCCAGCTGCACGGGTCACATCAGCTACCAGAGCATCTGAACACAGACTACTGTTAACCACAGAATTTACAATTAGAAACAAGCCAAAGAAAATCTAAACATCAGCACATTTTTTTGTATTTTCACACACATATCTGTGTGAAAATACAAAAGAAAAATGTGCTGATGTTTAGATTGAAATTTAGATTGTAAAATACAGGATGTATAAAAGACGGATTAAATCCACTTAGAATTAGAAAATATAAATGAAACCCACAAGAATTAAAATCAGATTCATAAATTACATTGATATGAAGGTATGTAAAACCTCCAAAAAACATACCACGAACAACATTTTGTGTAAAAATCAAATCATACATTTTCTCTGCAAAATAAAGAAAACAATGATTAAATGTGTGCTTGCTGTTTTTTTTTTCTGGCATAAATATAATTTTGTGGACAAATAGTCACAGCTACTGTATGCGTAAATTCTCTCAGAAGGCCTGTAAGGTGCCAGTTCAGACTTATTATTTTTTTTCATTTTAAAATGGCTTAGATGTATTACTGCTATCATGACAACATAGATCAAACAATATATATATATATTTTCTGTCCTTATTTTCCGTCCGTCCTCACTGTCATCTCCTCTTTATTTTCTCCTTTTGTCTCCTCTTAAACTGGTGGAAAGCGGCAAATAGGAGTCAAAGGTGAGACAAAGGCGGACAGACAGTTCACTGACAGGTGGATCTGTAGGAAATCCCAGCCCTCCATCTCCATTTACACCTGCGACTTGCAGACATTCCTGCTTTTAATGCGAGAAAACCTTCGCTTTACACCCTGTTTCTCATTTCTATCCCCCCCCC
>CM042442.1:8141790-8166790 GCA_023631565.1 Gymnocephalus cernua | reverse complement strand
ACCCTTGTTTCCTTCTCTCCCCATTGTTTTCTCCTCCTGTTTCCTCCTCTCCTATTTCCTCCCATGTTCCCTTGTTTCCTCCCCCTGTGTTTACTCCTCCCTTGTTTTCTCCTCCCGTTTTCTTTTTTCTCCCCTTTATAGACTTCTCCTTTTGTTTCCTCCTTTCATTTTTTCCTATTTACTTTCCCCCCTTCGCTCCTTGTTTCATCCATCTCCTTATTCCTTTCCTCCCTCCCCTCTTTTTTCCTCCATTCCTCTCTTGTTTCCTCCTTTCATATTTCCTCCATTATTTCCTTGTTTGCCTACCCCCTTGTTTCCTTTTCTTCCCTATATTGTTTTCTCCTCCTGTTTCCTCCTCTCCCATTTCCTCCCATTAGCCCCTTGTTTCCTCCCCATGTTAACTCTTGTCCTCCCTTGTTTGCTCCTCCCGTCTCCTTCTTTCTTTCAATCTTCCCCTTTTGTGTCTTCCTTTTCTTCTTTCCTCTCCTCCTTTCTTCCCTTGTTTCCTCCCCCTTGTTTACTAATTTCCTCCCATCTTCTTGTTCTTCCTAACGCACCTCCTCGCTTTTTTTCCTCCTCTCTTGTTTCCTCCTTTCATATGTCCTCCTTTAATCCCCTTGTTTCCTCCCCATGTGTTTCCTCCTCTCCTCTTTCCTTGCCCTGTATCAGTTGAAATACATCATGTTAAACTCCAGCTGTCCCTGGTCCCTGGTCTTGTAGATTTGGCTTTGTTTACGTTGTCTAGAATCTTTCATTTCATATTTTCAACAGACTGATTTCTTTACAAAAACATTAGTTATATTAACACATATTTCAAAATATAGACAGTTCTCCTCTCCACACCTCTCATCTTTTAACTTTTCTCTTCTTTTTGGCACTCTCCTCCTCTCTTCTTCTTTGGGAGATCTGTGATGTTAGCTTTTTGAGATGATGACATATTTGTTCCGTATTCAAATCCCTCTGTAGCCTCTATATGTTAAAAGTAGAGTCAAATAGCCTTGCATATGTTAAAAGTGAAATGTAACTTATACATGAAAGTCCAGTAAAATAAAGAAGAAAAAATGAATTCCTGCATAGAATTGATTGCTATTGTGTATTGACTCTTTCCGTTTCTTAATTTAAAAAATGAAAA
Organism: Gymnocephalus cernua; assembly: GCA_023631565.1. Taxonomy (NCBI): domain Eukaryota; kingdom Metazoa; phylum Chordata; class Actinopteri; order Perciformes; family Percidae; genus Gymnocephalus; species Gymnocephalus cernua. Next base: position 8,165,658 of record CM042442.1, on the reverse strand, counting down.
TATTTTCTTTTAAATATTCTCAGAGCAACAAATTGTTAGTTGCTATGGTGACCGGCTCCCAGTGACCATCTGACACTGGTGTTATGACTAATCATCAGTTTTGAAGTCACACATTGAATGTCTGAGTCACGGGTTAGCTGTCAGCAGCCACTAGATTAGTTCGGAACTTCTCTCTATTAATCAGGCTGTAAACGCTGAAGCACATCTGGATACATTAACCCTCGTGTTGAGTTTAAAAAAGCAGATATTAGGAATTATTTGGACTAATAGTTAAGATAGGAGGATGTTGACTGAATCGCAGACGGGTTCATGTTAAAGTTCAGCCAGGATGCGGTTTTAACCCTTGTGATGTCTTCCTGTCAACCATGAAAAAAACACTTTTGTTGTCCCTATCTCAATGTTTCAGTCACTTTTTTCAAAGTTTTGTATTTTACATTTTAATGTTTTTCCACATTGTTTTGACAATTTTTTCAACATTTTAAACGCTTTTCCTGACGTTTTTTTTTTTCAATGTTTTGGGTGCTTATTTTTGACGTTTTGTTTTGCGGTATTGAACGCTTTTTTATCGTTTTTTTGTTGTTGCTTTTTTTTTTTTTTTACAATTTCGGCGCTTTATCGACGTCCCATATTTTCTGATATAAAAAAACTGTCAAAATGGGTCAAATTTGACCCGAGGACAACACGAGGGTTAACCCTTTGTGTTGTCTTCCCATCGACCATGAACTTGTTGTCCTTCCAGGTCAAAATTGGAAACTTTTTGTCGGCCCTTTTTCCGACGTTTTTGTTGTTTTTGTCACAGTGCTTTTTTTAACCCTCATGTTGTCCTGGGGTCAAATTTTACCCGTTTTCAACGTCATCAGAAATATAGGTTTCTTTCAACCAAATTGCCCAAAAATAACAATGATGCATGGATGTACGTTGTATGTTACCCATACAACATTCTTCGCAGATAAAATTAATGATTACATTCATTGAATTCTGTGTGTTTTATTCTATTTAATAGCATTTTAATAAAAAAAAAACTAAAAATGGTTTTAACGTATACAGATCTACTTCAACGAGTGGCATTTCTGGGGGGGGGGGGGGGGGTGGCCAAGGGTGGCCAGTGCCCGCGTAATATGAAGCCTCGACCCCTCTCTGGCCTCCCTAACTGTGGCAAATATTATCATACATTTTGAACACCATCTTTATCCCCAAATAGGGGACATTACTCATGTGCGGTGATAAATAAAATATAGGTTAACACTGACGATTATACTTGTGTTTATTGTTATATGTGTATCGTTAGTCTTTAGTAAAACCAAACCAATGGAGGGTTGGTGGTATGTAACACATAATCTATTTGGTAAACCCTAAAATTGCATGTGGCCCCAGCCTGGCCCCTCCGTTTGAAATGGTCTAAAACCACCACTGGCTTCAACGTTTACAGCTTGGTTAAACCAGAGTAATCTGCTGTTGCAGTCATGAGTGTCACGATTGTGACTGTATGTGTAGTGTTTCCTGTTTTATTTTGTAGTATCTTTTTTTTTTTTTTCCCTCTCCGGGAACCATCACCTTATTGTGGTGGAGAGGTTTGGGTGTCCCTATGAACCTGAGGGCTGTGTTGTCTGGAGCTTTGTGCTCCTGGTAGGGTCTCCCATGGCAAAGTGGTCTCAGGTGAGGGGCCAGACGAAGAATGGTTCAAAAAACCCTATGAAAAAACGAGGAAGGGATAGAGAGACCCTGCCCGGAGGAAGCCCGGGGCCCCCGTCTGGAGCCAGGCCCAGAGGGAGGGCTCGTCAGCGAGCGTCTGGTGGCCGGGTTTGCCACGGAGCCCGGCCGGGCACAGCCCGAAAAAGCTACGTGGCACCTATCTCTCCAGCCCATGGGCCCACCACCTGTGGGAGGAACCGCTGGGGTTGGGTGCGCTGCCACACGGGTGGCGGTGAAGGTCAGGGGCCTCGACGGACCAGACCCGGGCAGCAGAGGCTTGCTCTGGGGACATGGAATGTCACCTCGCTGTGGGGGAAGGAGCCGGAACTTGTGCGTGAGGTGGAGCGCTACCAGTTGGATCTGGTGGGGCTTACCTCTACGCATAGTCTCGGTTCTGGAACCGTACTCCTGGAGAGGGGTTGGACTCTTTTCTTCTCCGGAGTTGCCCAGGGTGTGAGGCGCCAGGCGGGTGTGGGGATACTCACAAGTCCCCGGCTGAGCGCCGCAACGTTGGAGTTTACCCCGGTGGACCAGAGGGTCGCCTCCCTACGCCTGCGGGTTGTTGGGGGGAAAACTCTGACTGTTGTTTGTGCATATGCACCAAACAAGAGTTCAGAGTATTCGGCCTTTTTGGAGACCTTGAATGGAGTCCTGTATGGGGCTCCGGAGGGGGACTCCATAGTTCTGCTGGGGGACTTCAACGCACATGTGGGCAATGACGGAGATACATGGAGAGGCGTGATTGGGAGGAACGGCCTCCCTGATCTAAACCAGAGTGGTTGTCTGTTATTGGACTTCTGTGCTAGTCATGGATTGTCTATAACAAACACCATGTTCGAACATAGGGATGCTCATAAGTGTACTTGGTACCAGAGCACCCTAGGCCGAAGGTCAATGATCGATTTTATAATCGTTTCATCTGATCTGAGGCCGTATGTTTTGGACACTCGGGTGAAGAGAGGGGCGGAGCTGTCAACTGATCACCATCTGGTGGTGAGTTGGGTCAGGGGGTGGGGGAAGACTCTGGACAGACCTGGTAAACCCAAACGGGTGGTGCGGGTAAATTGGGAACGTCTGGAGGAAGCTCCTGTCCGACAGACCTTCAACTCACACCTCCGGCGGAGCTTTTCGTGCATCCCTGTGGAGGCTGGGGGCATTGAACCTGAGTGGACAATGTTCAAAGTTTCCATTGCTGAAGCTGCGGCAGGGAGCTGTGGTCTTAGGGTCTTAGGTGCCTCAAGGGGCGGTAACCCTCAAACACCGTGGTGGACACCGGTGGTCAGGGAAGCCGTCCGACTGAAGAAGGAGTCTTTCCGGGATATGTTATCCCAGAGGACTCCGGAGGCAGTTGCAAGGTACCGAAGGGCCCGAAGGACTGCAGCCTCTGCCGTGAAAGAGGCAAAGCAGCGGGTGTGGGAGAAGTTCGGAGAAGACATGGAGAAGGACTTTCGGTCGGCACCAAGGCGCTTCTGGAAAACCGTCCGCCACCTCAGAAGGGTGAAGCGGGGAACCATCCAAGCTGTGTACAGTAAGGATGGGACGTTGTTGACCTCAACTGAGGAGGTAATAGGGCGGTGGAAGGAGCACTTTGAGGAACTCCTAAATCCAGCTGATGCGCCCTCTTTGTTAGAGGCAGAGCTGGAGGATGACGGGGGATTGTCGTCAATTTCCCTGGTGGAGGTCACTGAGGTAGTCAAACAACTCCACAGTGGCAAAGCCCCAGGGATTGATGAGATCCGTCCAGAAATGCTGAAAGCTCTGGGTGAGGAGGGGCTGTCTTGGTTGACACGCCTACTCAACATTGCGTGGAAGTCTGGGACAGTGCCTAAGGAGTGGCAGACCGGGGTGGTGGTTCCCCTCTTCAAAAAGGGGGACCAGAGGGTGTGTACCAATTACAGGGGTATCACACTTCTCAGCCTCCCTGGTAAAGTCTACTCCAAGGTGCTGGAAAGGAGGGTTCGGCCGATAGTCGAACCTCAGGTTGAAGAGGAACAATGCGGATTCCGTCCTGGGCGTGGAACAACGGATCAGCTCTTTACTCTAGCAAGGATCCTGGAGGGAGCCTGGGAGTATGCCCATCCAGTCTACATGTGTTTTGTGGATCTGGAGAAGGCATATGACCGGGTCCCCCGGGAGACTTTGTGGGAGGTGCTGCGGGAGTATGGGGTGAGGGGGTCCCTTCTCAGGGCCATCCAATCTCTGTATGACCAAAGCGAGAGCTGTGTCCGGGTTCTCGGCAGTAAGTCGGACACGTTCCAGGTGAGGGTTGGCCTCCGCCAGGGCTGCGCTTTGTCACCAATCCTGTTCGTAGTATTTATGGATAGGATATCGAGGCGTAGTCGTGGTATGGAGGGGTTGCAGTTCGGTGGGCTGGGGATCTCATCGCTGCTCTTTGCAGATGATGTGGTCCTGATGGCATCATCGGCCTGTGACCTTCAGCACTCACTGGATCGGTTTGCAGCCGAGTGTGAAGCGGCTGGGATGAGGATCAGCACCTCTACATCTGAGGCCATGGTTCTCAGCAGGAAACCGATGGAGTGCCTTCTCCAGGTAGGGAATGAGTCCTTACCCCAAGTGAAGGAGTTTAAGTACCTTGGGGTCTTGTTCGCGAGTGAGGGGACAATGGAGCTGGAGATTGGTCGGAGAATCGGCGCAGCGTGGGCGGTATTACATTCTGTTTATCGCACCGTTGTGACGAAAAGAGAGCTGAGCCAGAAGGCAAAGCTCTCGATCTACCGGTCAGTTTTCGTTCCTACCCTCACCTATGGTCATGAAGGTTGGGTCATGACCGAAAGAACGAGATCCAGGGTACAAGCGGCCGAAATGGGTTTCCTCAGGAGGGTGGCTGGCGTCTCCCTTAGAGATAGGGTGAGAAGCTCAGTCATCCGTGAGGAGCTCGGAGTAGAGTCGCTGCTCCTTCACGTCGAAAGGAGCCAGTTGAGGTGGTTCGGGCATCTGGTAAGGATGCCCCCTGGGCGCCTCCCTAGGGAGGTGTTCCAGGCACGTCCAGCTGGGAGGAGGCCTCGGGGAAGACCCAGGACTAGGTGGAGGGATTACATCTCCAACCTGGCATGGGAACGCCTCGGGATCCCCCAGTCAGAGCTGGTTAATGTGGCTCGGGAAAGGGAGGTTTGGGGTTCCCTGCTGGAGCTGCTCCCCCCGCGACCCGACCACGGATAAGCGGACGACGATGGATGGATGGATGGATCTTTTTTTTCCTTCCTTGTGTTTCCCTCCTGTCTGATTGTCTGCCCCGCCCTGATTTGTTTCACCTGTTCCTGATTCCTTGTGTCACCTGTCCCTTGTTTAACCTCGTTTACCCCGTAAGTTATGTCTGTACAGCATCAACAGGGGTCGACGTTGTTTATGTGTCTGTGACATCAAAACCTGTAACTAGGAGTACAACGATCTGGTACGAGTTCACGAGTTATGGGTTGGACTGCCGTTCCAGGGCACTTTCACGGGTAGAAGGTAGTGAAAACACGAGTTACAGGTCTTACGGGTTACGGGTTCTTTGTATCTTGTCGGATCATTGTTCTGTTTTCGTTCTGTCTTGAATTCTGTTCTGGATTGTTGAGTACTGTCGTGTCGTGCTTTTCTTGCCTGGTATGGAATGTTGTCGGTGCTCCAGTTTGTTCTTTGTTCCTGGTTTCTGTATCCTCTGTATTTTTGGAGCTATCTTCCCTGTTTCTGCAGGACTCCTTTTGTTTTATCCTTGGCGTGATTACATCTTTGAACTATACACTGCTCCGTCTCCTCTGCATTTAGGTCCAAGCTTCGCCTCCCTCGTGACAATGAAGGCAACAAATGTTGAAATCAATGTAAGAAAACCGATGTTCAAACTCAAACTGGCCAATAGGAGGCGCCACAAATGCGTTCAATGTACCGACCTGAATGAGTGTTTGTCTGAATTATTTTTTTCTGGCACACAATGTTACTGAAATAATCCCAGACAACTGACTGGGACTGTTTGGCGTGGCCTTTTTTTTATCTAAATATAATGGTGTTAAAACAACAGCTTTGTGTGAGGAGCTGTCGAACTGTTTGTTTGCGACATGATCACAAAGTTCCATTCAGACTGGTCAGATGGTGCCTTGGAAATGAAAGGTAAACTTTTCAAATACCACAGAGCCTCCATTGTAATTCTGACAGACCTGCAGGTTTGTGTGTACGGACCCAGAAACACAGACTGGCCAGATTCACCACAACACCGTACATGTCTGCCAGGAATGACTGTGCACAGTTGGAAAGCAATGAATTACAATTACTCCCGTGTTACTGTAATTAAGTCGGTTTTTTGTGTACTTTTAAAAGTAGTCTTTTTAAAATCTGTAATTTTACAACAAAATTTATTTTGTTTTGTCAATGTATATGTCACCATTATGTGTACCTTTATTTTATAGTGAATGAGTGCTGTATGACTGCAGGCTGTCTCTATATTAGTCCTATGTCACCTGCCTAGGGACTGCAAGCAGTTATTTTTACTAATTCTGGCAAATATTTTTTTATACAACAATGTTCATAAATATGCATGGTCCCTATCAAATAAACCAATACAATAAAAAAATAAAGCACGTTTTGTTTGAAGTATTGTGGTTGGTCACTTATTTCAAAATTTATATCGCTTTATCTGACATTTTGTCTTTTTTTCCCAACGTTTTGTCATTTTGTCAATGTTTTGGGTGGGTTTTTCCAAAGTTTTGGATGTTTTCTCCTGGTGTTTATGACAGGGTTTTTTTCATTGTTCTTTGAAAACGGGTCAAATTTGACCCGAGGACAACAGGAGGGTCATGTGTCAAACTCTAAGCCCACGGGCCAAATCCAGCCCCTTGCAAATTTTGATCCGGCCCCCGTATCAATTTAGGTTCACAATACATTTTGGCCCGCCTGGTTTTTTTCAATGTTTAATGGTTTTTTTTTGGAGTTTTTGCTGTTTTTCCCCATTTTTGGCATATTCTTTGACATTTCCGTCGACCAAACTGTGCGTGAGAAGAATGTATGAGACATGCAATAATAAAGTCAAAGATATTTTATAAAAGCAATAAACTTGACATTTCAAGCCCTTGATGTGATCTTCATTTTCCCGTGTGGCCCTTAGTGAAGTTGAGTTTGAACCCCCACTGACTCAAGGGAGGCCGGTGTTTTAACCCCAATCACAATGTTTTATAGAATTGTATCACTATTCATTTTGGTGCCTAAACTTAACTGTCGTCGCCGCATGACTGTCCTCTTTTTGTCGGCTAAATTTAACCACAACGGCCTCTGAAACGACCGCCATCTCACATTGACTTGTACCCGGCTTACAGTCACCTTTTCTCTGCTAAACTGAACTGTGAAGCCCGCTCAACTTACTGTAACTGTCATGAGACTGGTCGTCACGTGACCGGCCGGCGGTCGCCTAATTTCGTAGGATATCATACGAATTGGTGTGCATACGTTTTCGTATCATAAGAACCCGTTCATGAGAATGTGACGCTGTAGTTGTGCACCCACAGTTTTGTTGTGCAATTAGGGGATTATTACTGTCATTTCCGGTTTGCTTGCTTTCAGTTTTACCTCCGCGGACCGCAAGTTCTTGGGTTAAAGGATTACTCCAGCAATTTAATATTGCACCTCCGTAAAAGCTCGGGGAACTCAAAACTCCTGCAGAGACACAGAAGACGTTATCCAACTGTTTTCACAGGCGGAGCAGTATTAACTCTGACATGTACACTGATCACCATGTGTAAAATGAGTGGAGTTCCCCTTTAAAAAACATAAAATCACACTGACAGAAAGAGAGAGAGAAAGAGAGAGAGCGGGGAGGAGATACAGGCAGGCAGTCAGACAGACAGCGATTCAGTCTTCCAAATTTCATATTATCGTCGTCATCATTCATCCTATTCAAAAAAATAATAGACTCCAAAACAAGCAAGCAGACATCCCAAACCTCTCTCTTTCTCTCTCTCTCTCTCTCACTCTATTTCTCTATCCCTGCCTCTCTCTCTCCTCTTCTTTCGGCTCTAATTTGATTAAAAAGCGAGCTGCAGGAAGGGGAGGGAGGGCTGATGCACATCTAATAAGTGGACCATCTGTCTGCAGCGCTGGCTGGCTCCCAGCATTGTACCCAACCAGACTGCATGGGAAATGAAGGGAGAGATGGAGGGATGGAGGGAGGAAGGGAGGAAGGAAAGAAGTGCAGGGGAAAAAAATATAGAACCCAAAAAAGAGTGACCCGGTTGAGGGAAAGAAGCTGAGACAGCATTTTTAATTTTGTCTGACGCTTGCTTGGTCAACAGAGCTGCAGAGGAGATGAAGAAGAATGAAGAGTGGAGGAGGGAGGAGGAGAGGAAGATGGAAGGAGGGCTTAAAGGACAGTATTAGGAAAGGAGATGAGGAAAGGGAAGAGGTGAGGGGATAAAGGAGAGGGAGGAGAGGAGAACATTGGTAGATATGGAAGGGAGGAGGAAAGTGGAGAAGAAAAGAAAGAGGAGAAAAGAAGGGGGGAAGGAAGGGAAAAGAGAGGAGGGTGGGGATAAAAGAAGGGAGGAGAGGAAAAAGGAGGGAGGAGGAGGAAAGGAAAAGAAAGAAAAGGAGGAAATTGGGGTTTAAAAGGCGGGGGAGGAGAAAAGGAGGAAGGAAATGGGAGATGGGAGGAGAAAAGAGGAGAGGAACAAACAAGTGTTGAGATGACAAAAGAAGGGAGGAGAGAAGAGGAGAAACAGAGCTAGAAGAGGAGGAGTGGAGAAAGGTGAAATAGAGGTAGGATTGGACAGGACAAAGGAAGGTAGGAGAAAAGAATGGAGGAAAGCAGAAAGGAAGGACAGGGGTAACAGTGGGAGAAGAAGAGAGTAGAGACATTAAGACAGAAGAGAAGGAGTGGAGGAAAGGGGAAGAAAAAAGAAAAGTGCGGAGAAAGTAGAGGAGCAAGGGCAATGATCACTGTATGGAGGAGAAAATGACAAAAGAGAGGAGGATATGAGGAAGCAATAGAAGAGAAAAGAAAAGAGGGGAGTTTTAGCTGAGTGTTCATTTCAAGCCAACCTTTGACCTTAAGGCAGTACAGTCTATTCCAAGCACATACACCCTTGAGCTTTACAATACCTATCTATTTAAGGTGGAGACATAAATGGGACGGCCATAGGCTGTGTCTCAAACCGCCTACTTGCACACTTCAAACACTTAGTTTTAAGTATATAGTGTAGATAACGCAAAACGTCAGTACACTGAAAGTACCCGGATGACCCCCTAAAAACGGTCAAAAAGTTTAGTGTGCACTAAACGGGCGCCATCTCGACTACAAAGCGGAAGGGGAGGCTTGTGCTGGCATACGGCATCGAAATTGAAGATTTAATAGTATTTCCGCAGAATCGTTTATTATCAGACCATTTTTTAATAACTTTCGAATTCTTACTACCCGACTACATGAAATCAGATAAAAGCTTCTACACTAGATGCCTATCTGACAGTGCTATAGCTAAATTTAAGGAAGATATTCCAACAGCATTTAACTCAATGCCGTGCTTTAATATAATGGAGGACCTTTTTGTTAACTTCAGTCCCTCCCAAATTGATAATTTTGTAGACAGTGCTACGGCCTGCCTACGGACGACTTTAGACTCTGTTGCTCCTCTCAAAAAGAAGACGAGGAAGCAAAGGAAACTAGCACCTTGGTATAACTCCCAAACTCGCAAACTAAAACAAATATCGCGAAAACTGGAAAGTAAATGGCGTTCCACCAAACTGGAAGAATCTCGTTTAGATTGGCAAGACAGTCTGAAAACCTATAGGTAGGCCCTCAGAAATGCCAGATCAGACTATTACTCATCAATAATAGAAGAAAATAAGAACAACCCAAGGTTTCTTTTCAGCACTGTAGCCAGGCTGACAGACAGTCACAGCTCTACTGAGCCATTTATTCCTATAGCTCTGAGTAGTGACGACTTCATGAGATTCTTTGATGATAAAATTATAACAATTAGAGATAAAATTAATCACCTCTTGCCCTCAACTTCTAACAGTTCACCTTCAAACGCAGGACTGCTAGAAGGAACAACAAGACCTGACATATACTTAGACAGCTTTTACCCTATAAACCTTCAACAATTAATGTTAAAGGTCTCTTCAGCTAAGCCATCTACCTGTCTCTTAGACCCCATCCCAACGAGGTTACTTAAAGAAGCGCTACCACTGGTTAACATTTCATTATTAGATATGATTAATATGTCCTTATTAACAGGTTATGTACCACAGTCATTTAAAGTAGCTGTGATTAAACCTATTCTGAAAAAATCCACCCTCGATCCTGAGGTCTTAGCCAACTATAGACCTATATCTAATCTTCCCTTCCTCTCCAAAATCCTTGAGAAGGTAGTTGCTAATCAGTTATGTGATTTCCTACATAGCAATAGTTTATTTGAGGACTTTCAGTCAGGATTTAGAAAGCATCATAGCACAGAGACGACACTGATGAAAATTACTAACGACCTTCTAACTACTTCAGACAAAGGACTTGTCTCCATACTTTTCTTACTAGATCTTAGTGCTGCCTTTGACACTATTGACCATACCATCCTGTTACAGAGACTGGAACACTTAGTTGGTATTAAAAGAATCGCACTGAGCTGGTTTGAGTCCTATTTCTCTGATCGATCTCAATTTGTTAATGTTAATGACAAATCCTCCAAGTACGCTAAAGTTAACCATGGCGTTCCACAAGGCTCAGTGCTTGGACAAATTCTATTCTCCTTATATATGCTTCCTCTAGGTAATATTATTAGGAAAAACTCAATTAACTTTCACTGTTATGCAGATGACACCCAATTATACTTATCAATCAAACCAGATGAAATCAGTCAATTAGCTAAACTTCAAGCATGTATCAAAGATATGAAAGCATGGATGACCTACAACTTTCTGATGCTAAACTCAAGCAAAACTGAGGTGATTGTGCTGGGTCCTAAACACCTCCAAACCTCATTATCCAAAGATATAGCTACCTTGGATGGTATTGCCCTGGGCTCCAGCACTACTGTCAGAAATCTAGGAGTTATTTTTGACCAGGATATATCCTTTAATGCCCACTTAAAACAAACCTCAAGAACAGCCTTTTTTCATCTTCGTAACATTGCCAAAATAAGGAACATCCTGTCTCAGAACGATGCTGAAAAACTAGTCCATGCATTCGTTTCTTCCAGGCTGGACTATTGTAATTCCTTACTATCAGGAAGCTCAAACAAGTCACTTAAGACTCTCCAGCTGATACAGAATGCTGCAGCTCGTGTACTGACAAGAACTAAGAAAAGATTACATATTACTCCTGTATTAGCTTCTCTGCATTGGCTCCCTGTAAAATTCAGGATTGAATTTAAAATCCTCCTCCTGACCTACAAAGCTCTAAATGGTCAAGCACCATCATATCTTGAAGAGCTCATAGTACCTTACTGTCCCACTAGAGCACTGCGCTCCCAGAATGTCGAGTTACTTGTGGTTCCTAGAGTCTCTAAAAGTAGAATGGGAGCCAGAGCCTTCAGCTATCAGGCTCCACTCCTGTGGAACCAGCTCCCAGTCTGGGTCCGGGAGGCAGATACTGTCACCACATTTAAGAGTAAACTTAAGACTCTCCTCTTTGATAAAGCTTATAGTTAGGGGGTGAGGAGTTGCTGCATCTGCCTAGCCCGGCCCACCTGTCCCAGAAATGCTTGTTACTAACCTAGCTCTGGGGAGCTTGCTCCCCGGAGTCTTTCTGTTTCTTTTTCACCCAGGATGAAATCCTGGGATTAGGATGGCACCAAAATCATGGTTCCAGCTGCTGCCGTGGTTCTGCTGAAATACCCTGCTATGCCGTGCTGCTCCCTGCACTACTACAACCACTATTTCTAGCCACTGTTTATTTACTATAGTGTGATGCACCCCAACGGCACGTCAGACACCTCCTACCAAGAGCCTGGGTCTGTCCGAGGTTTCTTCCTAAAAGGGAGTTTGTGACTGTTACATGGCGACCATTCAACATTCCACGCTAATTCACGGCTGTGTTTATACTCTGTGTTTACAGCCCACCAAGCCTAATGCTGGTATGCTTAGCTGAACTTTACGGAGCATACAATGTGTGTGTGCACTAAATGTAGCCTGTTTCGTATGTCGTTTTTATATAATGCCGTTTTTATATATTTTAAATGTGTAACACCACTTGAGCCACGATGAAACGTTGTTTTGTGTATATGGTTGAAATAACAATAAAACACATTGAGTTGAGTCGAATGCCTCACTGTCTGTCTGTCTGTCAAGTGGTAGGCGTGGCTTGGGAGTGGACTCAAAGCAGCAAAGCGAAGTGCATTCTGGGATTTGGTGTCTTTCATCCATATGAGCCAAAAACACATTTTCTGGCTTTTCTCGGCCTAGAAGGCACCAATTTAATTTTTTTTCACATTTCTGCTACATAAGTGACCCAATTTAAAGATATATTTAGCTTTCCAGCGGTGAAATATGCCTTTAAGTGTTTTAACATAAGTGTTCCTTTTGGGACAATACTAACCATCAAAAGTGGGCACTACGGCAGTAAGTGGTCAGTGCACATTAGCAGTGTACTGTATGTGTATGCTGAATGAGACACAGCCATTGTCTGTCTATGCGTTAACAACAAGTCTTCCAAACCATACGACGATGTAGCTCGTTTGTTCCTATCCTCTAATACGACCCGTCCTCGTATCTAAACCAGAGAATGTAACGCTCAAGGTTTTAAACCTTGTGTTGTCTTCCTGTCGAACTTTTTGTTGTTCTGGGTCAAAATTTTAGTTGTTCTTTTTCGACATTTGTCACTGTTCCCAGTCTGTTTTTTTTCACTTTTTACTATGTTTGTGTAGATTCTTTTTGCCACTTTTTTCACCACAATCTTTTTTTCTAATCTTAACTAGTGGTTTTGGTGCCTAGACTTAACTGTCATCGCTGCATGGCGGTTTAACCTTTGCCGGCTAAACTCACAGTGCTCTGTACCCGGCTCCCAGTAACCTTTTTTTCGGCTAAATTTAACTGGAAAGACTGCTAAACTTAACTGTAATGTAGTCTTGCATTGCCAGACCTTCCTCCACAACGCTGTGGAGGAGGGTCTGGCGAGTCCACACAGCATTCCGGGTGGGAGAAAAACGTGCTCTGGTTTATTGGCATTTCTTTAAACTAATCACAATTCATATTGGGCAATGGAGCAACGGAGCAATGGTGCCTCTGCAAAATAGCCTCAGGAAGGAACTTGTTTTGGTGAAACGTGTACGTTCAAAAGTTGTTTTAGTCGTGCAACAGAAAACTCAGATAGGACAGATAGTCTAGCTATCTGTCTGGATTTACCCTGCAGAGATCTGAGGAGCAGTTAACCATAGTCCTCAAATCCACTGGAGTTTAGAACGGCAACACAAAAAAGCGGAAGGTGACGGACATCCGGCCGAAATGAAAGACATCTGGCGGAATTTCCGCCAGCACCCAAACAATCCTGGAAGTGGAATGTTGTGGACATAGACTAACGTAATGTGACCGTTGCCTAATTGCGTAGGATATCGTACAAATAGGTGTGCACACGTTTTCATACGATATCATACAAGCCTGTTCCTGAGAATGCATTGAGCGGTCCCAGTTTGGTCATGTTTAGGCACTACAACTACTTAGTTAACCCTTGTGCTGTTTTTCCGTTGACCATGAAACGTTTTAATTTTCTGGGTCAAAATTTAAAACGGTATTTGTTTTTGACAATTTGGTTGATGGAAACACAAATTTCTAAATTGAAAATGGGTCAAATTTGACCCGAGGACAACAGGAGGGTTAAGTTTTTTGGGGGGAGGACAGTCTCTTTAACAATCACCAAATGTGACACAAAAAAACATACAGTATGCATATATATATATCTCTTTTTTCATCTCTTCCTCATCCTCCCTGCCTTCTCCCCTTCCTCCCTTCTTCCCTCTTCACCAATGCCCCTCTGCTTTTTTTCTCCCTCCTTCCATCCCTTTTGCCTCCTCCTTCCTTTGTTTCCCTTCTTGTTCCTCTTCTAAGCACCTCCTTTCCTCCTTCATCATCCCTTCTCCTCCCTCTTTCTTTTCCCCACGTTCTGTCTCATCCATCAAGTGTGTATGAGTTTTTTTTCTCCAGTCATCCCGTACTGTTGTTTTTAAGCGAGGTGTTTTATTAAAGAACATCAAAAGTCCTGCCTTCTACCTCCACCTCCCTTCTTTCCCCAACTTCCATCCTACCACGCTTTCTTCTACTCCTGCTCCTCCTTCCTCACCCCTCCGCCCTCATCACACTTCTTATCCCTCACTCCTTTGGCCCCACCTTTCCTACTTCCTCAAAACGCTATGCCCCCATCCGTCTTCCCTCCGCTTCCTCCTTTCTCTCGTTTTCTCCCCCATACTTTGTCACTCCTGTCTTCCTCCTCTCGTTCTTCCCTCCTCTTCTCCTCTCTCCCCCTCCCCCCTGGTGGTGAGATGACAGTTAATCCCTGGTTGAATTACAATCTCACATTTCATCCTGATTTCACGCTGAAAGGATTTTCTTCACATTACGACACCCAGTTGTCAATCTCTCTCTCTCTCTCTCTTTCTCTCTCTCTCTCTCTCTCTCTGCTATTCTGTCTATCTCGATGTTTCCCGCTCTTTATCACATCTCTCTTTCTGTCTGTGAATTTACTTATTTCCTCCTCTTTTCTCAGCCTATTCTTTCCCACATACTATTTCATTGTTGCTTGCTGTCTTTCATACCTTTCTTTCCCTCTTTCGTGCCTTCCTTACCTTTTGCCTTGATTCTTTCATTTTTTCCTTCCCTCTTCATTTCTTTTGTTCTAATTTCTGATTTTCCCTTCTTTCTTTTTTCTTTCCTTCCTTCCTTTGCCGTATTCTTCCTTTTTCTTACCTTCTTCTCTCTTTATATTTTTGCAATAACTCCATTTCTCTCTCTCCTCTCTTTCTCTAATTCTCTCTCTCTCTCTCTCTCTCTCTCTCTCTCTCTTACACACACACACACACACACACACACACACACACACACACACACACACACACACACACACACACACACACACACACTCAGCACAACTGCACTTTGTTCTCTTCATACAGCCACTTATCGTGAGCCTTTGATTTGAGTCTTTTTATATTGCAGGTCTGAATTCACAAACAATGAAGTTATCGACAAGATTGAAGAGTTGAGAGCAGGCAGCCCCCCCCCCCCCCCCCCCCCACACACACACACACACTGAGAAACATAACACCCTTTCACACAGCCAGTAAGTATGAGACAGGTGAGCTCAGTATACATTTCCATCCACAGATTTTAGCATGTCATATCTCTCTCTCCCTCTCTCTCTCTCTCTCTCTCTCTCTCTCTCTCTCTCTCTCTCTTGTTTCCTGTTTGCCTCTATCAGCGAGAATGGACTTCTGGAGTGCTGGTTGCAGTCACCAGGGCTAACATAGCTGTTGATGGTCCGCTATGTCTGGATAATCTGAAGTGCATTTCCAGGATGAAGCCTGACATCTGGTTGTCAGGCTCCTTCCTCTCTTCTCAAAATCCTTTCGCTACGGGAAACGGTTCTTTTGGGAATTTATTTTAAAAATTTACAAAAAATATGTTTACAGCATTTACTATCTAACTGGGACGTTTTGGGACCAATTGGTGGAGAGATTGCTTCGGACCAAATACACACGGCGATACACTAATAAGAGTAAATGAGGTTTACCCATGTATCCAGATAATGTAAATAGCTCATGTTACTGTATTGTGTGAACAGTTAACTTAATTTAATATTGTATGTGGCGTTTTGTTTTGCAGGGTGCAAATGTTCCACCAAAACAAGTTCCTTCTCAAGTATATTCTGCAGAGCCACTGGCGTCCGGAGTTTAGCACCGCCCAAGACGACTGTGATTGGTTCAAAGAAATGTAAACAACCCAGAGTGTTTTTTTCTACCATCCCAGAATCTATGTGTGGTGTAGCCACATGGTCTGGCAATGTGAGACTAATGGTCAGTAAATACGCCCAAACTGCTGCATAGCTGACTTTTACCTGAAAGTAATGTAATGAGTAATGTATTGAATTACTTTAGCTTTTGAGTAATCAGTAACGTAGCTGTAATTGATTACATTCTTCAAGTAACTTCCCCAATGATTGATGTGACAATGCCATATGGATGGATGGATGTATAGATAGATAGATAAATAGATAGATAGATAGAAAGATAGACAAGAAGGCTGACAGACTAAAGGAATGAGATTGAGAGAAAAAATAAAAAGAGATCTCTTCATTCTCTCTCCTGTGTAATCAGGATAAAAAACCTGATGTGGCCTCAATTCTGACAGGAGGAAATCAAACGCTAATTTTCCTCCAAAAAACAAACTGAGAAAGAGAGAGAGAGAGAGACACACACACACACACACACACGCACGCACGCAGTACGAAAGTGTTTGGAGAGGGTGTGTAAGTGTGTCTGTGATGTGAGTGTCTGAAGGAGCAAGCCTGTGCATGTGTGTGTGACTGCGTGTGTGTGTGTGTGTGTGTGTGTCTGTGTGTCTGTGTGTGTGTGTGTGTGTGTGTCTGGCATCCATCAGAACCACAGCTTGCCGAAAAAACAGTAAGCACAGTGCAGAGAGAGAGAGAGAGAGAAAGAAAGAGAGAGGGGCGAATGAACGAGCGCTGCTGCACGCTAATTATGTATGCATGATTTAATCTGCAACTCAATAATATGCAAATATATTCATATGTTAGTTTCTTAATTAAAAATGCAAAGCAGCCCTTATGGTGATTTTTCTGTGATTTTCTTTTCAGCCTAACAAACGGAACATTTTGAGAAATTCAACAAATTGGAGGGAAGCGCTACGGTGGGGTTTCACAAAACAAACTTCCTATTTCAACTTCCTGTAGATGGAAAATAAAGGAGGAGCTGGAGGGGGTGTAACTTGTTGAATGAAAGCAAACTTGCACCTTAAGCATACTTTAAAGACAATTCTGCTTCAATAGACGTTTGAGAAGTTACTTTGAAGTGTAGGCAAGTCATGTGACATGGGAGTCACTGTAATTGCCAGTTTTCAACTCGTAAATAGCGTTCACGTCAACATCCGAGTCATAATTAGGACCCGTAAACTCAGATTTTTCTGCCAGCTCTTATACATCCAGCCAAGTGTTAAATATTACACAAATTCTTGTAGAGCCAAACAACCATGGATCTCAGCCAAAGTCTGTCTGTCAAGGTAATTAAATGTTGATTTAAAGATGCAGTAGGTAAGCCTTATAAAACTAACTTACTGTCATATTTGCTGAAACTGACCCTACGTTCCAGTAGAACTACATGAAGCACCACCTACAGCCTGTAGTGCGATTTGCAAAAATCCACCGCTCCCTGTTCAGATGCACCAATCAGGGCCGGGGGGGGGTGTCTAACTGTCAACCACTGCTCATGCACACACATTCATTCTTCCTTGTGGGGGGAATGGGCTTTAGCAGAAAGGGGGGAGGGACTAAGAAGTTGTCGATGTTCGATGTTTTTGTTGGCTAAGTCCTGGATCTTCACAATCCTACCTACAGCACCTTTAATGGATATAATGCTGTTTTGACAATACACAGTATTGCAATCAAATTTCAATCATACACCTGCCTTTACTCCCTCTAATTCTTCCTGATGTGCTACATAAAAGTCTGGAGTCTATAACGGTGACTTCTAACTCATGCTAAGCTAGCATTAGCTCATCTATTGTTGGAATCACTGTTTGTACTTTGAGCACCAACTTCACTAGGTGTTCAGAAAATTGCCTTCACAAGATCCGTTCAGAAATTTCCAAACACTGTTAATTGTTTCACTGTTGCTAATGATATTCCTAATGTCATTAAAGGTGTCACAAGTATAAGACCTCTGTCAATACAGAATTTAAAAAGTTCGAACTTGGCAAGTTGAACTCAGAAGTCCAAACTCTAGAGAGAGGAAGCAGTTCAGGCAATTTGCAGTTGGGACAACATGCTTACATGTCGCCTAAACAACAACACTAAGTTGATTGCCAATGACTCCCAAAACAACATATATGTGACATTCTATTTAACGTAACATTTGCAGTTTTAAACACATAGCTAACGTTGTGAAATGGAACTACTTAAGTTAAGGCAACAAAAATACTTAGTTAGGTTTAGGCAACAAACATTATGGTTAGGGTTAGGAAAAGATCATGGATTTGCTTAAAGGAACACGCCGACTTTGTCTTATTCACTGTATCCCCCAGAGTTAGATAAGTCCATACATACCCTTCTCATCTCCGTGTGTCGTAACTCTGTCTGACACACCCACCGTTAGCCTAGCTTAGCACAGATCCTGGAGGTAACCGGCTCCATCTAGCCTACTGCTCCCAATAAGTGACAAAATAATGCCAACATGTTGTGATTTGTATAGTCATAGCATGTACAAATAACAAGGTCACATGAGACACAGCCATCTTCTAACCGTATACATACTGGGATCTATATTCTCAGAAGGCGAAGCGCTGCTACTTGGGCGGAGTGATTAGCGCAACACCTGAAAAGCACCGTTGTTACTCTCCGCTCCTCACCACGGGTCTACTCAGGTGCTGCGAGCAAATCACTCCATTTCAATCAACATTTTTCTAGCGCCACAATCAGATCAACATTTTGTTCCATAATCAAGTTAATGACTAAAACTAATTCCCATCAGCCTCAGCTGCACTTTATGTTTAGTGTTAATTAGCAATTGTTAGCATGCTAAACTAAGAAGGCATACACTTCCTGCTAAACATTACCATATTAGCACATTTGTCACATTGTCACGTTTCGGAGGACATTAAGGTTAAATGTAGTCCACAAAATATGAGTTTTGTCGCAACAAAAGTTAAGATTAGGCACCAAAACGACTATATACAAAATCTAAATTACTGAACGCCTGAAAACATTTAAAAACTTGATTTTTTTCTGACACAATTCTAGTTGTAGAGTTGTAGAATGAAAACATTGTGAGTGAACATTTAAGTCTGGCTCACATCCTCCATCATCACCACTTGGCAAAACAAATGCTGGATCATAGGTGTAATTTACAGGGGGACAACCCCCCCAATAATAAAAACTGGCCAGTGCAACCCACCCCAAAAACCTATTATAATTTCCTTTACATAAAGACATTTGCACCATAAATCGGTGCAGGAAAGTCAAACATTGTTGCAGAAAAAATCCCCAGAATGCAAGTGTTTGACGTTCAAAATTTCAATTTTGCTCAAAAGTGGAGACCTCAACCCCCCCCCCATGTTAATCCCAAAGTTATGCCCTTGAATGGGATACTTGTCTATCACTACTTTCCTAGATAAAATGGGAGGAGCAAGAAAACTTGTGGGTATTTGGACAGTTCTTGCAGCATGTTTACCAGTCCAAACAGTAAAACCTGACTTCAGTTTCTTTGGCCTGACTGGGTGTAAAACCTGCTGTCTTCCTGCTGAGTGCAGAGTGCAACCTGCTGCAGAAAGAAAGGCTCGCTCAGTGCTTTGTATTCAGGAATACTTTACACAGAGCGTGCTCAGAATGAAAACAATGATTAAAGATGAAGCTTATCCACATCACCAGCAGGCATTACAGCCACACAACAGGGTGTGTGTGTGTGTGTGTGTGTGTGCGCGAGTGTGTGTGTGTGTGTGTGTGTGTGTGTGTGTGTGTGTGTGTGTGTGTGTGTGTGTGTGTGTGTGTGTGTGTGTGCGTGTGTTGTGTATGTGTTATGAGGCTGATACTGAGCTCACTAAGCGACGGCTTTATTGAAACCAACACTCTTATTCAAACAAGGTTTTTTCATCTTTCTTCCTTTCATGTTGCGTCTTCTGACTCAAGTTTAATTTTGGCAATCTACTTTTTGCTTTTTTGTTTTAGGAGCTTAGAAAGAATCCCGCACACTGACCATTTCGCAAGCAATTATTTATTTAGAAAAAACGTTTCGGTCTTAGACCTTCATCAGGTAAATGTTTGTATTACAAATTTCAATAGATTTTTCTACAACTTTTTACAAATATTCCTCTTTTGTCTTTTAATCTCTTGTACTTATTTCTCTTCCTTCCTTTCTTCCTCAGCCAAGTTCTAAAAGTGAATTTGCATGTCATTTCTCATCTCTGGTTTAACTCTCATTTTGTGGAGGCTGTTTTGAGTTATGAATACATATTATGGGCTGAAATATGTAAATGTGTTATTCCATATTTAGAGTATGCATTAACAGTTGTCTACACCAAACAAATGTATCAATCTGGATATATGGATAAACCCAACCCACAACCTCTCAAAGCTTCCTTAACTTTGTGCAGACTTTAAAATAGTTGTTAAAGCTTTTTTTTTAAAAGATTCAGCAACTGCATAAGTTCTGATAAATATCTATCACATTTTGTTTTTCCACGACAGAACTTAAACTTAACCGTAATCTCCGCTGTAATGAGCGGCAGTTTGCGGTGCCCGTACCCAGCTCACAGTCACCTATTCTCGGATAAATGAACCACCAACAACGACCGGCAGCTAGTGGCTATTTGAGTCTGGAATAGAGGATTTTATATTCTGTACCAGGAACTTTTTAATACATTTAAATCAATTTCAATAATTTCGGGATCATACTTCTGTATGAGCTGTAACCGCTTATAAGCAAAAAAATAAAAATAATGAAGAATAAAAGAAAAGATGAATATTAAAAATGATTTCACTCTCTAAATGAAACTATAGGGTAAAAAAAAAAGTATTTCTCAAAAAGATATATAAAAAATATTTCTCAGTTGTCCTTCTCGGCTGCACATTTTGTGCAGCCGAGAAGGACAACTGAGAAATATTTAACTCATCAACAACTTAAAGCACTTTTTCACTACAAGTAGCCTACAGGCCTATTTGTGTGTGTGTGTTTGTGTGTGTGTGTGTGTGTGTGTGTGTGTGTATGTGATAACATGTGATATTCATCGTAGCCTTGGAGCAAATCAGAGTGCCGCTCTCTGCTGCCTGTTACTGCAGCCAAATGTTTGGGCTCAGGAATGCACCAGGGAACATTCTGCACATCTGCAGCAGGCATTCGTGTGTGTGTGTGTGTGTGTGTGTGTGTGTGTGTGTGTGTGTGTGTGTGTGTGTGTGTGTGCGCGCGCGTGCGTGTGTGTCAGTGTGTGTGAAAGAGAGGTCTTTGTAGGAGCCAAATGTCCTCACAAGGACAGAAAGGCAGCGGACATCTTCAGGCTGAGGTCATTTCATTGACAAGAAACCTTAGAAGCACCGAGGCAGCTGTGGAAGAAAATCTTTTTCTAAAGTTAAGTTTAGATGGCAGTTACCAAAACTAACTGGCCAACTGGGGAGCAAATCCTCAAACTCCTGCCTTATTAGACAGCTAACAGGGTAAGCAGTAAGCAATCGGTGCACCACGATAAGCCAACAGAGAGCTAGCATAGCATTTCAATCAGGAGAGACTTTGTTTGCAGATATGCAAAAGAACAATATTTATTATACAACTGCATGACAAAAATGTATGAGTCTTTTGGAGATTATACTCCATCAAATTAATATTATTTAAAGGGGTAGAGAATTGGAAACATATTCCCCGCTGGAGTCTAGACAATGGTGGCGGCGGAGAAGAGACCGGGGACCAGACCGGCGGGGCAACGGAATGGTCATCCGGGAGAATCATGAAGACTGGAGGCAGCAGGGGAGGTGGAGGGTTGAGCGCTTTGCCTGGAACGAACTGAATAGCAAAGGAGAACATATTTAAGCAGAGCTGTAGTGCTGTGATTGGTCCTTGAATTCCGTGGTCATGACTGATTGGTTTAAGTGAAAGTATGGCTTCTAAACAGCTGATTTGATTTACGGAGAAAGAGTACTGATTGGGTTAATGACGTATTCCTGAAAGAATTTGCGCTGAGCTTCATTAGTGGGGCTAAGACATTGATGTATTATATTAACTGGCGCTCGCCTGGCGCATAAAAACGTTCCTAAGCTTCTGGGTTTACTTCCGTGATATGCGGCCCACTGAATATACGCAGTAGTGTTTCTACCCTCAGGCCCCGCCCGTGAGTTCCCGCTTGGCCCAGAGACTTTACATTGTGGTGACATCAAAGATTTTTCAATCTCTTTTCTCAGCTAGAGAGAAGTTTTATATATATATATATATATATATATATATATATATATATATATATATATATATATATATATATATATATATATATATATATATATATATAAAGAGTCCATTGATTAAAAAGTCAGTATAGAAAGAGTCATAACCAAGCCAGTTTGCAGTTGGAGGTGCAGGGGGATTTTTCGTTGTAATACCACTGGACAAAATTAGCTGCAAGGCTAGACTCTCGACACTAGTTTGTCGACCCTTTTGGCCAACTGAAAGATATCAGAACTTTGTGCCGTGTTTCCACTACGTGTTACGGTTCCGCTCGACTCAACTCACTTTTGGTACCAGATGGTTTTCTCTATATCGTTTGTTCAACTGTGGATAGTAGCCTACCTCCTCAGTATAGGCGACATTCTCAGCTGATCGCCGCAGTACAACTGCCGTGATATCATTTTCAACCCAACACTTGCTGAATCCTTTCACCAGCAACCAAACGGGAGAGCGTCTGCACCTCATCAACTGTACGCCGTAGTGTATGGTGCAGGTTAGTGGTCTGCCTTTTTTTTTTTTATCTGTGGGGATTGAATAAAAACATTGCGGTCGCTATTGACGGTAGCTTAGGCATTTAAAAATCATTGGTTTGTGCAGGATGTCCCGGGTTGTGTTCGTAACAATTCTCTCTGACCAATCAGTCATCTGCCGTGTTTTAAGTTGACCTTCTTGTATCGGTTCAGCTACCTTGGAACCTCCAGGTACTATCCACAAACTTTGTTAACGGAAAAACAAAAAAGAGCGAGATGAGTTGAGTAGAGCAGAGCCGTTCCATGCTGTGGAAACAATCTTTGGACAACTTGGAGGGTGATGTGAGTGTTTTTATCTACCAATCTGCTCATGATTACGGACTGGACGTTGTGACGATATGCAATCCAACATTTGGTACAACGCTAGCATAACATTTGTGGGGCTAAGATAACCGCAGTCCAACATAATGTATGAGGGCAAACAGAAAGCATAGCATTAGCAAAGCAACACTTTATCCAGCAGGTCACAAAGCCAACACAATGTTAGCTGAGCTAAACTGCCACAGTCCAACATCAACTAAATAGCTATTACGCAACTATCAGTGTCTGCGTTAAGACATAATTAGTCCTTGCCCTATCAGACTTTCAGTTTAAATGTGAGACTAGTGGAATACATGTAGGCTACATGGAAATCATTAAGAAAACCCCGTTAGTTAAAACTCTGAAGTATAATTCTTACATAATACATTTTACTTTTTGTACTGAGGTTTGTTTGCATCTGAATATTTATCATTTCAGTTTGAATATGTACTTTTGGAAGAAATGTAAGTCAGCTGAACATTCTAAACAAATACATTAAAGCCCCAGTGTGTAACATTTGTAGTTGTTCATTATCAAAATATGTATTGCCCTTTACAAACTTGTCCTTTTTTATGAATATTGACCACAACCATCAATTCCAAGTATTCCTATTGGCTTGGAATTTTACATTTGCGTTTATATGAACTGGGGTAGACGCTCCATAGCCATGCGCCATCTTGAAATACAGTAGCCTGTAAGGGACATACAGGCTATACTGCTCCGCATTTCGTGCTTTTCACTCAGCGGTACTGACTGTGACGTATGCCAGAGAGGGAGGGGGAGAAGATTATTTGCCACTCACTGCCGGCAGATTTGAAAGCCTGTTGCGTCTATTATCGAGGACATGTAACTGAGTCGCAGAGGAAATTAAAATGACAACGTGACAGGCAAAGCAACAAGACCAAAGTTAATATTGTTGTAGCTTTTCCAAGATGGAAAGAGCTGATGAGGAGCAAGGATTTTAAAAGGGACACCGAAGATGCCTGCTTTCTTCTCAACAGGTAATTCTGCCCATTTGTGTAAAAGTTTTATAGTTGCTACTTGCTTGGCTAAATATAGCATGGTTGTGTATAACGCTAGAACGACGTCTAGGATACTTTTCCTCACGTCAATGATGAAAAAGGATTGACTACCTTGTAACATAAACGTAATCATATGTGCCGTGATTTCCCTGGCAGACAAGTCACGTCATGGATCTGTAACACTGACTAGCTACTAGAACAGCT
>CM042442.1:8031790-8136790 GCA_023631565.1 Gymnocephalus cernua | reverse complement strand
TTTTGTGTTGCCGGGAATATGCAAGTTCTCATGTTTAACATGACAATCTTCATCAGCAAACACACACACACACACACACACACACACACACACCAATGCACACATACCAAATGCCAGCGTAATAACACAGAGCAAGACAGCAAGTTCTGAAATTTGATTTTTATTATGTTGTTACACTTTTTTTTTTTTAATGGGGGGGGGGGGTGGTTCAGTGTCTTCAGTGGGCAGGGAAACAGTTAACAGACACTGGCAGGGTCTGTGGCTCCTCTGTGGTACCTGGGGCCGCCTGAAGGGGCCAGTATGGCTCACCAAACTGCCCCCCCCACCACCACCACCACTACACCACCCCCTATCCCTCCTCCACCCCGCGGCCCACCGGGGACCGCCGGCTCTCCTACTGTGCCTTCTGCAAGACCTGGCTTAATTTAATTAACGCTGTCGACTTTAAACAAAACCACATCTGAGCCGAGGAGAGAGAGGGGGGGAGATAGGGAGGGAGATAGGGAGAAAGAGAGGGGGGGAGAAAGAGATAGAGATAGGGAGAGAGATAGGGAGAAAAAGAGGGGGTGAGGGGCGAAAGAGAGGGAGAGGGAGAGAGGGGGGGGAGAGAGAGAGAGCAGGAAATAGCCAGAGACGGGAGCAGATCTCTCCGGTCAGATCGCTGACAGGATTTAATGGGTTCAGGGATTGAAAATGCTTTTCGGGTCTGGTTTTTAAAAAAAAGAAGAAAAAAAGACATCCCAGGATTTTTTGTTTAAATAACTAATAGCAAAGGAAATGAAGGTGTGCGTTCTAAAGGCTGGTGCTGAAGGTGAGGCTTCCCAGTCTGGATCCTCGAGATTCAAACTCAAATCCTAAATGACGAGCCGCAGGTTAAAAGGGGATTTTATGGCTGTTTGGCACTCTGTAAATGAAGTTTGTCATTACTTTATAGTCTTTGGCTTAACAAGTTGCTAATAGATCCTTGCTTTATCTGTGTTTAGAGATGATAAACGTCAAAATCATGTTCAATTTAATTAATAAGGACTTGTATTTTCTTAAGTTATGTTAGTGCAGCAGCATTTAAGCCATTCTAAATTAGTTCAATATAATAAATGAGAAACTTCTGTCGGAGAAATGTAATAGTTATTGATAGATTTGAACAAAGTGGGGAACTTATTTGACTAAATGAGACACTTGTACACTCTACATTCTCCCCATTTCACAGATTCGGAGGGACAAATGACAGTTGCATGTAACATCAATATCTGCAATTTTTGGAAATGAAGTCACATAATTTATTCTGGACCAAATTGGGTTGGATTGTAGAATTCCACAAACCAGATCCTCCACAAAAATGTAGTGTTGAGTAATATTTGTATCAACTTTTCTATTAATAAAAATAAACAAAATACCAATTTTAGAGAAGAGCTTTGATGTATTGAATTATTCACAGCAAACACTTTATTTATCTCAGATCAAATGTTCAAGTTTAGACTCACAGTAATGTAAAAGTACGTATATATATATATAAATATAATATATAATTGAAATATATAATTGGTGTTAATATTAGAATTTGATAAGAAAAGAAAACAGGATTTATTGTATTGCTTTGGGTTAAGAATGATCAGAGTCAGTTCATATTCAATCAAATCAACTTCCTGTCTACTTCATATATATATATATATATATATATATATATATATATATATATATATATATATATATATATATATATATAAAACAAACGGATGGAGCAAATGGAGTAAACATTAACAAGTTATGTCGCTGTCGGGTGAAAACCCTGTATGTCCAAACCCGTTGTTTTTCATAAAAATGAATAAAAGGCTCATTTGAAAACATGTATTGAGCTATTTACCTCAGACAAAATCCCCTCGCCACTCTTTTCATATTTGTAAAAACCCACAGACAGAGGTAAAGGGGGAACAATAGCATTGATTTATGAAAACATAAATAAATAAAAAAAGACTAAATATGGGGAAATATAAGAGGTTTCTGCCCAACAGCGACGGTTCACTTTATTAAAGTTGGACATATTAAAATATGTAAAATACAAAGTTTTTCTTCATCTGTCTAAAGTGTGTCATGGAATTATTTCACATATGATCATCTTCACGTGTTAACCCTCCCTAGGTGTGTGTGTGTGTGTGTGTGTGTGTGTGTGTGTGTGTGTGTGTGTGTGTGTGTGTGTGTCTGTGTGTGTGTGTGTCTGTGCGTGTGTGTGTGTGTGTGTGTGTGTGTGTGTGTGTGTGTTTGGTTGTTTAGTCAGTCAGCATTAGCAAAGCTCTGAGGACGAGCTGGAGACTCTATCAGCCTGAACAACAAATTAACTAAAACAAACATATCTAACGGGTAAAAAAAATGCCGTTATCCTCCCTACACCAGCAAAGAAAAACAACAGCGAGAGACGGCACTCGGCAACCTGCTAATGTTAGCAACCGATGCCTAATTTCCTTTTGATTACAAAGACATCCCACGCTCTCCTCTCATGTGACGTTTAATTGTTTCTCAAAGTAAATCATCAACTCAGCAAACTAAATATGACAAACAACAATAACAAAGTTGCAGCGCAGGGAGATGGGAAGGGGGGTTGGGGGGAGGGGAATACATTAATTCATTAAAAGAAGAACACCCATCGCCTGCAATGGATGTGAAACAGAGATGAAAGAAAACAGACAAGACTTCTTTTGCCTTAAATGAAATGTGTTCACAAGCAGGAGCATATGGGAGGGCAACGACAACAACTTTAAACAGGCTAAAATGGCACTTGAAAAATGTCTAAATTAATCAGAAAGAGTGGAAATGCAAAAAAATCCACCAGTTTTTAAAGAGTTAATTAAAGAGACAGGCGCTAAAATGAAGCATTTCAGACAGAGGGTGAATACAGATATATTCAGATAGACAGTATGAGAAAATAAAATGTGTTTTTTGAACATGAAAGCATAAAGAAACCCAAACTACAAGTAAGGGGCATTATATGGGACCTTTAATGTGAAAAAAAGTCTACAAATGTAAGACAAAAATGTCACCTTAAGATCGAATAAAGTCTTCAGAGAAAGCAAAACAGAGGATAAAAAGCAGTTCTGTTGTTGAGGAGGCTGTCAAATCCCACTGAAATGACACTTACATTCTCGCTGAATTCAGCAGAAATAGTGTAACCTAAAAGTCGGAAGTAGAAGCTAGCGAGCGGCAGCTCACGGTGCTCTGTACCCGGCTCCCAACTATGAAGACCGCTAAACTTTACTGTCATGTGACCAGCTTGCTGGCGGTCTCCTAACTTCGTAGTATATCATGCAAATGAACCCGTTCATGAGAATGCGTTGAATGCGTTGGTGTGGGGTATTTGGCCTTCTGCTCTTCTGCAAATATGAGCTACTGTATGAGAGCTGCAATGATTGTGCAAAGCCAGCCTGTTGGCTGGTATTTGAACTATGTGCAGTAGGCTACTAGAGTTTTATTGTGGTGTTGTGCAAAAAAACATGAATCTATCTGTCTCCTGCTCACTCCCTCGCTCGCTGAGTGGGACTACATGTGGGAAGGTGTTCTTGTGCGTACTATGAAACAGAATCCTGCCGCTGCACAGTTACGTTATGTTTCACAGTGGACGTTTGTAGTTGTTTTAACTGAAAAAGGTAAAACCTTTTGTTTATGCCACATTTGGCTGAACTTCCATTGCCCTTTGCATCGTGCACTAAGCACTTCATTTTGCACGGGTTTTTACCCTCAATACAGACTTGTTAAGCCTAAAAGTTTGTCTCCTATGTAGAAAATAATTTCCGCACTAGATGCACTTTTAGATATTATGACATACGAGATAAACAAGAGAACATCTCCTACGTAAAATACAAACTTGGCCAACATTGCCCGCTTAAGGTTTGTTTTTTCACCTTGATTCTCAAGGCTTCTGTACATTCCTCTGTGTTTGTACTCAGAGCAGGTGCAGGCTGGATGGAGAGAGAGAGAGAGAGAGAGAGAGGGGGGGGAGAGAGAGCATGGCTAGCAGCTACCTATTTCTTCCCCTGCCACAATATGAGGCAAAATAAATAGAGAATTGTTATTATTATTCTTTTTTGTGTGTGTTTTTTATATTATTGTTTCAACATACCCTCTGAGGGACATGCACAGAATATGTTTACTATCTGACTGCAATTATACCATAATTATCCTGTTTACTTGATTTATTATATCTGATGTATTTACTCATTGCTGTTGTTTGTATGTATGTTTGTTGTAATGCTTTGGCAACACAAATGTATTGATTCTGTCATGCCAATGAAATTGAGGAAGAGAGAAAGAGTGTGTGTGTGTGTGTGTGTGTGTGTGTGTGTGTGTGTGTGTGTGTGTGTGTGTGTGTGTGTGTGTGTGTGTGTGTGTGTGTGTGTGGATGTGTGTTTGTGTGTGTATATGTGTGTGTGTGTGTGTGTGTGTGTGTGTGTGTGTGTGTGTGTGTGTGTGTGTGTGTGTGTGTGTGTAAAACTAATTTCAAAAATATAGATCTCACACGTAATAAAACTAATAAAACTGTCAAGAATAAACAAAAGAAATGCTTACATAAAAAAAAGTAATGAATTAAATTTTCTGCACTAAAAAGAAGGAAAAAAGAAGAGGACAAACATCTCGGTCAGCTGTTAAGAGCAGCAGGTTTAGAGGCTAGACCATCCGGGAAAAACACAAAAAAACCATTTCAGTAGAGTACAGTTGAATGTGGACTGATCTGATCAGCTTACAGGGTTACAGGTTTAATCTTCACAGCCATGCACACTAACAATGCATTTCATATGGAACTCGTTTCTACAGTTTTGAGTTCCAACAAGAGACAGAAAACAGAAAACCTGCGTCACTGTAGTATACATGGAGTGTCTTTCTATTGATCTTAAACACAGCCAGTATCAAACACCACAGACACAATTAACAGTAATCTGTTACAATTTACTTTGAAAATCCTGCACACACACACACACACACACACACACACACACACACACACACACACACACACACACACACACACACACACACACACACACACACACACACACACACACACACACACACACACACACACCACACACACACACACACACTCAATAATTCCCCTACTCTACTTACTCAGAAATGCCATCAGGTGTCATGTAAGTGTTCTAGGGTTAGGGGATCTACATTTTTATGAAAACAAAAGTTGAACGTAATGTAAAAAAAAATAATGTGTATGTAATGTACTGTATGTCCACATCATAAATATAGGGGCGGGGATAAAACAACCATCTTAATGGGACATTCTGAGTCCTAGTAATGTCCAAAACAATTACTAGAAAAATTATAAAGGAGAGAAATAATAATAAAAAAAAAAATTAGAATGGACAAAAACGATATGACTACTTATTTTGGGCAAACATGTCAGCTCTCAATAGTGCGTAAGAGTGCTCTTGAGTGTGCGTAAGATTCTTTTCTTACCTAAGAACAAATCCCAAATAAGAAAACATGGGTGAATGCCAGAATCTTTGTGAAAACTGTGTAAGTGGGGGCTTAAGAACAAATTTGTTCTTAAGAACACACCACTGGAACCAAAACAGAATTATGAAAATGAACACCTGTCAGCAATCTGATGCTGATTTTTTTTCAGAGTAAAAAGCCAGAGCTCCAAACAAGACTGAGTCATGGCACGACAGAACCGGCTATTTAAAGACATCAAACACAAAAAAGGAACACATTTAGAAAAAAAAAAGAAAAAAAAAAAAGGTATACCTACAGTTTCTGCTCTCTCTCACAACTGACACTCATGCCAACAAGCAGGCAGAGAGTCTGAATTTATTTTTCCTGCAGTCTAAACACCTCTCCGTTTCACCGGCAGCAGGTCCTCTCCTCATTTCTGTTCTCTCGATGTGAACGGGAGGAAGCGGGCGGGATTAGTCACATCACAGCGGTGGAAACAGAGAGGCTTAGAGCAGAGAGACGAGACGGCTCGGAGCACCACAGACATGAAGGCAAAGCAAGTTCCAAAACCTGGATCTCATGAGTGTCTATACAAGACTGTACCAACCGTGCCGGTTAGGTGGTCAGACATTAGTGTGACGTTCCTCTACAGCAGTGGTTCTCAGGCTTTTTTTTTTTAAAACCATGTACCCACTAACCAGCGTAAATAATTTTTGGTAGAAAAAAAAGTCTCTATAAAGAGGAACAATACAGCAATGTCAGCAATAGATTTACTTAACAACAGCCTTGTACCTGGAAAACATTTAAATGCTAATGGGAAAAAGGCGAAAAAACCTTTTAAGAAACCCGACAAAACCTTGGAAATAGACGGTAGAAAGAAGGAAGTAAGGCAAGAATAGGTCGAAAATAGTAACAAAAACTTAAAAAAAAAACACTGTAGAAAGAAGGAAGGCAACACTAAGGTGACAAAACTGACAAAAAATTCAAATAAGCAACAAAGTGACAAAAACTTTGAAGGAAGAAAGGCAAGAACAGGTCAAAACAAACAACAAAACCTTCAAAAAAAGGTGACAAACTTCAAAAACAGCGACATAAACTTTGAAAAAAGCAACAAACTTGGAGAAAAAAAAAGACAGTAGAAGTATCTACAGCCTTGTAACGGAAAAACATTTAGCAAAAAATGTCACATACCCCTGCAGTCCTCCAAGGTACCCCTAGTAAACACTGCTCTACAGCGTGTCAAACTCGAGGCCCGCGGGCTAAAATTTTGATCCGGCTCGTATACTGTATTAGTCTACATCCACGACGTTCCACTTCCAGGATTGCTCCGTTGCGGACGGAAATTCCGCCGGATTTCACTCTTTTCGGCCGGATGTCTGTTACCTTCCTCTGTCTTTGTGCTGGCGTTCTAAACTCTGGTGGATTTCTGAGGACTCTGGTTAACTGCTCCTCAGATCTCTGCAGGGTAAATCCAGACAACTAGCTAGACTATCTGTCCAATCTGAGTTTTAAATGTTGCACAATTAAAACAACCTTTGAACGTACACATGTTCCACCAAAACAAGTTCCTTCCCAAGGCTATTTTGCAGCGGCACCATTGCTCCGTCCGACCCTCCTCCTCACCGCTGTGGAGGAGGGTCTGGCAAAGCGACTACTCGTATATCAATTAAGGTTCACGATACATTTTGGCCTGCTTAGTTTTGCGCCAAACCAAAAGACAGGAAACTGTTTTCAAACTGCAATTACAATAATCCCACAGCACTGTCTGCGAATGTTACAGATTACAGGTATTTACTGGTGATACCAATGCATCTTGGGAAAATAAAGATGCACTGCAGCCAGTATACTACTGTACATTCAAATAATACAGTAAGAAACGGTCTGTTTGGACTAAAATACCGTAACATTTAAAAACATTATGCATACTGTAAATAAACAGTAGTTTACTGGCCAAGATGCTGCCAGGACATTACTGTAAATTTACAGTGAAAAGCTGTAGTCTACCATATCGTGCAAACCCATTCATGAAAATGCGTTTAGCAGAAACTTGATTTTTATAAAAAAAAAAATGTATCTCATGTTGAATATAAAATCTGAATTGATAAAGTCAGCAGTGACTCCAGCCATCAGATTAAAGTACCAGAACATTACAAATGTTTGGTACTTGAATAAACATACCTAGTAACTTTCCAGGTCTGGAATTGATATTCTACTGTTATATTTATATTAAAAATAAACAACAGTCCCTATTGTTTGACATAGTGTGTCTTTTCTCCACAGGAAACGTCTCATCCGTCCCAGTCACACACACACAAAAAGTCGAAAAACAACATCAACACCTTTCTCTTCTCTCCTAGTTTCCCTTCTTTTCTCCTCCCTCCCCCTGTCTCCCCCTCCTTCCCCCAGACTGATGTGGACACAGAGAGGCGGAGGACAGCGGGGGAGGAAGTGGGGGACAAAGCGAGGCCGAGGCGGACTCCTGCCGAGCCAAAGAGGCGGCTGACACGCCGTACATTCAGCCATCGTTAACCGGCCATTAATGAGGTCAGTGACGGAGAAAAAAAAACTGTCCATGTGTTAAACACCTCAAAGTCAAAATTAGAAATAAGAAAATATATCTAATCGGCACTGGAGCTGCTACGACAGATTATTTTCATTATCAGTTTTATTATAGGGACAAGCCCACATCCTCTACCTGCTGCTCTGTGTCGTCAACCCCATAATAACTTCAATTTACAGTCAAATGAAACTGAAAAACTGCAATCAGAACTGCAATGATCACCTTAGAGCATCGGTCTTCAAAAGGGGGGCCGTGACCCCTGGGGGGGGGGGGGGGGGGGGGGGTGGGGGGGGGGTGTCCTCAGAGCAACTGCAGGGGGGCCGCCAATTTACTGTTTGATATTTATACTGAACACATTTATAAAGGCAACACTTTTGTTTTTGCCCCATTTTTCATGAGCTGAACTCAAAGATCTAAGACTGTACTCAGAAGACACTGACTGGTCCCCCCCCTGCCCCTGGCCTTGGCCTTTTATTGTGGCCAGCCTAAGGCACACCTGTGCAATAATCATGCTGTCTAATTAGTATCTTGATATGCCACACCTGTGAGGTGGATGGATTATCTCGGCAAAGGAGAAGTGCTCACTACCACAGAGATTTAGACAGATTTGTGAACAATATTTGAGAGAAATAGGCCTTTGTGTACATAGAAAAACTCTTAGATCTTTGAGTTTAGCTCATGAAAAATGGGGACAAAAACAAAAGTGTTGCATTTATAGTTTTGTTCAGTGTATTTCAAAGTTTTTTGTTTGTTAAAAAAATTTGAATATGTCAACATTCAACATATCACAATATAAATAAACACAGCTATAACACTATCAAATATGTCTTCATAGTCAAAATGATGATGGTTGTCACATATAGTACATAACAACATTTAAAATATCCTTAAAGCTGCATGCATGCGACTACATTACGGTGTGTTATAAACTATTTATTCTGTGTTTGTATATAGCTTATAAATGCTAAATGGGGGAAAATTGATTTCTAAAAAAATTATTTCCTAAAAAAGGGAACCCGACAACAAAACAAAACAGGCCGACAGCTGTTTGTGTGGCATCATCGCCACACATTCACAGAACCTGGCAACGTGCGCAGCTTTGTCCTGTTCTACAACTCCAGGTTTTTTCAGGACTTTTTCTAAAACCCACTAAAAAAAACAACCACCTCCATCCAGCAGCCGTGCCGATCCACTGCCACAGAAAGATCCAGCCCAGTCACCGACAAATCAATCAATCAATCAATCAATCAATCAATCAATCAATCAATCAATCAATCAATCAATCAATCAATCAATCAATCAATCAATCAATCAATCAATCAGTAAAAGGGGTACTAAGCACTTTAAACCAAAACTGTTCAGCGTTTAAAATGAATATTTTCCATTCCCCTTGTATTCATTTGTAGCCTATTACCTCTGTGCTGTCAATCATGTATACAGCTACATTTCTTTAGATTTTGAATAACAGATTTGTCTTTTGTCTATTTATTTTTCTGGCGCCAAATTCTTCCAGTTTATTCACCCCACAAAAAATAGGAACCGGCGACAAAAAGCCGACAGCTGTGTGTGTCCAGCTCGGCCCCCACAGCGGCATCGTCTTCACCTCGACACATTCACACAACCTGGCAACGTGTGCAGCTTTTCCCACAAAACCAGCTCAGCGATTCCCAACATGCCGGAGCATCAGCAGCCTTTTAAAAGCAGCGATTAACACCTCAGGATAAAAACGCTATCACTTACTGAGGACGGCAAGCCGGGAGGGACCTTCCGAACTTTCTTCGGGTGAACCTCTGAAAGAGAAAAGAAAAAAACAACAAATTAAGACGTGAGGGTTTAACAGGGCAAGAGGGGTTTTATTTCTCTTTTTTAAAGAAGACTCTGGTTTGATTTGTTTAAATTCAATCGATCACCCAGGGACGAAAGAGCGAGGCCACTAACCGCCGCCGATATGTTTATAAAGAAAGCTTTCACAAGCGCCACACAATAGGATGCAGAAAATAAAAAGACGGACTACAGAAAGGACAGGGTGGATTTTTTTCTCTTTTTTTGGTTTGATAAAAGGAAGCAGGGCAGCTCTTGACTTGTTTATATTATTCTTCAGGGTTTCTCTCAAGGGGAGCGAGGGAGCAGTCTATTAACTGGGAAGGTAAGACTTTGATAGAAAAATGAAAGGGCACTTTTATTTTTATTTTGGCCGAGAGTTGTGTGCGTGTGTGTGTTTGTGTGTGTGTGTGTGTGTGTGTGTGTGTGTGTGTGTGTGTGTGTGTGTGTGTGTGTGTGTTTCCTCCAAAGGCTAACATTACCAAGGCTACATCACGGCCACTATTGTCCTGTTTTCTAAAAGACTTCCCTGTATTTTTTGTTGTTGCTCAAAGTTCCTTTTCAAAGCACTGACACACATACACACACACACACACACACACACACACACACACACACACACACACACACACACACACACACACACACACACACACACACACACACACACACACACACACACACAAACAGGATGGTCACACACGGACGCTAACACGCACTCACAATGCTCGGCCTTCTAAACAAGAAAACAGTGTGAACTGGGATCAGTGCAGGTTCAAATGTTTCACCAAGGTCTGTGAAAAAGGTTTCTGTTTGACATGTAAGGGAAGGAAGACAATTGAAATGCTGCTTCATTTATTCACTCTAATAATGAGAATAATGAGTATATATATATATATATATATATATATATATATATATATATATATATATAAAGACATTAAGGCCTAAAATCTAAAAAAAACAATCTTTGGAATTTCACAGGCACTCATAATCTGGGATATCCTTTTGCTTAGATATGGGTTCAGACTAAACATCCAGATTTAGACAACCACAGTGCAAATAGAAGAGAAAAAAAAAGATAATCGCTGTCATTCCCAATGCAGTTTCCATTGTTTTAGGAACTTGTATGAATCAAATGTGCGTGTATCTTAAAACAAACTCACAACAAGGCAGATCATCATCAGTAAAAATAGTGTTAATATTATTAGGGCAATGGCACTTGACACTGTAAAAAAAAGTCTATTTTAAGATACATGTATTTATATGTCATAATCAGACCAAAACAGAATCTGCAAATTTTATTTCACAGTTTTCAGCGGGGATCTAGATTGGAAGAGCTGCAGAATTTAGCAGACTGTTTTTTTTTCTTTTGCTTGTGCAGAATATGTGTAAATTAATTTGTTCATATTGCTCTACAAAGTGAGTGAAAGAACATCCCAAGCTCGCATTTTGAACTGCACGTTTCATTTTGGGAGCAGCGTGGGGCGCGCTTGATATGCAGATGGCGTTGACAGAGATTTCCAAAACAACTGTATTTCATTTGTTTTTATCATGCAACTTAGCTAAACCTAATGCAGTCTATTATAACAGGCCTGCAATAAATCCCCACATAGAGGTTATAACCTTTGAATTAACTTTATTCTAGTTCTTTAGGCTGTATAATGTATGGTGCTACTAATTGTATTGTGTTGCATGTTGTAGATATTCTAATATGTTGTCCACACCTTTCTATAAAAGTTCCAACAAAAACAACGCTATCACCTTCATAAAGGGAGGATTTAGCAGGACTGTTGTAGCAGACACATTGATTTTAACATGTTTATTGTTATATCTTTAAGGTGTTGCAGGTGTAAAATGTTTTTCTCCCTCCATGCTCTTAATTTATTAATTAGTTCTTGACAAGTTAACCCTCCCCCTAAATTAAGAAAAAAAGAAACGGTATCCAACTGTGTGTGTGTGTGTGTGTGTGTGTGTGTGTGTGTGTGTGTGTGTGTGTGTGTGTGTGTGTGTGTGTGTGTGTGTGTGTGTGTGTGTGTGTGTGTGTGTGTGTGTGTGTGTGTCTGTGTGTGCATAGACATAATTTACGCACACACTAATCAGAACTGGGCTTTTTTCCAAAGTTTTTGTTCCTTTTTTAAGGTTTTTTGCGCGTCTTCAATATTTTTGTCGCTTTTTGCAACATTTTTGTTGCCTTTTTCAGAGTTTGTGTGAGTGTGTGTGTGTGTGTGTGTGTCTGTGTGTGGTGGGTCAAAAATGACCCAAAGACAATCTTTGTTCTTTGCTGCTGTACAGCTTATATGGAAATATGACTAAAGGCAATTTCTCACTCAGGTTACCAAATTCACATCTATGATGTCTATGATGTCATGAGAAGTTTGGAGAGTAAAAATGGGGTCCTAAGCCAGAAAATGTGCAGAAGGCTGAGCCTCTCGTTGGGAGACCTTTTGTAATAGAGAAAGCAGTTTAATGAGCGAACGTGTCGCTGTGTCTCTCTGTGTGAGTTCACAGTGTCTGTGTAATGGGAGTGTGTGAGTTTACAGTGTCTGTGTAATGGGAGTGTGTGTGAGCGCCGTCTCACCCATGGCGTCCATAGGCAGCGTTCTCCTCCGTGGGTTGGAGCCATAGTGCTGGTAGTACTGACCAGCCGGCTTGGTGGGCGACGCCGCGCCTGGACTCCCCAAACCCATCTCGCCACCCAGTATCGACTGGTCGAGAGACACCGAGACAGAGACATAAGCACAAAGACAGAGAGAGAGAGAGAGAGAGAGAGAGAGAGAGAGAGAGAGAGAGATTGTTAATGCTGTGGCCTCGTGACTCAAAAGACCCAGAAGGACACACCATTCCCCACAAGGAAATGAGAACAAAACACCAAAACATATTCCAGGTTTCTACAGATCTATTTTAAGAAGACTGTAGCACAAAGACAAGCCAGCCGTAACAGAATATAATATTACCTTTAATTAGGGTATTCAAAAAAATGTATAGATAATGAGGATCGGTGCAACCAAGATGACCTTTTCAGTCAAGATGCTGATGGCTGTTTTACTAGAATGTTGTGAGAGAAATGTTTGGAATACTCCAATTATACAGTCATTCAATTCAATTCAATTCAATTTTATTTATAGTATCATATTATAACAAGAGTTATCTCGAGACACTTTACAGATAGAGTAGGTCTAGACCACACTCTATAATTTACAAAGACCCAACAATTCTAGGAATTCCCCCAGTCATGATGCTGAAGTCAGTAGTGTTGTGTGGAAAGTCTGACCTCTCAACAATTTGGTTCAATTCAACAACTTTCTTAATCCCACAAAGGGCAATTAGTTAAGAGCAGCTACAGACAACACACACACACACACACATAACAGCACACAAGCCTACATACAGGCCTACATACATCCCAGAGGGTAGATTAATAATAATCAAAAAACTAAACTGTATCCTTTTAAAAGTCAAAATGCAGAAGGGATAAAAGAATTAGAGTGGCGATTAGTTTTAAAAGCAGGTCAAAATATAACAACGTCTTGATGGCAACAGAGAAAATTCACTCTGAAGAACATGATCTGAAGACGACAAAATGCTTGCTGCTTTACGCAAGATTTGTTAATTCCAAAGAGAGTTTAAATATCTGTTTTTCACACCAATAATTTTTTGTTTTAGTATTTAAATCTATCCGTGGGAAAAAAAAAACAGATATCTTGGTCATA
The DNA here is from genome assembly GCA_023631565.1 of Gymnocephalus cernua. Taxonomy (NCBI): domain Eukaryota; kingdom Metazoa; phylum Chordata; class Actinopteri; order Perciformes; family Percidae; genus Gymnocephalus; species Gymnocephalus cernua. The sequence goes on along the minus strand of CM042442.1, from coordinate 8,123,260 downwards.
ACAGCATAGAGCTAGCAAAGCAGTTTGGTGTTTGTATTTGCGGTGATATTTCAGCCTCCGTTTGCTTCGAACGTCAACAAGAAGTGACGTCACCCAACATCACTTAGAGCACCTTTAAGTTGACTGGCTGACAAACAGGGAGGGACTACAAATCATCTATGTTGCTTTTTGTAATTTTGAGAGTGAATTGCCCCACAATATGAATACAGTTTGAGAATAACTTTTATTTTGTTGTAACCGTTGTTGTGTAATCGCAATATTACACTTGATTTAACGTCATATGATACTATACAAACCTCGGCAGAAGCGCCAATAATGACTTTAAATCAAACCCTCGAGTGTAATATAAACCTCTTGTTGTCCTCGGGGTCAAATTTGACCCATTTTCAAAAAGTTTCTATATCAGAAATTTGGGTTTCCTTCAACCAAATTGTCAAAAAAAAAAATAACACAGATGGTTCCATACAATGCTCTTCACAAGTTAAGTAACTGATCAGTTTACTATTTACATTGAATTTGGGTGTTTCATTTTATAGCATTTGAAGAAAAAAAAGTTGATTAAAGAACACTGAAAAAAGTAACAGAAATGTAGGGGAAAAAAACAACAAAGACGTCCAACAAAGACTATTGGAAAAATTGACAAAGAACTTCGGGAAAAGTGAGAAAACATCAAAAAGTGACAAAAAATGCCGGAGAAAGCTTAAAAAAAATCGACAATCGAAATATTGATCACAATTGGAGTGTTGAGGATGACGTACACACACACACACACACACACACACACACACACACACACACACACACACACACACACACACACACACACACACACACACACACACACACACACACACACACACAGCTAAATTGAACCATTGAATGTAACTGGAAAGTTGATGGGACAATGATCTGAAATATTGGCCGGATGCTAAACACAGTGAGTGCTAGTAATGCTACAGAATGTCAGAAGAGAGAATGTCTAATATCTGAAATACTGACAACCGTCAGGAATTTTCTTTTGTTCAGCTCCAATCTATCTGAATCAGCACTAAATGATACAAATAGTCATTCAAAAAGTAAACCCAATAGTCAGTTCATATTTGTGGTTAGGCATGTGTGTCTGTGTATTACGTTACACATGACCATGTATTACTGCTCTAAATAGGTCGAGTATTACTACGGAAGTCCATGTCTGCCAATATTAAAATTAAATAATTTAATCAAAATTTTCTGTGTGAGCATGAGGTATGACAACGTTAAAATAGAAAAATGTGATTTTCAATTTGATGCTTTCAAATGCACACTTACTGCCAAAACTGAAACTCCATTAAAATATGTTTGTGCACTAAAAAGCGTACAAAAAGATAATGACAGACAGACATATAGACATAGAGATAGACAGACAGACAGACAGACAGACAGACAGACAGACAGAGACAGACAGACAGACAGACAGACAGACAGACAGACAGACAGACAGAGACAGACAGACAGACAGATAGAAAGATAGATAGATCAATCGATTGATCGATCAACATCAGAAAAGCCAAAACTGCCCACTGGATTTGATTTGTCGCTGTCTAACAAAGCCAACTCCAGACACCGAGCTTATAATGAAGAATCAAACGGTGGCATGTGATGGTATTTACCTCCTGGTGCTGCTCAGCGTGGAGACGTTCATTTCCCCCAGCTCCACAGCTCAGAGTCTAACTTCTCCTCTCGGCTGCTTTTCCCCTCCTCTAACTGTGACTCTTTGTCACGGCTCAAACTTAGCAAACTGCTCACACATTGTCCCGCTAATCAATGATTCGGCAGCAACAAGTGGCGTCTGGGCTGATTTGGAATAAAAGACAGACAGAAGGATGGAGGAGAGGGTCTTTCTTTCTTTCTTTTTTAAAGTGGCACAAAAAGTTAGCAAGGCCTCTTCAAACAGACTCTACCACTACTCCGTTAAAGTGTAGATTTTTTTCTCCCAGCTTTCTCGTTAAGTAATTAGTGCGCGGGGTATTTAAAGCAGAGGGTGGAGAAGTGTGTTTGAAGGGGGGGGGGGGGGGGGGGGGGATGGATGCTTTTTGGGGCTAATCTGAATTCTGATCTGCGCGTCCGTCCTCTCCGTGGCTGAATACAAAAGTTAGCTTGGCACTGCCAGGCCAAGGAAGGCTTTTCTCATGCTAAACAGGGCCTAAGTAGGCCAATTACAGGGCCAGCCTCGGTCTCGGAGCCATTCACCAGCTTAAAACAAAAGGGCCCTTGTCTTAAATAAAGTCAGTCACACACACAGAGAGAGGGAGAGGGAGTCAGACACAAAGGCACACACACACAATCACACACCGATTCAGTCATCCTGTTCCTCTGCCCATGTGTGTGTCAGTGTGTGTGAGTGTGTGTGTCGTCGAGGGTAAAAGGGGGTTCCCACTAAAACAAAAAAGGTCTCATTGATTGTGGCGCTTTTCTTTCTTTGCTGTTCTTTGTTTTTTTCTTCTCGTACTTCGAGCCAGGCCAGGCCAGACCGGTCGCCCCGGCAACTAGACGAGCCGGAGGAGAGACAAAATACCCGCCTGTCTCTCCTTACCTGCTTGTCTCGCTGTCTCCGTCATTGTTACTTCATTACACGCTATTGGCCACCCTGTGTCCCCCTTCTAACCCAGCCTCTTAATACAGCTGTTACTGTTAGAATGCTAACATTAGCACATGATGGGAGCGTCATTAGTTCTGCAGGTATTTGGTCATAAATCAAATTTTAAAACTTTAACCTGCTGGTGTCACTAAAGTCATTAGGGTTCCTCCTCTGGGGACCAGGAAATTTGTTCAAGCAATCAGCTGATTTGATATGTTGAGATTTGCACGTGTCGGCTCCTCTGCGACCTACTGTTACCCATAACTCCCAGAGATCCACAGAGATATTTATATGTATCGTCATATATGTATAAATCCAGCCTTATACTGTTGTGATAATCATCATGTTCACTCCCCCTCGCTTTGTCTCTTGCTTCTTTTACCTTCTACAAGATCTTGTCTTCCTCTGCCTCCGTGTTTCTCTCTTGCTCTCTCTCTCTCTCTCTCTCACACACACACACACACACACACACACACACACACACACACACACACACACACACACACACACACACACACACACACACACACACACACACACACAACCAGTGGTCTGTTTCTCACAGAGCTGACTAGGCTTCGGTACCCAGCTGCTCACGGAGACGATATTAACTAAGATAGATTACCAAAAATAGAGACAGAGAGAGAGAGAGGGTAAAGAAAGGAACTCTGAGGAAGAGAGATGGAGAGAGAACAACAGACAAAAATGGAAGATTTTGTAGAAACAGGTAGAGAGAAGGAAAGAAAAAGAGCGAGAGAGCAAACAGCAGAACAAAGACAGACATGGGAAGAACAGAATAAAATAGTTGTCAGGATGGATGGCTGACTGTGGCGCAGCATGTAACCCCCTCCCCCTAAAACGACAGATTGTCATTTTAACATTTCTCTTTGTGTACGGATTAAACAAGCGAGATATAACATGTTAATTAGCAAGCTCTTGAGATGTTGGTAGGTGTATTTGGACGGAGCCAGTTAAACTCTTTTTCCCCTGCGTCCAGTCTTTATTCTAAGCTAGGCTAACCACATCCTGACTCTTTGCACTCACACACAGACATTAGAGTGGTACCTTTGGTATGACATCACTATTCCTTTTACGATGTTCCCTTTAAAATCAACAAAAGGGGCATTTCTTATAAAAAAAGAGCATGAGTTCTGCCACGAGTCATTTCCCCCCATTCTCAATTTCTAATTCTACTCAACGCTCTGTCCTCATATGACTGAAAAAGCAAACACTCAGATGTCACCAATTTCCACCATCACATCTATGAGAGGCAGAAAGAGAGAGAGCGACAGAGAGAGAGAGAGAGAGAGAGAGAGAGAGAGAGAGAGAGAGAGAGAGAGAGAGAGAGAGAGAGAGAGAGGCAGGAACAAGTCATTAATTACCAGGAAGTGCTGGCGAGGCAGCGGCGCACCTGTACGCCAGCTTCGCTCCAGCTGACACACACACACACACACACACACACACACACACACACACACACACACACACACACACACACACACACACACACACACACACACTCCTGAGGGAGCGAGGCCCTGAGGCTGCTACCAGAAACAGTAAAAACCAGCAGAGACAACGAATAAAACTGAACTCACGGAGCCAAAACACTGTAACCACACATCACACATCAGACATTATACACATCCAGGGCTACAGCTCACATAGCAATTAATCATTTACTCTATTAAATGCCAAAAATAGTGGGGGGAAAAAACTGTGACAAAAGTTCTCAGAGCCAATGGTGACCATGGGAGAGTCATTTTACAACAGCATATAAAAGAGAGAAGCAGGACAATGCTCGGATTTGAAAAGCTGGAACCAGAGAATGTTTGACAAGATTTCTTAAGTTAACTATGGAAATTCAGTGATGATTAATTTTAGGCTGAGTGACCAATTGATTAATTGATCTTCTTAGCACTATACATATTCATTGACTCTATTGTGAAATTATGCTGTTTCTATCCCTTGAGCCCCTTTCCCACTGGCCAAAAAACCCAACTAACACCCACTAACATCTGGCTTTTGTCTTCAGTGGGAACGGTTCAGCCTGGTCTCAGAATTCCGTGAAATGATCACGAACTGTTAACACTGCATGACATGGTGGTGGCACGGAATGTGTGAAAATTCTGTGTGGCCACCACAGAAAACAATGCCAATGTAAAGTCAATGAGAAGATGACGTAGCATTAAGAGTCACTACGGTAACGAGTAGTATGAAAGACTGAAAATCCACATAGGGAGGTTGGTTGGGGTGGTGGATGGGTCAAACAACACAGGACTTTCACCCAGGAAACCCGGAATCATGTCCCGTGTGTCACGTTTCCTAAACCCAACCGTCCATTCTTCTTTTACTAAACCCAACCATCCATTCTTCTTTTACTAAACCCAACCATCCATTCTTCTTTTACTAAACCCAACCATCCATTCTTCTTTTACTAAACCCAACCATCCATTCTTCTTTTACTAAACCCAACCGTCCATTCTTCTTTTACTAAACCCAACCATCCATTCTTCTTTTACTAAACCCAACCATCCATTCTTCTTTTACTAAACCCAACCGTCCGTTCTTCTTTTACTAAACCCAACCGTCCATTCTTCTTTTACTAAACCCAACCGTCCATTCTTCTTTTACTAAACCCAACCGTCCGTTCTTCTTTTACTAGAGAGTATTTGTGATCCACTTACAGTATATTATTATTAATAGATTTTTTTTTTTTTTACACAGCACCTTCAAACAGGTTAGTATAATATAGGTTTGTATCTTTGGTAATTTTGTAATAATGATCACATCAATACTAAAGACGCTGCTGATTTACTGTAAGCCTCCTGTTGTCCTCGGGTCAAATATGACCCATTTTCAGTCTCTACATCAAAAATGTGGGTTTCTTTCAACGAATTGTCCAAAAACAATAACGTGGATGGTTCCCTACAACTTTCTTTAGTGTAAAATAAATGATCAGTTCAATACTTTCAATTAATTTGGGCATTTGAAAAAAAAAAATTATAGAAGGATGAAAAAAGTGGCAAAAATGCTTCAAAAACGTAGGGAAAAAAACAAGTGACAAACTTGGAAAAAGTGACAAAAAAAGTCTAAAAAAAGCTTCAAAAACGTAAAAAATGAAAATAAAAACAAAAAAAATCGACAAAGACATCGGAAAAAATGACAACAAACTTCAAAAAGCTTCAAAATGTCAAAAAAGCCACAAAAGTGTTGCAAAAGACGACCAAAACATTGGAAAACAAAAAAGGTTTTCATTTTGACCCACAATGACAAAAAGCTGCGTGGTCGACGGGAAGACAACACAAAGGTTAAATAGTCATTTATTTGGATTAATAAAAGCTGTTTGGCCATTGAAGTGTGCACTGCAGCTCCCTAACCTTTACCAAGCATTTGTGTGTCCAAACCTGACCAAAGCTACATTGCAGCGGTGGCAGAACAATTTATGCCGACATCAGGAAATGCTCACATGAGTCTTTATGGTGGACAAATTTAAATCCAAGCGCTTTGTTGTTTAATATGGAGTGTGCTCTGTTTTACCTGTACCCACACCCAACAGTGATGTCATGAGGTACCGACACTCCCTGGAGTACAGTACAGCAAGGTGAGACATTAAACCACTGCAGGTCAGCAGTGTTCAGGTGCTCTTTAAATAATAAATCTTAAAACCTTAAAGTTCCCGTGGCATGAACATTTCACTTTATGAGGTTTTTAACATTAATATGAGTTCCCCCATCCTGACTATGGTCCCCCAGTAGCTAGAAATGGTGATAGGTGTAAACGGAGCCCTGGGTATCCTGCTCTGCCTTTGAGAAAATGAAAGCTCAGATGGGCCAATCTGGAATCTTCCCTTTATGATGTCATACGGGGAAAGGTTACCGAAAAAGTTCAGAACTATCAGAAAAAGTTGGAACAGTATGAAAAACACAAATAAAAAAGGAAAGTAGTGATTTCTAAATGTACTTTGACTTGTATTTCATTGCAGACAATGTGAACACAAAATATTTCATGTTTTGTCTGGTCAACTTAATTTCATTTGTAAATATACATCCTTTCCTGTCATTCAGACCTGTAACACATTCCAAAAAAGGTTGGGACAGGAGCAATTAAGGGCTAGTAATCAGGTAAATTGGTTAAATAATGATGTGATTTGAAACAGGTGATGTCAACAGGTGATTGTAATTATGATTTGGTACAAAAGCAGCATCCAAGAAAGGTCTAGTCCTTTAGGAGCAAAGATGGGCCGAGGATCGCCAGTTTGCCAACAAATACGTGAGAAAATTATTGAAATGTTTAAAAACAATGTTCCTCAAATAAAGATAGGAAGACATTTGCTTATTTCACCTTCAACAGTGCATAACATAATTAAAAGATTCAAGGAATGAGGAGGAATTTCAGTGCGTAAAGGACAAGGGCGCAAGCCTAAGCTGAACAACCATGATCTCCGAGCCCTCAGGCGGCACTGCATCAAGAATCGTCATTCATCTATAAGCAATATCACCACATGGGCTCAGGACTACTTTGGCAAACCTTTGTCAAGTACCACAATACGTAGTTACAGCCACAAATGCCAGTTAAAACTGTACTGTGCCAAAAGGAAGCCCTATGTTAACAGTGTCCAGAAGCGCCGTCGACTTCTCTGGGCTCGGAGGCATCTTGGATGGACCATCACACAGTGGAAACGTGTACTGTGGTCAGATGAATCAGTACTTCAGGTATTTGTTGGGAGAAATGGACGCTGTGTGCTCCGGACCAAAGAAGAAAAGGATCATCCAGACTGTTACCAGCAACAAGTCCAAAAGCCAGGGTCTGTCATGGTATGGGGTTGTGGCAGTGCTCTTGGCAAAGGTAACTTGCACTTCTGTGATGGCACCATTGATGCTTAAAAGTACATAGAGATTTTGGAGCACAATATGCTGCCTTCAAGAAGACATCTTTTCCAGGGACGTCCATGCATATTTCAACAAGATAATGCAAAACCACATTCTGCACACATTACAAAGTCCTGGCTGCGGAGGAAGAGGATACGGGTACTTGACTGGCCTGCCTGCAGTCCCGACCTGTCTCCAATAGAGAATGTGTGGCGCATTTTGAAGCGCAAAATGCGACAACGAAGACCCCGTACTGTTGCCCACCTTAAGACTTGTTTGCAGCAAGAATGGGACAAAATTACACCTGAAACACTTCATCACTTGGTGTCTTCAGTCCCTAAACATCTTTTAAGTGTTGTGAAAAGGAATGGCAACATTACAAAGTGGTAAATGCTTTACTGTTCCAACTTTTTTTTAAATGTGTTGCAAGAACCAAAATAGGAATTTTGTTTTTTTGAAAAGAAAACAATAAAAATCATGAGGAACACATTAAATTATGTGCTGTTGTATTGTCTGCAATGAAATACAAGTCAAAGTACATTTAGAAATCACTACTTTCTTTTTTTATTTGTGTTTTCCATACTGTCCCAACTTTTTCTGATTTGGGGTTGTACATCAGCCTATATTGTGTTTAGTGAGACATTCATTTCCAATCTGTAGTTTATCAAATTACTACAAACTAATGGCCACAGAGTGAACATGGAGCCCCAATAAAGGGGCCTTGGATTGCCCAGCTGGTAATCTGGCCGTGGAAGAAAAAGAAGACTGTAATCCTGAAACACAACATTATCACCATGATGACTGAAAATGTAGTTTTTTTAATGCCATCTGCTAGATATGACAGGATAAAGGGGCCTTTTAGAGGGACATTAACCGCAGTACAAATGTAGTCTAATCTCTTTTTGGTCAGTGGTTGACTGCCTCACGGTGAGAGGAGTGTTATTTTAATACGACAAAATGCAGCAAAAAAAAATTTTTTATTATTAAAGATGTATCCATGCTACAATTACAGGTTCTGCCCCCTTGAGCAAGGCACTAACATTGCCCGGGGTTAGAGGTTCAATTCCCTCTGAAGTGACAAAGACAATTAGCTTAAAATCCTTAACAAAGTCAATTCATGGCAAGCTCAAACAAGCCATTACATCCAAGGTAAGGACAGAGCCGATTACCTGACACTATCAAAGTTAAAGACTGAGACAGCCAATCATGTCGCAACACAAACACACAAAGAAAACGGGCAATGACCATCAGCGCATTGGAGTCTCTGAAACACCAGCTGCGGGATGTGTGTGTGTGTGTGTGTGTGTGTGTGTGTGTTTAGAATGATTTCAGAGCAAGTAAAAACCTCAGACAGCCAACACACACACACACACACACACACACACACACACACACACTCACTCATCTGCAGTGGCATTCGAAGCAGCAAGGGATCGACTTGCCAATGACAACTTCCTCCATCTTCTAACCACTTCACACACACACATACACACACGCACACATGCATACGAACAGACGCACACACAAAATTACACACACTTCACTCGAACACAAATACACACACACACACACACACACACACACACACACACAAAGCGCTTCAAAGCGTTTCTCCTTAATTAGCGTTCAACGCTTGACTTGACAAATAAATAGTGATCATTTAAAAACACTAAGAGAGGAATCAGACAGCACATTACACCTCACAATATCTGGCAGCTTCCTGTACGCAATTAGAACATGGGGATGAAGGATGAGGAGGAGAGACAGTAGTTCAGAGGGAGGAGACAGAGAAAGGCAGGAAAAATGGAAAAACAACTGGGGAGACAAGTGGGGTAGGAAGGGAGTTAGAAGGGGAGAAAAGAACATAGGGGGAGAGAACAAGAGGAAGGAGAGAGGCAGGGTGGAATGAAGGGAAAAGGGAGGGAAGGAAACAGATAAGGAAAAAATGAACACAGGGACAGAAAGATTGAGGAAAACCGACGAAATGGACCGATAAAAATGGAGGGACATGTTGAAGGGAAGGAAGGAAGGATGGAAGTTGAGAAGAAGAACAAAAAACAAGCAGGGATCGAAGGAGGTCAACAGAAAAAGAGAGATGTAGAGAATGAAAGTGGAAAAAGACAAGGAAGAACAGAGCAATGAAGGGAAGGAAGGAGGGAAATGGGAAGAAAGGAAAAAGGTGGGAGGCAGTGGTTGGAAGAAGGGAACGAGGGGAAAAAGGACGCAGGGAGAAGGAAAGCGGGAGGTAGAGACACATGAGAAAAGCAGGGAGGAAAGTAAAGAGGTAGGGAAGGAGACAGAAGTTCGTAAGGAAGGGCAGAAAAGAAGGAAAAGTAAGACCAATGGAAGTGAAGTAAGAGGGAAAAGGTGAAGGAGAGAGAAAGTGAAAGAGAATGGATGAGAAGGATAAGGAGGGAGAGAAAGGGGGAGAAAGGGAAGAGGGAAACAAGATGTGGAAGCAGAGGCAGTGCCGGAAAGGTAGGGAAAGTACACGAAGGACTGATGGAGGGAAAGAAAAAGAGAGAAAGTAAGAAGGGAAGAATGGGGAGGAGGCAGGAAGTACATGAATGATAGATGGAGAGACAGATTTATACTCAAAGATGAAAAGAGAGATGAAAAGAGAATGAGAAATTGGCTTCCGTGCGGTGCCATCTTGAACTGATCGCTCCCATCATGCCTCAGTCCCAGCTGCCTTCACTTTGTAGTTGTGGAACCATTTTAGTCATTAGAACCAGGAACAAACACATACAGGAGTGTAGAAATAAAACGTATAGAATGGACATTCTAATTTCGGAGCTGTGCTCTAGTTCTCAACACATCTCAGGCCCGTAGCCAGCCAGGTTTTTTTTCAAAAAGTTCCACTTTTTGAAGTTTTTCCCTCATTTTGTATTTAATTATAGGTTCAAATACTTCATTTTGGTGACTTTTTATGCACTAATTTGTGCTGGATTAGCTCGTCTGCTGGTATCCTAACGAGCACGGTTTTTGATGCACCGAAAATATTTACTACAAAGTTGTCAAATTGCTTACCAAGATCATGTACCACCTTGTTGTAGTCCAAATGCACGCACGCCTCAAACATTTTGGTATGAGTGCATAAGGTTAATTGCGTGGATTGTCAATACATTGGTACCAAGTTCTAGCTCTGGTAGGCAGCGTCCAGTATATTCACCTACACTTGACCTCTCGGACGTGTTTTTTTATGATACTCATGGAATCGTTGCGTATGTATTATTTAAACGCTCACGTCACAATGCTGACATTTTGAACCTACCAAGTAGTTGAAGCACGAAGACAGGACACACATCCGCTACTGTCAAGAAGGCACAGCAGTGGTTCTATTTCATCATGTAGTTAGTCATGACAGTGTGACAGTTATCCAGCATACACAATACCAGGACCCTGAAACTGAAGCTGCTAAATGTAACTCAGTAAGCATATAACTGAATCGTGTCCATAACCTTGGTGTGTAAGAAATAGTTCTTTGTACTTTTAAGGCCATACATCCATCTCAAATGTCCAAGGCCTAGGTTGCATTTATCTCTTTTTTTAAAGGAGGTTCAAGGCCTGTGGGATCCAGGAAGTTGTTGCTTCATCTGTCAGAGATAAGAATCCGAGAGAAGTTCAGCAGAGCTAAGCTCTGATGAAGGAAACACCCATGAAAAATATCAGCTCGCTTTCCCACATCTCATGGATCAAGACTGTTTTGTGTGTGTGTGTGTGTGTGTCTGTGTGTGTGTGTGTGTGTGTGCGTGTGTGCGCGTGTGCATGTAAGAATCAGAGCTAAAACACTGATTCATAACTTGTTAGCGCATCCATCAGTGTGTGTGTGTGTGTGTGTGTGTGTGTGTGTGTGTGTGTGTGTGTGTGTGTGTGTGTGTGTGTGTGTGTGTGTGTGTGCGTGTATTAGTTTTAGCAGTATTATGCGTGTCTGTGTGTGTGTGTGTGTGTGTGTGTGTTAGCACTGTAGTGTAGGAGTGACAACTTAGTTATGTTCTGTGTCTGTTACCAGCTGTTGTACTTCACTCGCAGTTTCCGTGTGTGTGTGTGTGTGTGTGTGTGTGTGTGTGTGTGTGTGTGTGTGTGTGTGTGTGTGTGTGTGTGTGTGCGCGCATGTGACAGCATCAGAGAGGGGAGAGGGTTAACTTCACTGACAGAGATAGAGAGTATAGCTCCCTGGTTTGCTTCCGTGATGCCTGACGAGAAATTGTTAAACAAACACTGAGTCGACTGCTGTACGAACCAAGTACCTCCACCCAAATGAAAATAAGCATGCAGGGATTCCTCTCAACACTTTGTTTTTCACATTAAAACACATAGTGTCAGTAATGGAATAAGTCTTCAGAGCCTTAGGTCAGACTGGCAATGCCATGAAGTGAAAAAGTCCTGTCTCCTAAAAATGGCAATCGCATATAACCAAACTGCATGGTCAACTATGTTCCGAGGGAAACATATTTTGTTTTGGATCACGTTTGGTTTTGACACATCACAAATACGTTTCTAATCAATGTCCGCGTTTAAGTCGTTTTAAGCGTATGGAGGAGGTCGGGGTGGATAGATGGGTCAAACAAACACAGGACTTTCACCCAGGAGTTCGCTCTTTGTGTCCCGTGTGAAAGCAAAAGTCACCGTTGACTTATTTCAGACTGATCTCATGAAGTGGCGTGTGTATGACACGGCAATTCGTATGCCATTATTGATGTGTTATCAAGACGCATACTCTCTTTTTAGTGTGTTTATCAACGCCGTTTGGCTTCCATTGACTTACATAACCTTGTGATTGTGTGTGAATTTACGCCGTAGCGAGTAGTATGAAAGGGCGAAAATCTGCGTAGGGAGGTTTGGTTGGGGGGGTGGATGGGTCAAACAACACAGGACTTTCACCCAGGAGACCGGGGATCGTGTCCAGCGTGTCACGTTTCCTTTGTGTCCCGCGCGTCACGTTTCCTAAACTCAACTGTCTTTTTCTTCTTTTACTAAATCCAACCCCGTTGTTCTTTTCCTAAACCCAACCGGGTCTTCTTTTCCTAAACCCAACCGGGTCTTCTTTTCCTAAACCCAACCCGTCCGCTGTATACGGCACTCAAAATGCGTGCAGATAACGCGCCACGTGGCGTGTATGTTTACGCAATAACACACAACTTGTAGAAAGTGGCGTGTATGTTTAGGTCCGCTGTATACTGCGTAGACATACACGCGGAGAGCTCAAAATGCGTACAGATAACAAGTGGCGTGTATGTTTACGCAAAGTCATGATGTCACGTTGCTTATTTTAACCTACTTTTTTTACGTACCTCAACTAATGTAAAACATTTTGTTTAGTTTAATTTAGTTTAGTACTCTTGTTGCACAAACACATTCTGCACTGCAGATTTCTCGTGTTGCTGAACATTTGCACAACGGAGTGTGTGTAACTTTTTTTATGACGATAGGTTGATAGCCTGGATGATATTCACCAGAATGCATCCATATTTTTTATGATACTCATGGAATCGTTGCATATGTATTATTTAAACGCTCATGTCACAATGCTGACATTTTGAACCTACCAAGTAGTTGAAGCACGAAGACTGAAAGTCTTTATGATTTGGGTCTTGTTATTTAACTGGACTTGTAAACATGTTTAGAGCTAAATTGTCATCTATAGTTAAGCTTTAAAACTAAATGAAATCAGCTGATTCTTTGGGATGCCAAAACTGTGTGATTAAAGTCGTGGACATTCCTCTACGGCCATAACTAAAGGAACCCAGTAGCTGCATCACGTCATAATAGTACCGGGTGGTCCTGACACTTTGAACGTTCATATAATGGATACCACACACAAACTTCAAACTGTCATCTGTCATAGCTGATGTATCAACACACACACACACACACACACACACACACACACACACACACACACACACACACACACACACACACACACACACACACACACACACACAGACTGCGTAAGCCCAGTGGCGTGTGTTAGTGCGTGTTTGTGATCGATAGTCAAATAAAATAGTGTCGATCTGTGCGGCCGGCAAATGAGACTAAACGATGGCGGAGTCTCCTGAGAGCAACGAGCAGCTGGATCAGTGTGTGTGTGTGTGTGTGTGTGTGTGTGTGTGTGTGTGTGTGTGTGTGTGTGTGTGTGTGTGTGTGCATAGAGTTGCACAAGATGAATTGATGGATGGGTATAATCCATAGATAGATAGATAGATAGATAGATAGATAGATTTGCCCAATCAGGACAAACTATTTAAAAATATTTCCCTACATGTAAACAGTCTTTGACTCGCCCTTTTTCTTTTCTTTTTCTTCCTAGACTTCAGACCAGCTGTTGGGGGCTTGTACTTCCTGCTGCCATGCTATTGGTCAGAAAACAGCCAATGGGGACAGGCTCAGAGGACAGACAGAATGAAGTGATGATGAACAAACACACACACCCTGGGTAACCAGATTCCACTGTAAAGCCCACGCACTGGAACCATCGGCCTTCCGGGGGGAAGGAGGACTGTTCACACACACACACACACACACACACACACACACACACACACACACACACACACACACACACACACACACACACACACACACACACACACACACACACACACACACACACACACACACACACACCACAGAGAGAGATACACAGAGATGCCTGGCCTCCATACAGCCACATTCCACAGATCTGTAGAAATATTGCATCTTGAGAAAGAGACAGAGAGAGAGCGAAAGAGAGAGAGAGAGAGAGAGAGAGAGAGAGAGAGAGACACAAACACACACACACACACACACACACACACACACACACACACACACACACACACACACACACACACACACACAGAGCGTATGAGACCGAAAAAGAGAGCAAAGCAACAGGGGACGGGGACTTTAAGAAAAAAAGGACAGACAGAAAATGGGAAAGAGGGAGAAGAGATGGAGAAAGAGAACTGAGAGAAATGATACATCATTTATTTTACAAATGGGTTGTTGACTTACACTTTGAAGGAGCTCAACAAGGGAAAAAGGAAGGCCTCATTCAAGATTTTTTTTTGTATCTTTTGTATTCTTATCCTCAACCTCTCTTTCCTGTCAGGTTTGCTCACACGAGTGTTACGAGTCAGATTCACCAAATGCTCTTAAATGCGTTAACTTGTCATGGCTTGCACGTTTCAGCCCGATAAGTGCGCCCTGTTCATGAGGTGTGCATTCGTGAGATTTGTGGGCACGTTTCATTCACCAATTTCACACATAAGTCCCGTTTTGGAAATCACAAAAACTAACTTATGACAAATGTAGTGCCAGTAACTGTATTAAAGGGCCAGAAACAATAGGAAAATATTAAAAGTACAGCACCTGTCAATGGCGTGTCCTCAGAGCAGAGCTGTACTGTGACAGAAGTTAAGAGGGAATGATTTGATATGAGGTTGGTTACCAAAAAAAGCAAAGCGCTCCATGACTTTCATGAGAGGTGGTCATGGGACAGTCTGTGTGAGAGAATGCTGCTGTTACACTGTCAGCTGTTATAAGAGAGGATGATCCTGGACTGAGACATGCAGAAAGACCCTAAGGAAGCTGTTTTCCAACTGAACTGAAGAAGTTGCAATAACCGATAAACAAGATAAAATCAATGATCGATGAGAAATCTTAAATCATTCTAATGTACGGCTTGAGAATGAATAAGTTTGTACAATTCTTTGTTGCATGAGGCCTGTCCCTTTTGCCTGTGAAAATGAAAAGCTTGAACTCAGAACTGTAAAGGTCTTCTTTTTTTACATGCGACCAGGGATGCACCGAATCCAGGATTCGGCTTCGGTTTCGGCTGAATATTAGGCTTTTTGACGTGGTTCAGTTTCTGCCGAACCTTAGAATTATTTTCACTGAACCGGACCCTACGCTTGCACTACGCGCGCTACGCTGGTCGCCGTAATGACGGCGCCGTTGATTACGGGAAGGTGTTTACGTAGGTGGATCGTTCAATGCAGTACGCTGTGAGAAAGTGAAAATGAAACTCATGAGCAGAAAAAGTGTTCTTTGGCAGTACTTTCAGTCAAAAGAAGGCCATTCAAGTCCAGCTACATGTTCAATTTGCAATGCCGATTTGTCTCGTGGTGGCAAGGACCCTAAACAATACACAACATCGCCACTGTTAAAACATTTGCGAACGAAACATCTGAAAGAATACGAGTTGTACATGAAGGAATCTACAGACAGCAGCCAAAATGCAGCAACTTCAGGTACGGCAAAGGTCCAATATGTAATACTGACAGCTAGTGTTTAAAATAGTTACTGCGGTACAAATTCAAAATACTGGAGAGAGTCATCTCCCTCGCCCCTCCTCCCCAGACTCCAAGTTCACGGAGGTTGCCAGGCTGAGACCGCAGCATTCATAGTCTCGCTCTGCTTGACCCTCCTCGAAAGCGCGCTGAAGGCACATCCACAACAATGTTGCTAGACGCTTGTCTCACATAGCCAGACATTACTCCACAGCACAGCGGAGTAGCTAACGTTAGATGCTGGCTATATTGACCATCATAGAAGCCCATGCTCACGCGGAGCTCTGTACCCAACTGACAGACACATTTTTTCGGCTTAGAATTACTTGCTAGGAACCGCTAAAAACACAACAATCTTGCCATCCTCTCCACCCGACTGAACACACTTTAGTGGCTTAGAATTACAGCAGCAATCGCTAAACACACTGCAAACTCACGACCCTCTCTTCCCAATTTACAGGGCTCTAAGCTGTCTCAAGCTCTCAAATAACGTTACATCTCCAGTATTTTCCCCGGGTTTGTTACGTCTCTGGTCAAGCAACTGTTAGAAACATGCCGTTTTTATTAGGTCTATCTCCGTTGATCCCGTTTGTTTCTTTGCTGCTTTCATGGCTGTACTAACGTTACAGCTGTAGTGCGCTGGGTTTACGTTTTTACAGGTATATCTGGCAACCCGGCCTGGCTGTCAAACTGGGCAGTTGATAACAACACACAGACCAAAACATAAACATAAATTCTGTCACGGAATGGAAATTTCAAAAGGAGAAAATACTGGCATTAGCATTGTTGTCAGAAAAGATAGTATTTCAACTTGTTTTCACTTGTATTTCAGCATTGTATTCAACAACTTACATATTAGCTTGTTTTGTCGCTGCTGACTTTCGCGGTCTTGCTTATTACTGGACCAATGTCAAAGAGTGTTGTTCCTATTAGACACAAAAACAGAGGAAAATAGGGTCCAGGCTGCAAAGTGACCCCCTCAAAACCAAAGAGGAAAGGAAGGACAAAAAGAGATAAAGAAAACCATCAAATGTGAAATCGAGATAAAGACAGAGACGTGTTCAGTAATAACGAGAGGACTCACTCTCTCTGCACAGCGGTGTGGAGGTCAGAGGTCAGTGGGTTTGGAGAGCCCTCAGAGTGTTTAAGGACCAGCTCGTTGAGGACTGAGCAGGAAGCTGAGGATGACACACCTGCCATTGTTTCAACTGTTTACATGCTAGTCATGTAGTTAATGCTGAGTGGAGCTGCAGAGCTTTAGTTACTCACACTCTGGTATGATATATACTGTTTATGATTCACGTGTTTATGATGTTTATGATTGACATTCATGTTGGAATGTCAATATTGTTAAATCAAATACATGCTACACATACATGTGTTGAGAGTAAATGCATGGTTATGGAATATTGTATATCTACATGCATGTGCTTTAATATAAGTGTGTGTGCATCTGTGTGTGTGTGCACCTTCTTTAAGGTAAATGCAGCTTCTAAGCTCCTGTGAAACCTCGCAGAGCTTCAAAACGGAGCCTTCAGCACTTTTTACTGACTGATGTGTGATTGTGTGTGTGTGTGTGTGATTGTGTGTGTGTGTGTGTGTGTGTGTGTGTGTGTGTGTGTGTGTGTGTGTGTGTGTGTGTGTGTGTGTGTGTGTGTGGTTGTGAGTATGCGTGTGTGTGTGTGTTTAAAGAGTTAAAGGTTTTTTTTTTTTTCATGATGCATTCCACCAGAACCTCACATCCAGACTGCTGCTGCCTCAGCTGTAGCTGCCGGCCCACAACTAACCTACTGATCTGTGAGGCGATAACTGGATGACAGGCATGCTTTGGTGTGGCTGAGTGTGTGTGTGTGTGTGTGAGAGAGAGAGAGAAAGAGAGAGAGAGAGAGAGAGAGAGAGAGAGATAGAGAGGGAGGGGGGATCATCATAATTATCATGAACGACAGAGAGAGAGAAGAGAAAAATTCGAAGAGGGAAATGATGAAAAACAGCAGGATAAGAAGAAATAAAGAGTGAAAGAGGGGATGAGAGAGAGAGAGAGAGAGAGAGAGAGATTGTGTGTGTGTGTGTGTGTGTGTGTGTGTGTGTGTGTGTGTGTGTGTGTGTGTGTGTGTGTGTGTGTGTACTGGCTGTGTATTATACTACCCATGAGGCTGTTTCTGCTGTGGTTACGGGAGTTCAGGTGATACACTCAGCAGCAGTGAAGCCACAGCCATCCCCATTAAACCAGGGATGAGCAAACAACATACTGATGATTAGTGGATTGGTGGCGCTAAAAAATGTCATGTTTGTCCCGAGGGTGGCGCTAAAAGAAAGGCCATCAAGTCATTAATGTCTAAACGGTTCAACCTCTGGGGAGCAGAAATGACATGAGTGCATTACAAAAATATCTGTCCACCGTTGATAGTTCTTATGAAAAAAAGTAAAAAGGCATGAGCCCTGTCTGAGAAAGCACAGCCCTCTGATTCATTTAAATGAGCAAAGTAACACAAAAAAATGAAACTTTTCCATGACACAATGTCATCTAGCAAGGTGCTGTGTTGGCCAACCACATCCGTGCAAGAGAAATTCCTGGTGGATTACTTTGTAACGTGAACGGTGTATTTCTACGGTTTACTTTGTTCCTTGTGATAAAAGATGAAATAGTTGCCACTGTGATAACTTTCCAGATTTGTTTGCTGTGCAGCGTTTTGGCGTCTGATGTGCTTTCAAATTACTATCACTCAAACTTGACGTTCCAGATTGTATTTCATTTTCTCACTGGAACCTGCAACAACAACCCACCAACACAGCCCCTTAATGTTGTTTTAACGCAGAGCGGTTTTCGGTCTGAATGTCAACTTATCCTTCTGCTCAGTAGTTCTGTGCAGCATACTGTTATAATATCAGCTTGGGGTCTTTTGAGTAGTGAGCTGATAGGGTAAATGCTGACACGTGACATGAGGGGGGGCGTGTATGTGTGATGCTGATAAGCAAGATTCGCAAGTGTGTGGGAGAGATGATGGTGGAGATTCATTGAAGTAGGAAAGACATACACTCATCCAGGCAAGTTTAGTATCATTCTCACGTTAAATGCAACATGTAGGGATAGGGTATGAAGGGTAGATTAACCTTTAGCAGCTGTGTTTTGTTGTTTAACGAGCCCAGGTTAGCTTAGAGTGTTTGTTACAAATCTCACTTTAATGCCCATGTTGTTTTTACTTTTCTGTTTGTGTACAGGTTAAACAAAGCTCCTCATCCAACTATTGGAAGGTAAGTGAATAAGCATATTCCCGAAATGATGTAGTATTTTATTTTGAAGTTTTGTTAACAAAAAAGTGGTCATGATGGTGGTCATGGTTTAAATAAAGTAAAGTGTTTTGTGGTGCTATAACAATATCAAGCAATGTCCAGCTCAGGACCAGCAGTTAGTATTCACATAACCACACGGGGGCCTTGTCAGGAAACTGAAAACAAAGGTTGCATTAGACATTTGATCAAACTATTAAAGGTCCTATGACATGGCTTTTTGGATGCTTTTATATAGACCTTAGTGGTCCCCTAGTACTGTATCTGAAGTCTCTTTCCCAAAATTCAGCCTTGGTGCAGAATTACAGCCACTAGAGCCAGTCCCACAATGAGCTTTCCTTAGGACGTGCCATTTCTGTGTCTGTAGCTTTAAATGCTATTGAGGAGGAGGGGGGGGGGGGGGGGGGGGGGGCAAGGTGGAGGATGGGGGTGTGGCCTTGACCAACAGCCATACTTCGCTCGTTTGCAAGCCATGATGTCTCTCTCTTTCTCATGGGTGGGCCAGATTCTCTGGGCGGGCAAAACAGAGAAAGGGGAGGTAACCTTCCTCCTTATGATGTCATAAAGGGAAGATTCCAGATCGGCTCATCTGAGCTTTCATTTTCTCAAAGGCAGAACAGGATACCCAGGGCTCGGTTTACACCTACCACCATTTCTATCCACTGGGGGACCATAGGCAGGCTGGGGGAATGTTACAAAACCTCATAAAGTGAAATTTTCATGCCATGGGACCTTTAATTCCAATGGTTTATCTAATGAAAACAGTCTCACCCTCACAAAATAGCCAACTACTATATCTCCCTGACAGGTGTAAAAATGCTCATGACATATGATAACGGAGCTTTACGCTAACTGTCAAGTCAATTACAGTGTGAAACTGTGTGCAGTGTCACTCACTGCAGAAGATCAGTGAGCAACTGTTAATGAAGCATCAGGACAAGAGAGGTGAGAATCAGCTGAACTCCAACTGCTGATGAATATACTGGGGTATAATCAAACACATCAGCAGTTTTGCATCGCCAGATCTACCTCCCCAGGGCCGTGGAGTAAGGTCTGGCCCCTCCACACATACATTCTGGGATAAGAGAAAAAACACTCTGGGTTTTTTGCAATTCTTTAAACCAATCACAATTGTGAAAACTATTGTTTTGTCAACTGCTGTTACCAAGGTCAGGAATGAATCAAAGTTCCCAGATAAAATATAACGGCATAAAATGTAATCCTGCTACAAAATATACAGTATATGGTGTGCTTTAGTGCACACAGGAACTACATTAAAATATGTATCATGTTTGTATACATATATACATGCAACACAATGTACAGCAAATAAAAAATTATAAAAATAATTCATAAATGTACTCATATCTTCAGATAAATGTCACACAATAGACTGAGTCCTTTCCATCCCTGGTGTGTTTGAGTGTATTCATGTCACCTTCAGCCAGCAGACGATGGTTTTTGGAGGGTGTTTGGGTGTTTTTAGAGGAGCAGAGCTAGCTGTTGGGGGGTTGGGCTCGTACCTTGGCAGGAAGCCATTTTTCCCAGCCCCCATCACCCATCCACAGCTAGGAGAGAATCACCAGTCAGACCCAGTCACCTTTGCAGTTTACACTGGGTAGTCAGTTCGTACCAATTACAAATCTGTACTACTACTGAAGTACAAAGGTGACAATGATGTTTTCAATCAAAAAACATTTGCACAAAGCAAGCCGATCCACTTTTCCATGTTGATAGGAGCATTAAAATGAAAAAATATAATGGGACAAAAAGAAATCAAGGGACATTTAGAATAGATAAAAATGTGCGTTTAATTGTGATTAATCGTGAGTTAACTATGACATTAATGCGATTAATCGCGATTAAACATTTTAATCGCTTGACAGCACTAATATATATATACACACACACATATATATACATATATATATATATATATATATATATATACACACACATATATATATATATATATATATATATATATATATATATATTACATACATATATATATTTATTTTAGTTTTGCTCAAAATAAAAATAAATGAAAAGAAATGAAACACAGAAGACAGATAAGTCGGTCCTCCCCCGAAAACGCTCACATAGGTCATTTATTCAAGCAGCAATTGCGACCTATATTTACGTTTACAGTGAAGGCTTGGATTGGGGTGGTACCTAAACCATCGTTGCAGCTACCGCCGCTGCTACAACTATTATTTCTTCTAGTCATAGTTCCATTATCTTTATTGTTACTATAATTGCCACTGTTCATCATACCAGCTCCTATAATTATTATGAATCATATTTCTCTATATCTGTATATCTGTATCAGTGTATGTGTGTCCCAACCGGCACAGGCAGATGCCGCCCACCAAGAGCCTGGGTCTGTCCGAGGTTTCTGCCTAAAAGGCAGTTTTTCCTCGACACTGCTAAATTAGTCTGGCTATCACCAGACCAAGCTCAATCTTTTAAGATTGAACATTATTAAATTAATCACAATCTATTTTGATAATCGATTAATCCATTTGAGTCATATTTTAAATGTGTATATTTTCTAGTTTCTTCTCTCCTCTGTGACAGTAAAGTGAATATCTTTGAGTTGTGGACAAAACAAGACATTTAAGGACGTAATGTTGGGCTTCGGGAAATACTGAGCGACATTTTTCACCATTTTCTGACATTTTATTGACCAAAATAACTAATCCAGTTGCAGCCAATGTACTGTAGCTGCAAAACTGACCCTCCCTGCAGCGTCCAGCTTGGTTCTAAACATCTGAATCACTGGCCACATCTCAGATCTTTTTAGTGATTTGAATATGTGTGTCGGTTCCCAGGTTTGTGGGTGGGAGCGTGAAAGGATGAGATTGAAATATTTGTAAGTCGTAATTCTTAAATCAGCATATCTCTTCCATCAACGTGACAAACATTAACTGCTGCTAGCAACCACTTTGACTGAAAATGATGTCAACAGAAAGGATTTGTCAGTAAGTGCTGATTGGTCAGGGCACACTAGCACCCACCCTCCCAAACAGAAATCATATAACAACACAATGTTGGGCCGAATAATGAAATGAAAATGAAATGGGAGTTCAATCCAGATTATTCAGCTAAATGTTTTGGAAATTTGCAGATTTGTGGTTGTGAATGGGCACAGTAATAACATTATGATGTGTATATTCAAAAGACAACATTCTAAAACCAAAAACTAGAGCCAAAATGTGGAACCAAAATCTATATTAGCTCAAAACTCCAGTGGTGCAAATGTATTTGATTTAGTCAGAGAGTTGTAGAATAAACCGGGGTCATTGGAAATCTTCCCGCTGTTAGCGTGTGAGCTCATCCTCCCCTCTCTCAAGTGTTATTTTTTTTTTCTTTCACTAACGGCCGACGATGAAGCCAGAGGATTTTGGACTTCAGCCCAGCATGTAAATTTATCTGCCATTTCCAAACAATTTCCATCAGGAGCCATTCAGACTGTGTAACAGGATAATTTGACAGCAGCCCAGTAGGAAAGCGGCCAGTGAGGCAGTAATGTTTGATTTATTTCACATTTCCGTCCTCTACAGTTTGCTGTAGCCTCACAAAGGCCACAGCTGGATATGAGAGGTGGTTATAAATAAATAAAAGCTCAAGTTGGCGATACACGGATGGATGGATGGATAGATAGATAGATAGATAGATAGATAGATAGATAGATAGATAGATAGATAGATAGATAACGGAAGGATCACGCCAAAACACAGACTGATGTGAACAAATGAATACTGTAAATGGTTGAACGGTGAATAAATGAGTGATCAGATGGATGGATAGATTTGTTAGTGAGTCATCCCAACGACGAATGGTTGATGGAAACTGAGGGAGGGAGGGAGGGAGTGAGTGAGTGAGGGAGGGATTCAGGGGGGGGTGAGGGAGTGAGGGATGGAGGGAGAGAGTGAGTGAGGGAGTGACAGAATGGTGAGGGAGTGAGTGAGGGATTCAGGGAGTGAGGGAGTGAGTGAGTGAGTGAGTGAGTGAGTGAGTGAGTGAGTGAGTGAGTGAGTGAGTGAGTGAGTGAGTGAGTGAGTGAGTGAGGAGTCAGTAATTGATTATTCTTGAAGTAAATGAAAATAGTGACCGGATTAGTTAAAAAAACTCAGGAGTATTTGAGTGAACAGATGTTTAAAAACATTTAAAAAATCCACAAAACTGCAGTAAGAAATACAGTATGAGTGAATTAAGCAGTGGACTCAAGAAGTTACTGAACAAATTTAAATATGACAAGACATGTTCTGTGTGTGTGTGTGTGTGTGTGTGTGTGTGTGTGTGTGTGTGTGTGTGTGTGTGTGTGTGTGTGTGTGTGTGTGTGTGTGTGTGTGTGTGTGTGTGTGTGTATGGTGTGTGTGTGTGTGGTGTGTGTGTGTGTCTGTTCCCAAGGTTGCCGGGGCAAAGTCCTGTCCTCGTAACAGAAAGGAAATGATAAAAACCAAAAGGCAGGAAGGTCTTTTTACGTCTGAAAACTACTAAGAGTCCTTGAAATGCCACACTGGGATTTTTGCTTTCCTTTACTTTCCTCAACAGTCCTGATTGCCCAGTTGCCCGGGGCAACAGTGGATGGATGGATGATACAAATATTTGTATCGATATCGGCCTTAAAAATCCTTTATCGGTCGGGCTCTATTTGGAACTGAAATGAAAATGTCTTAGTCAAAATTAAGATTTTGGAATGTTACATACTCCAACACAACACTTTCTTTAAATGCTTAAAGCAATTATTTAATAAATTTGAAATTTTCAACATAATACTCAGTATGAGATAGTCAGTCAGATAGTGTTGTGGGCGGGACATTAAGTCAGACTCAGTGGTGAGTGGAACCGAAGCAGAGGGACAGACACAGTGCTGTAGCCGAGCCAAAGTAGTGCACTTTTTAATTCATTAACTTTATCGGTTATCAGGCAAATAAAACGCTGATACAGATAATCTGAAAACTGACAAAAAACTCCAGGGATGAGAATCGGTCTTTTCCTAAATTGCAGGCTAGTAAATGCACAGTTTTTTGTTCACTTCATGTATTTGGGTCGATCACGTCCTCAAGTGAAGCGAACTCTAGTTCACTTGGAAGCGAACCGAGACCCCCGTTTTTCAAGCAGACCAGAGATTGTTTGATCCGCACCAGAGTTCGGAGGAGCTTACACACCAGCCCGAACCAACCGAACTATCTGACCAAACGCTCCAGGGTTCGTTTAAAACGGACCAAACAAAGTAGGTGTGAACACAAACCTAAGCCGCTTTGGTATCTAAACCTTACCGAGTCGTTTTTGTGCCTAAACGTAATAAAACTGTGACCATTTCACGTTAATGACGTGTGACCTGATCTGAAACCCAAACATGTAAATGCAACAGCCTTCATATATTCCTCATGATGTGCAACATCTTTTACCACAACTTTGATATTAATAAGCACGGAAATGCACTTCTTTGATAAGCTTTAATCCATCGATGTACACGACTAAAAGAGAAATAAATCCATAACATCAGACTAACTTGTCCAACAGCCTGCGCTCGTACATGATTTTTTAATTTCAAAATCCAGAAGGAGGTCATCGAATTACAGCGAGCACATCAAGCCTCTCTCTGTTTAATATTCCACCGGCAGAATCAAACACCAGCATCTGTATGTTCTGTTAATTATCAATGTGCATCTCCTCGCGGATGCATATGGTCCATGGGAACTGAGCGGGAAGATTGCAGTGCAAATTCAAAACCCAACTATTACCAAAGTCCTCAGAACACCTGGCGCCACAACCGACGATGCATTTTTTACTTTTAAAAGAGATTTGTCTTGTTGAAGTTGTTAAGTTAAAATTAATAATTATTTGTTTTATGTTGGGAATATGTGGTTGTTAGAATATGTGTGTGGTTTAGAATTTGTCTGAAAAATAAAAATATGAAAAGCATGTAACAGCTGTTGTTTTTGATAGTCGTGCGGATGATTGACACATAAGAAGATAGATAACAAAAGAACCAAATGACCTGTTGTGCAGCTCACTGCATGATTTAAAAACACCAGAAAAGTTGCAGGCAACTAAAGACTACTTTAAAGGGGGCATATTATACTAATTTTCAGGTTCATACTTGTACTTTGGTTTTCTGCTAGAATATGTTTACGTGTTTTAATGTTGTCCACCAAAACAAGTTCCTTCCCGAGGCTATTTTGCAGCGACACCTGGGCTGCGTCCAGAGCTTAGCACCGCCCATGACGATTGTGATTGGTTTAAACAAATGCCAATTAACCAGAGAACGTTTTTCTCCCATCCCGGAATGCTGTGTGGACTAGCCAGACCCTCCTCTGCAGTGCTGTGAAGGAAGGTCTGGCAAAGCGAGACTAAATCAGAACTTGCCCTTTAAAACACTAAAGTCACACAATAACACAAGTAAACTAACGGATCAAGGCAGCAGTATACCAGCAATTTCCGTGTTCTGCGAGTTCAAATTACAGTTTTTTTTCAAAGGAGTCTGGTAACTTTGAAGAGAGCATAGATGGATATAATGCTGCCTCCTTTAGGTGGCCTTAAATACTTTTTGCATCAACAGCTGTAAATTGCTTAGCTTTCATGTTGGTTCTTCTGTCTGCTTCTCCAAATTTGGAGCATGCTGACCACCATCTACTGTAGGTAACACACTGACTATGGATAAGTTCCTCTTAACACCCCACTTCAAAAGATCCAAACTATCATCTTCAGGTCACGTGTCATCCTCCATAATTTCCAATAACCAGTGGGTCAAGCGAAGAAGCTACTTGAGACGATGTACGCAATGGTAGACAATTTACTCTATGTTAATTCCCTCTCTATACATGCAAAACAAAGGCAGCAGGGACCTTAGTGCATTTTAGGTCTGTCCTTGACATAGTCTTACTGCAGAAAACTGCAAAAACAGACGCTTGGTCAGGGGCCTTTGGCATTAGTTACTGATGAAAAAAGTCTCCTGTAGCGCGTCTGTCTGGGTAGCCCTTTGGCATCATTTTTCAACGCGCTTGGTCGGGACCCTTGGCGTCATATTTCACTCAAATATTGTGAATGGGGTTAAAAAATTTAAAAGAAACATGGGACAAGAATCCCGGGCTCCTAGGTAAAGAAGTCCTACCTATTTACTTCCTTGGGAGTGTGTGTTAAGGGAGGAGAGGGGGTTAACAGTAACACATTTCAAACTAGACATAAGTCAAGTTTTTGGTTGCTTTTGAAGCAGGAAGTTTTACATCCAATCACAGTAATGATGTTAACACATAAATCAGACGATACACAGGTAATTTAGTGATATCCCTGCCCCAGTTGTGGTCTTGAAATAAAATCTGAGTCCTCTTCATCCGAGTAAAAATTGGTCAAGAAAAGTGGTCTGGAGAACGTTCTTAAGATCAAGACTGATCTCGAATACTACAACACTGCCCCTCGTCCCTGGCATTGAACATCCTCTACCACTGACCTTGGATCAAATCCAAGCAGGGTTTGCTCTCCTCTATATGTTCACTGCTTTGACACAAAAAAAAAGCACAAGAGCTGAGCGACACACCTCTGCGTTTATAAAAGAAGACCTTTAGAGTGGGACTGACCTGGTGGCAGTGTGGGTTGGACCCTCTGCTGTACGAGTACGAACTCCTCTCTGTTTTACCTGCAGGAGGATGACAAGGAAAGAGAGGGAGCAGTTAGCAGAGGGAATCACCTCAACAAGGCCATATCTTTACTGACAAACTCATATACTACTTCATCTTCAAGCCAATGGAATTCCAAACAAAGTTAGGGTTAGCAGACCAAACATATGTAGATTCAGTCATTCCATCATTTTTCATTACTTAAATGAGTTAACATACTATATATAAATAATGTGGCTCCATAACAATCAGCAGCATCGGTAATCATTCAGTCATTCAGTCATTTAAAACCAAGTTCTTTCCAACACATAACATAGCATGTAATATGAACAGTGGGGCAATGTACTAGACAAAATAATAAAGTATGACTTTTTATTCGTTTGTCATTTTCATTTATTTATTCATTGATTCGTCACTTAACCACACTGACTATTAAACTTGAGTTTCATCCACTGATGATGGCAATGGGACTACTGTACATGAATTAGTCTATGACAGGAAGGCCACATTTTGACTTCATTCATTCATTCATTATTCACTTAACCATACTGACTACTTTCCTTAAACCCCTATTGATGTTGGTTGAATTGTATTAATTCATCCATTCACTCACCCACTCACTCACTTATTTCTTTACTTGCCATAAAATCTGGCTCATTAATTACTTTCCGATTTAAAAACAATTTTTTTTTCTGATAGTAAGTAAAATACACTGTTAAAATTGGTGTTTGATTATTGAATAATCAATTGATTCATTTAGCCAACGTGGCAACGCATTCTCATGAACGGGTTTGTATGTTAGCGTACGGAAACGTCTGCTCAACAATTCGCATGATATCCTACAAAACTATGGCGACCGCCGGCCGGTCACTTACCAACTGGTCACATGACAGTTAAGTTTAGCGTTTTCACAGTTAAATTTAACCAAGAAAATGTTACTGCGAGCCGGTTACCAATCACCGTGAGGTGCCCGATGTTTTAGCGGCCGTTTTGCTGTTGAGTTTTGCCAACAAAAGGTGACCTTTTGTCGCCTTAAAGATGCAGTAGGTAAGCCTTATAAAACTAACTTTCTGTCATATTTGCTGAAACTGACCCTATGTTCCAGTAGAACTACATGAAGCAGGTAATAATAATAGAAAACCGGCTTCTGTGGCACCACCTACAGCCTGTTGCAAAAATCTAAAGCTCCCTGTTCAGATGCACCAATCAGGGCCATGGGGGGTGTCTGACTGCGTGTCAATCACTGCTCATGCACACACATTCATTCTCCCTTGTGGGGGGGAGGGGCTTAGGAGACCGTTTTAGGCTTTAGCAGAAAGGGGGGGAGGGACTGAGAAGTTGTCGATGTTGAAATGTTTTGGCTAAGTCCTGGATCTTCACAATCCTACCTACAGCACCTTTAAGCAGTACCCCCAGCACACAACACACACATTTACTTGGTAAAAGTGTTTCCCCAAGGACATAAACTCTGCTCCCCTACTTGAAAGCCCTGTTTCATGACCCAGCCATTCACCACAGCCCTCTTATACAGCAGTAGAAATGTAGTACACAGAGCGATAAATATGTGAAATACATACGAATTACAGTGCATTACTTTTCCTAGCTATATGTATGAATGGATCATGAGAACAGCCTGAACGTGGACACTCCCAATAAAATAATCATTAGTATGAATGTCGATGGATTTATTTATATTGAAAGTATATTTCAATCTTTCTTTCATTCATTTATGGGATCATTCTTTTACACTTTGTTCTGGAGACACAGTAAAAGAGTTTCAGTAGAAAACAGCCAAAGCCAATTTTCATGATCAGTCTTCACTGTGTGTGTGTGTGTGTGTGTGTGTGTGTGTGTGTGTGTGTGCGTGTGTGTGTGTGTGTGTGCGTGCGTGCGTGCGTGCGTGCGTGCGTGCGTGCGTGCGTGCGTGCGTGCGTGCTTTAGTTTTTCTGCTCACTGATCTCACAGCACAACAAAACAGACATCTGCTCGGCCTGCGATGTATAGAAAAGTCTTTATTCCACAAGATCCAGCTTTGAAACCACAAACAACAATTTCACCCTCCGTGTTCTTTCAGGTGTAGATTAAGTTTCTTTGCATGTACGGACGAAACAAACTACAATATGAGACAAGGTATATGGTTTTCAGGGGACATTTAGTAACATCTAGAAACCAAGAAAAAATGGAATCTGTCTCAGATCACTGTTGATGTTGCATTGATCTGTTTGTAACGTGTTTTTCCCTGTGATGTCTGTACTAGTATATTACATCAACCCTTCTGAAGCTTTGCCATGTATGGTACTGTACTTTCTCCCTTGTTGGTCCATGGAGACTCATTAGCGTACTTGCTAAACCACTGAAGAACCAATTCTTTTACTTATTATAACATTTTTGCATCGTCACTGACACTGTCAATTCCCCGTCTATCAAACGGGATGCATTACATTTGGGAATTGTGAGCAGAATGCAATGTACATGTAATTACTTCTGTTTCTTTGCGGAGAATTCATATTGTCACTGTCGGGCAGAAACCTTGTATCTCCATATTTTATCATTTTAATTTTGTCCATGAATCAATGCTATCGATCACACTTATGTCTGCCTGTGGGTTTGACAAACATTTAAACAGTGACGAGGCAATTTCGTCTGACTTCGTCTGAGAGAAATGGCTCCAATGTTTTCAAATTAGCCTTTCTTCATTTCCTGAAAAACGATTGTGGACATATAAGGTTATTCGCCTGACAGCGATGTAGCCTATACATACATTTCCCATTAACAATTTGGACACTAAAATAAAATATCAGCCAATAATTTTGTGCAGTGTGTAATAATCAAACTGTTTATGGATAAAAGAAATAAACACAAATGCATGTTTCTGGGTAAATCAGAAAATTAAATCCCTGAGAAAATACGGTGCATTATCTTGAAATAATATTTCTAATGCGATACTTGAGCAAAAAATTACCCAAATGGAAACACAGCTATTGCCTCACGCTATATATCGCCATATCACCCAACCCTGGTGTTACCCCAGCAACCTACTTGCTTGCTTCAGAATCTGTGTGGCTATATAACAACCATTTAGCATTGACAGTAAAAGTATTCTTCTTGGAGTTTCAGCAGTAGTTTCCCTACGTATCCTGCAACTGCAAAGGTTGTGCAATACTACTTTTGGTTTTTGGTTGTGCAACTACAGCATGTGTGCTGAATTTCACATCACTTCCAGAGTAACCTCCATATGGAACGTATCAGGAGCTGGTGCACAGACAGTTAAACTCTCTGCACTAACCCTCCAAACGGTGCATACCACGGATACCTTTGAGCAGAAAATAAGCCAAGCCACTTATCAATGCCCTAACAACCATTGCATTATTAAAAATGTAATTTTCCTAGAAATTGTAGCTTTTTTTCTAATTACCTCTATTAGTTCTTAGTGTTGATTTTGTGGTAGAAAAACTAAAGATGTGTGAAGTGTTTTCTGTTTCTCTTTGATTTTACGTACATATGTAAACTATTTTGTTTCAGGCTGTCTTCTTTTTGGAGTTCTCCCCTTGATAATGTGCAGGTGTCTTAAGCCTTAACCCACATCTGTACACATTTATTGGACATGAGAAAAAAAGAGCGCAAACATCCTCACCTACCCAACTGTCTTTATAGAACATCTTTGGTCCAACATCTTTAAACGTGTTAGATAGAAATCACAAGTCAAAGCTGTTAACATGCAGTCCAAGGACTGATCGGTACATGACAGGAAGGTAAAAGTCTCTTTGCCAGGTAACCGAACGATTATTTTAATACACAAACCGAGCGTGTCTGGCTGTGAAAAAAAGGGTGTCTGATGAATTTTACAGCGACCGGCGTGGCGTGGAGACAACAAAGCTAATTTCCTCTCCAGCTTCTGAACAGGCTTTCCTCTCCTCCGAGCTGCGGGACCACTTGGAGACTATTTTTTACCACACAGAGCTTCTTTTTTTGTGGATAAAACCTTCTATCTTCATCCAGTCTAAATATCAAACCACGGTTTAGTGTGTAATTACATTCTGCGCTCGGTGCAGCCGTACAAGATGAAATGGAAGGGTTTTGTGGTGAGCGTGTGTGCAGGAAAATGAAGCGTGTACGTGTTGAAGGGTTTGAATCAGGCGTGTATAGACCAGCGCTGAATACACGCCAACACGGTAGTCGATGCAGAAGAGGTTGATAATTACAGGCGTACAGAATGGGAATGTGGTCGACTATGTGTGTGTGTGTGTGTGTGTGTGTGTGTGTGTGTGTGTGTGTGTGTGTGTGTGTGTGTGTGTGTGTGTGTGTGTGTGTGTGTGTGTGCGCGTGTGTGTGTGTGTGTGTGTGACGATACAGCGGCCTCGGCTTCAGCTAAGACTGATGCCAGCTGGACCGGTTTGGCATGTATACAAAGACTCCCACACACACACACACACACACACACACACACACACACACACATGCAAATGTGCTTTTACATGGTACCGAAATATATCCATACATATAGAAACAACAAATACAAATTTAGGCCCGCACACATCACACACACACACACACACACACACACAGATCTATGTAGATTAAACATTGTAAAATACCATAACCTGAAACAACTGTCAACAAACAAATGTCAACCATTGTACAATTAAGAATAAAATTTAAATTTTCACTTCAAATATACTGTTTGAAAAAAATATCCCATAAATATGAATGATTCTGTAGTACTCAAGCCTAAAACTCTTAAAAAAAGCAACTCTAATAAAATAAAAATGGTAGATATTATCAAAAGATTAGTTTGTGATGCAATTTATATATAACAGAAGCTACAGAGATTTTAAGAGATTTAGCTGTGACAGAAATATAATCAAAACATTTGGTGTAAGGTTTTAGTTTTTTCTCTTTTAGGCCGATCAATTCATTAATTCCTTCTTTGCTTTTCAATAAATTATTTAGCAATTATACTCATTATTTTCAAATATTAAAATGGTATTTAGTAAGTCATGGTGACAATAGACTACACACAATGATGTGGTATGAACTAGCATTAATTCACGTTTTAGGCCTGTTAATGGAAAACAGGGCAACATGAAATCAGCAGCATAAACAATTATTATCTGTAGTCATCCATTCTTTCTTTCTTCTTTTCATTTACTCATGCATTCACTGATTCACTAATTAACTCAATTCACTTTTAAAAACCCTTAAGTTCTCTTTATTCCCGCCAATAATAAAGTTCATAACAAGAATGTAAAATAGATCCAGCTGCCTGAGCAGACCGACAGGAAGAAAAGATAATAATAATAATAGAATAACAGAGGCCGATGTCGTTAGCCCTGACAGGATGGACAATTTGGATATGTAAGAGGCCTCCCCACTTCAATACTGACAAAAATAACTTCATCATAGCCATCACATCCATAGCACTGATCAGCCCGTCGTCTCTTTGTCGCAGATACAGGACTTTAGCATGGTGTGTAACATCTTAGTGTAACATTGGCAGGAGTTCTGTCTCCTCTGATACCCCATTAGCAATGCATGTGTATATCAATATACGCATCTCTTATTAATGCACACACACACACACACACACACACACACACACACACACACACACACACACACACACACACACACACACCACACAAACACCTAGGCACACACACACAAAATATACATATCGTATATATAGCCCCATATATACACACACAAAATATACATACTGTAGCCCACACACACACACACACACACACACACACACACACACACACACACACACACACACACACACACACACACACACACACACACACACACGCGTCCTATTTTTTGGATTCTCGTCAGCAGCCACAACAGCAGGTGTTGCCGCTGAAATAAAAGACTCTTCAAGAACACACTGCGACAATCCAAAAGACAAATTTAGGCAATATTGACGTTTTCCATTTTGTCTACATTTTAATGTTTAATGTTTAATTGAATAATTGCGCATTACACAAGTCCTCAAATCTAACCTGTTGTCAATTACCCGAGTCACAGACAATGTGTGCTCACAGCCTGACCTTTACCTGACGAAGACCATTTGTTGTCGAAATATTGTCATGTCTATGTGAAACTTAAAAACAACAACAATTTGAACGAGTCAGAGTTTATTGTTTTATGGATTATGTTTGGTCTTCTTGTGCAGCTGCAAAGAAAGTATGGATGTGTGGTGTGTGTGTGTTCTGTTCTGTACACTGTTCTGTAAATGCTGTAAAAGCTGACATGTAGCTATCAGTTAAGGTGACAATGACCTGGATACAAAAGCTACAAACACTACAGAAATATATTCTGAATTGAAAATGTTAACAATTGTACAACCACAGTTCTTCACTTTTGTGCAAACACGGCAACCTTTTCACCTCCACCATCTCTGCAGGCCGAGTTCATGTACTACACACACAAACAAAAATCTCTGGTATTTTAATTTGGCCGTTAGGGAGAGAACAGCATACAAGAAAGAAAAAAAGGTGCCAGGCAGGGACAGAGCAGCGCAGGATAGGAAGGGTCAGCCACAAGATCATGCACCCTGTCACAGTACACTGTGACTACACACACACACACACACACACACACACACACACACACACACACACACACACACACACACACACACACACACACACACACACACACACACACACACGGGGAAGCAGCTTTGTGGTTTGATAAAAAAGAGATTAATTTAAAAAAAGATGTCATGTACAGTATGTCAGAATAAAAGAGTGGATTTTACATCACATTTCGTCTTCTTTCTTCCCTTCTGACGGCATCATTTTATTTTAAATTTTTCACCAGATTTGTTTTGTTTTGTGTCTATTTAGATGAGATAACCCACCAAATAAAGCATAAACACACTAAAAACATGAAGGGAAGTGAACAAAATCCCGGGAATTGCACTGGAAAACCTTACCAGTGGCAGAGTCTGTCTGGAAAAATCCAAATAAATTTACAATTACAAAATACAATTAGCAAGTCCAGCTGACAAACCACATTATTACACAATTTCTTTTCCTGTTTTCATACACAATGTTCACAATGTTCTCTGACACTATCAGACATTTGGATCAAATCCCAACAGAACTTCTTCTCTTCTCGCCTCTACTCTACATCCCTGTCAACAAGGCCGGATTAACAATTTCCTGTGTCCTGGGCAACAAGACTCAAGGGTCCCCCCCACCCCTGGCTGTCAACCTCCCTACTCTCCAAACTAAAATCACTTCTATGCACCTTTTTGGTTCCTTCAGTTTGTGCAGAACCTCATTTCCATAGAAGGTTACAAAATGTGAAATCACTTCAAGGACCCTATCAACCTCAGAAGGCTCTTTGACAAAGCCCCTATTATAAAAAAAATGGTTCATTTGATTTTCCAGGACCTTATTTCAAGGTTTTAAAGCATCATCCAAGGTCCAAGGGCATTTTCACATATCTTCTTAAATTCACCTTTTTAAGGTATTTGCATGAAACTGATGTGTTTCATAACAAAATGTTCAGAACAATTCAGCTTTCCTCACAGTGACGCCCGCATTTTGTTCTAGAGCAATGTGTGAAGAGATTATTTGGCGCTAAAGCTGAAACGTTGACATTCGCTCTTTGAAAGTCCTCAAATCTCTTTTGAAAACAAACTTATGATGTGTTGTACGAATAGTTTTTCAGCACTTGAAATGAGTTCACAAAAGTCTTAGGTTATATATGATTGAATTAGCAAAAAGAAATGTCTTCATGAGTAGGAGTTTTGTCAAACATTGTGCGTCTTTCGTCCTCAGAGCGTTAAAAGAGAACGCTTGTTGAAATACCATTGCTTGAAAGGATGACAGTGACAGTGCTTCTAGGAACCTTTGACATTTGACAGTTCTTACAAAACTGCTTTCATGAAAGGTTCTCAAACCACAACAATGCTTAAACCTACATTGTGTACTTTTTCGAGTTGATTCTTAGCAAAAAAAAAACTCTGTTCTTTCACAAATATGTGCTCATTCATGTGTAATTACTTCCACCAACTAATCAAAGTATTCTCGTAAGTGTAGAATCTGCCATTTAGAATCATTCAGAATACATATGAGCGAATCGCTCGAATGACGGCCACCATGTAGAGCCTCCATCTTTAAAATACATTAGCCAAAGAGGGACATACCTCCGCCTTTCGCGCTCTTACACCTCAGTGGCACCGTGGCGAATGCCAGGAGGAGATTTCTCGCCAGGGAAGCGAAAAAGAGAATTAAAAACGACGTGTCAGGCAAAGCAACAAGACCAAAGTTAATATTGGAGTGGCTAGAACAGCTGCATGTAAACGATGGAGATACTAAGAGCTAATTTCGGGTTCGGCCACCGTAGGAGTTAAAACGCGAATGGAATGGGAAGGGCTAGAAAGTCATATTCAGTTGGTTGTCATATACAATTTCACAGCTAGATGGGAGACATTCTTACACAATGTAGCTTTAAGTAACACTGAAAACAAAGGGGTCCTTCATCCTTGGAAGGGTTTCTGAAAAACACGAACCTGGACATTTTCTAGAAACAACCAACAATCCTTGAGACTGAAGAACATTTGTTAAAGACGTCGACTGTGCCTATAGCACCCTGTAATGATAAATGGTTAATAAGGTATGTTCTTTTTGCAACCGCTTCATAAAAGACTAATGAACCTCACCAACCTCAGAAGGCTCACTGACAAACCTGTTTCCTAAAACATTGATCTAATCTGACAATACTTCTAGGAACTGATGCGAGAGACTCTAAAACCTCAGAACGTTCTTAGAAAACCTGACTTTAAAAGTTATCAAACCCTGATGCTAATTCAAGGAATCTTTGACAATTGTGAGTTCTTAGAAAACAGTCTTTACTAAGGTTTCTCAAACTACCAAATTGCCTTCATGGGCATCCAAAATACAGGGTTCTCCATCCTCATATAGCTCCAGAAAAACCTTTGTAATTGTTTCCTAAACCCTGACTGTTTCTCAAAACCTCTAATCTAATCTAACCTCAATTTAAACAATTGCTCTGGTGTGTTCTTTGTGCAAACACTTCATAAAAGACATATTGGCCAGGTTGTTCCTGAGACGATTGATTGGATCTGACAATACTTCCAGGAACTTATAACAGCGTCTAGAAAACACCTAACATATAAGCAGTTGTTCCAAATCATCAAACATTCTTAGAAAACTCTTCTTTTACCGTTGTCAAACCGTTATGGTGCTTAAGGAACTTTTGATAACTCTTCATAAATTGGATGTCCTTAAAAAACTGAAGTGACCTCAGAAGGCTCATTGAAAACCCCCTTTGTAATTATTTTTGATGAGTTTTTCATGTTTCTTTGAGAGCTTCTTGGCCGGGCATCTGCCAATCTCTAACTTTGAAAGAGTCGCTTACCCTTGACGTGCTCCTTGTGCAAACGTTTCTCTAGACCAAAGAATCCTGAAGGGGTACTCAGATTAAAGACAAAGCTCATTTTAGATGGGGCAATTGCATTTAACCCCATTGAAAAGATGCAAATACTTGAATTTGACACCTGATGTGGGAAGAGAAGTTTTGCTCACTACAGCTTGCCAAAAATATGAGTATTTTCATGATCTCCTCCATTTAATATCATCATTAGCTGAAGCGTTTCGGGATTTTGGACAGTTTGTGAGACATCATTTTAGAACAATCACTTATTTTTGACACTTCAATCAAAATACTGATGAAAGAAATAGGTGCTAGTTGTAGCCTTAGGTGTAACTACACATGTCTCCATAACCAGCCCTGTCTGTTTTTAAATCTTTCCTTTTATCTCAACAATCAGCTGGCACATGAAAGCAACAATGTCCCAATTTTTTTTTACAGATAATTTTTTGGGGCATTTTAGGCCTTTATTTCCTCAGGACAGATGAAGACCTGAAAGGGGAGACATGACATGCAGCAAATGTGTTGTTTTTGTTTTTAACAACAACACTAGACCCAGACTCAAACCTAGAAAAACTCCTTGAAAGAATGTTTTCTAACCTCAACTCTACTTCCGACAGTCTCTGCATTTCTCTGAGGAACCCTGCAGTGGCATTTCTTTCCTGGACGACGAACATTAAAACAGGCTCATTGGATGTGAGGCGGACCCCCAGACAAACTGCCGCTCATTAGAGTGAGCTGGCTGCAGAGGTACAAAAGGTGGAGGAGGGTTAGGTCAGCCCACTCTGCTGTATGAAGCCTATAGAGAAGTTGATGAGCCAGGAGGACCAAATCCCTGCTAATCCACAACGCCGAGAGACAAAGAGGAAACACAAACTCGATTACAAGCTGAGAGCTAACAGGAACCACGATGTCTGCTGGACTATTAGCTATTAACACGCTACTTCTTTACAGTCCTTTAACCAAACTTAGTCCTATTAACCCAGTCCTAAATCCCGAGCCTAAAATACTTCTAAAAACAAAATCTACTGCTATTTCTTAAAATAGATAAAAACTAATATCTGGTAAAGTTGACAGTAAATGAGACAATGACCATGTCAAAAAAAAAAAGATGCTACAAAAATTGTGTCCACTCCATATTGAATCTAGTCTGGGTTTAAGGAATTCCTAAAAATGTAATGGGCTAAAACCATTACCAAATAAGGTAAAGTCCGCACAACAGTGAACTGCTCCGAAAAAATACTTTAATAGTGCAAACAAGGCACACGTTTCGGCCCACAATTTGGCCTTTCTCAGGTGCATTTGATTGTAGTGACCCATGACACTTATCTGTTGTCATCACATCACATGGCCAGAGCTTCATGTGATATGTGAAAAATAAACATAGCACATGATACCACAGATGACAAAAACACTGGCCTCACTGCTGCACTACAGACAACTAGAGTGTCAAAGCTTAAAAATGGTTATAATTAGGTGAAAATTTGTGATCTGCATGCTCATTGCTTATGTCTCTATTGGCAGATTACAAATAAGTGTGACTCTACAACTCCTAGTCGGAAGACAGATTTCAATGCAGATATCATCTGTTCAGCCACCTTTTACAGTAGCTTTATAGACAGCAAAAGTACATTATGTGACGTCTTAAAATGTGTGGCATTCCCCCTTAAAATTCATCAGCACTGCTAAATCACTAAAATGACCTTATTCCTTAAAGTCTAAAATCTCCCAACTGAAACCAGACTGTTGCTAAAAATAAAATATTAAATTATAATTCAATGCCCACCTACTCTACTACTCTACCTACTTTTTCTTTTCCAGAGCTTTCAAACACATAGACCTGGACTTAAGATATTTAAATGTATTGTAATATGTCCAAAGTCAAGAATTATTTTTCTCACTTAAATTAATTTGTTCCCTCATATATGTGAATTCATCACTATTTTACATTTACATACCATCACATTTGGTTTCCCACATTTGAAACATAAGATAAAGTTCTTGTACATATATATGCATATAGTATACAGTTTAAAGTGCATGTATCTCCAAATTTGGTGATTTTGTATTTTGTTAAGATAAACTGAACAACAAAGGGTCCCTATGGGTTTAAGAAAATTCTACTTCTTAAGCTGAATGAACGATTACAAACCCATTGGAGTAGCTGAATGATGAGTTATCCCAAAGCTCAAAACAGGGCAGTTTTTCGTAACTCATGTTAAGTTGACATTTGGGAGATACATGGTTTTTAAGTAAGTAAGTAAAGTTTATTCATATAGCACTTGGGTACCGAAACCCGGCACCCAACAAAGTATCGCATTAGCACCGGTATCGGGAAAACCCTGTTCACAAACTGCTCCAAACAGCTCTGTTGTAGTCCAGCCTTCACTTCAGAGACAAACGTTATAATGCTCGCCTAGCTGCTAGCATGGCACTCCCTCATACTCTGCTTCTCACTGGCTAGTAGTCCTTACCTAGTTACAGCGCATGTGCGACTCCCAACAAAGATGGAACAGAAGTGAGATGTATCACTCTGTAGCTAAAACAGAGAGCTCAACACACAGGGTGAAAAGAGGAGCTGCAGGAAAAAAAATGGTGTTTTTTTGAAAATTAAACCACATAAACCTATTCTGATATAACCTCTAAATACATTTATGAACCTGTAAATGAGCATAATATGAGCACTCTAAGCTAATTCCAATCTTAAGACTAACCCTAACCCCTATTTAAAATAGTCACCTAAACATTACACCTAACCTAAGTCTAACCCCCGTACTACATGCTTATTTCTGTCCTTGTAAAGCCATTTGATTCTTGTATAGTGTGAAAACGACGACGAAACACACATAATGACCCTTTGAACCACTTTTTCTTTCCTCCTTTTTTCCCTTCCGTATTTGATCCTGAATGTGTCTGAAAAACACACAGAACAAACCAAAAAACCACATTCAATTGGGCAGATTTACAAGCTACAGAAACTTCTCTCTCTGTGTTTGGATGAAGGCCAGCCTCAGAAACTGAAAGTTGGTACGTCTCATCGGCATCTCAGTCTTCACAAAAGGGCTGCTTCTCAATCTCTTCACTTCACATAGTGTCCACACCATGAGGGTTTTTAAAGGCCATTGCTGTTATATTACCTTTTCTTTGGTGGTTTTAACCAGCGCGTTCATTGACAAAGTGTTTGACAGAACAAGGCCAGCACACGGCACAGCTCGATACAAAACAAGAGAGACCAAACAATCATAAAACATGATCCAAAACCAGAGTCACACTTACTGTGTGTGTGTGTATGTATAAATAGTGGATTTTTGTTGGACTCGCCTACACAGTAGAAGCCCACAAAGCAACACCACTCTGTATTCTGGTCATGTCTGCCTGCTCGAAGCCCAGAACCACTCTCAGACCTGTAGTGTTAGTGTTGTATTTTTTATTTTTTTTGTCTTTACGCTACATAAGCATGTTATATGTTTTTTTTTTCTCTTTTCTTTTTCCCATTGCTAATTTCCTACATACTTTATTTTTCAATTATATGATAGGGGTACTTTGGGATGGGTTTTGATAGCTGGTTCCATTTTGGATTCGGTTCCCAGTTGGCAAATTACCAACCCGTTCTCACTCCCAACTCGTCGCACACTGACGCTTGGTCAGTGACTCTCAGCGTCAGATACTGACACGTCTGTATGGAAGGCGCTGGGCAGAGCAGCAGCTTGACCGCGGTGCTGTAAGATGACAAAGTATTAGGAGTGACAACGGTAGCAAGTAGTATGATAGACCGAAAATCCATGTAAGTTGGTTGGGGTGGTGGATGGGTCAAACACAGGACTTTCACCCAGTAGACAGGGGGTTTGTGTCCAGTTCTTGTCCCGCGTGTCACTGAAACGTACATTTTGTAACCCCACCCACGATCTTTTCCTAAACCTAACTATCCTGCTATTGTGCCGCATGTCAGTTAAAGGAATACGCCACCGTTTGTTGAAATAGGGCTTATCACAGTCTCCCCTAGCTGTAGATAGGTGGGCCAACGTATTTTTTGTGCATGCATTGTTTTAGTCCGGTGCAACACCGGCAGCGCTGCCGCTAGTTAGCTTAGCGTAGTGAATGGAATCCTATGTTGCCAGTTAGCATGTTGTGAGTAAAAGTGAGCCAACAAAAGACAAAAAAAAAACAACCTAATTACATGCACTGAGACAAAAAATGCCCAAAGATAAGCCCTATTTCAACAAACGGTGGAGTATCCCTTTAAACGTAAGTCCCCATGTAGCTCCCTGGCCAACAAATCAGTTAGAGTCTTTTATTCCTAATAGATATTGTTTTGACTCTACAGGCACGTGCAAAGACAAAAACACTGGTAATCGCAGGCAAGGTGCTTCCGGGCCTGAGCACCCACGGACAAGGCAGAGCCGTCGGGGCCCCGTGTGTAACGACGTTAGATACTGTAGCCTATTATAACTTGTTTGGCTTGTTAATAGGCGGGCTATTTGTAGCCTATAAACTACTGTGATGTTGTCCATCCATCCATCGTCGTCCGCTTATCCGTGGTCGGGTCGCGGGGGGAGCAGCTCCAGCAGAGGACCCCAAACTTCCCTTTCCCGAGCCACATTAACCAGCTCTGACTGGGGGATCCCGAGGCGTTCCCAGGCCAGGTTGGAAATGTAATCCCTCCACCTAGTCCTGGGTCTTCCCCGAGGCCTCCTCCCAGCTGGACGTGCCTGGAACACCTCCCTAGGGAGGCGCCCAGGGGGCATCCTTACCAGATGCCCGAACCACCTCAACTGGCTCCTTTCGACGTGAAGGAGCAGCGGCTCTACTCCGAGCTCCTCACGGATGACTGAGCTTCTCACCCTATCTCTAAGGGAGACGCCAGCCACCCTCCTGAGGAAACCCATTTCGGCCGCTTGTACCCTGGATCTCGTTCTTTCGGTCATGACCCAACGTTCATGACCATAGGTGAGGGTAGGAACGAAAACTGACCGGTAGATCGAGAGCTTTGCCTTCCGGCTCAGCTCTCTTTTCGTTACAACGGTGCGATAAACTGAATGTAATACCGCCCACGCTGCGCCGATTCTCCGACCAATCTCCCGCTCCATTGTCCCCTCACTCGCGAACAAGACCCCAAGGTACTTAAACTCCTGTGATGTTGTGCTCTTTATATTTATTATGGGTATATTGAAGCAGCGGTGTCCCCCAGGGACAGCTGTGTCGGATTGTGCTGGATCTTTGCACTTGGCCTAGGACTTATGTTCACGACATTGATTATTACTTTCCGTGTGTTTTAATCCCTGTAAATATGTTGTGTGTGCCTGTGTCTGTGGCTGCTATTAATTTCCTATATGGTGCTAAAATGTGTGCATTTGACTTTTTTTTTTCCAATCCGTATACCAACGACATGTCGTGTAGGCTATGGTTATTGCAGGTTT
This sequence comes from Gymnocephalus cernua, assembly GCA_023631565.1. Classification (NCBI taxonomy): domain Eukaryota; kingdom Metazoa; phylum Chordata; class Actinopteri; order Perciformes; family Percidae; genus Gymnocephalus; species Gymnocephalus cernua. Next base: position 8,081,752 of record CM042442.1, on the reverse strand, counting down.
ACCTTGGGCATGGGACCTTCAACTGTTTTGAGCACCCACTGGCAGAATCATTAATCAGCACCTACTGTATGCTGGAGATATATACAAACAGCTATTAACAAGACTGACTGACTGAATGAACATGGCGGACTGCCTTAACATAATTTAACATTCCAAAAACTTCCACCAAAGTCTACGAAACAACTGCGAGATGCAATATTTGTGCGAGGGTACTCACAACCAGACCCCGCAGCAGACATAAATCTGTGGGCGGGCATTTTAATTCTGAGAGTGGAACCAATGTATGCATAATAGGAAACATAAGATTTCAACTCACGCCAGCACATGAGTGTATTGATCAGGCTGCTTATACAATTACATATTTCTGGGCGATTTTGGACCAGAAGAGTGATACAGCGCAGCATCTTGGCCCAATGGTTAGCACTGTGGCCTCACGGCAAGAAGGTTCTGGGTTCGAATTCCGGGCCTTTCTGTGTGGAGATTGTACGTTCTCCCCATGTTTGCGTGGGTTTTCTACGGGTGCTCCGGTTTCCCCCACCATCAAAAAACATGTACTGGGTTCTCCTGTCAGTGCCCTTGATCAAGGCACTGGCTCAGATCTGGCGTTGGTCCCGGGCGCTGTGATTGGCTGCCCACTGCTCCCTTGAGAGATGGGTTAAATGCAGGGAATGAATTTCGCTACATGTATGTGTATGTGACAATAAAGTACCTTTACCTTTTACTTTTACAAGTAATGACATACGCAGGCTTAGCCCGGACCTCTGTAGGGGGGTTAGGGTGGATCCTTCCCCAGAATATTTCAACGCGCTTGGTCGGGACTCTTGGCATCCCATGATGAAGATCTGGGTCGTGACGTACGTTTAACACGCGGCACAATAGCGGGGCAGTTAGGTTTACGAAAAGGTCGTGGGTGGGGTTACAAAATGTACGTTTCAGTGACACGCGGGACAAGAACAGGATACGAACCCCGGTCTCCTGGGTGAGACTCCTGTGTAGGAGCCACATATTGTAGGCTATTTTGTTTATGGTCTCATTAATATTATTTATTGATTATTATATTATGCACTTATACTGTAGGTGTTGGGCGTTTTCATCGCGGTTTGAGCGGAAGTGATAACATATTTGTTTGCTTCACCTGTTCACCTGTTGGTTTTTTGGGCTTTGACAGAGAGGGGGTGAGGCTGGGAGCGAACACTTTCTGTTGAATGCCGCACAAACGCATTTATTTCGACTTGCAACGTAACTTTACATTTGGTAACTGCAGTGCTAGTTGTATTTTACGTGTAGAGGAATAAATCATTGCAGTACAATCTCGAGCGCGTCACAGTGTTTTATATGCTGTGTTTAGTCCCTCACAGCAGCACTTTGTTGGACTGCTTACAGCCACAGCATCCTGTGTTGTTTGACCCATCCACCACCCCAACCAACCTCTTTATGCAGATTTTCGGTATTTCATACTACTCCCTACCTTTGTCTCTCTTTAAACTACGTCATCTAACAGCGCCCCGGTCGAGCTGCTGCTCTGCCAGTTTTTTATTTGTTATGTCTTCATTCTCCACAAAACTAAATACCTAAAATATTTGATAAGGGATTCAAAGAGATAATTTAGGAAGGAACAACAGGAAGCTATAGTAATATCTTCTGATCAATACAAGGCAGCAGTGTAAGGAAGAGCTCTGCATTTTTCTTTTTCATTCATGACTTCTTCCATGTTAATGTTCATCTTAATTAGTTTAGCAAAGTTGAAATGTAGCAAAAAAGGGACGACAGCAACAGCAGTAAACACAGAGAAGCAAAATGAAAGGGGAAACGAGAGAAAAGAGAAGGAAAGGGAGATAAAAGAATTGGAGAGGAGATAAAAAGAGGAGAGGAAATAAGGGAAGAGGAGAGGGAGGAAAGAGGAAGAAACAAAAGGGATAAGTGACAATATCAACATCTGTCAGCTTATCCTTACATTATTTTTGATGGCTTCGATTTGATGTTTGGTAATATTTTATTTAATAATCTTTATTGTGTTATAGACGTTTTTAGTCTGATTCATTAAGGGGGAAACAATCAGACATGTTGTTCTAAGAGTCAACGCCAATGTCTTAACTTTCTTTTGACTGATTATTTCAACTTGAATGTCAGTCATTTTAATTTCCTTTGATTCTTTTAAATTGTATTTTATTCAGATTCCCAAAAAATGTTGGCATCTAGACTCTTTCATTTGATGGATTTTGTCCATGACATCTGACACCTGTCAGTTATTGGTTTCCATTCAAGCCGATGGCGTTGTTCTAGGAGTCAATGTCGACGTCTAGACTCTTCCTTTCAGAGAGTCGTGTCGAGGCTTTCTCGGTGTGAAAGGAAACACTCGGAAGACGTGATCTCCTCTGACATCCATATAATGAGTCCATTTTAATAAACTATGTGACTAATAGTGCGATTTGACGAGGATGGTGAGATGACGGGAGGAAAGAAAGAGAGAAGAGAGAAGAAAAAGAGGTGGGGAGGGGGGAGGAGGATGGATAGAAGGAGGGTTAAACCCTCTCTTCCTGCATGCTGTGTGTGTGTCTGTGTGTGTGTCTGTGTGTGTGTGTGTGTGTGTGTGTGTGTGTGTGTGTGTGTGTGTGTGTGTGTGTGCGTACGTGCGTGTGTGTACGTGCGTGTGTGTGCGATGGGGGAGGGTTGGACTGTGCAGACATGAATCATTCTGAGCAATTCAAGCGTTTCCATGACACCGCTGGGCACCAGTCCAGAAGTTTCTACAAAGTCTGAAAGGTGCGACACACACACACGCACGCACGCACGCACACGCACGCACACACACACACACACACACACACACACACACACACACACACACACACACACACACACACACACACACACTGAATTTGAAATCATCTATATATTTATTCATGGCGTTGTCTTCCCGTGTAAAGCGTAACATTTTTTGGGGATCAACATTAATTTAACAGACGATGGTTGATGAGTAACTGTCGTCTAACAGAAAAACGTCACACACACACACACACACACACACACACACACACACACACACGTCCTTCACTCCCAGCAGGCATTGATTTCTTGGCACCGGAGTGAGTGAATACATCAAACAACAGATGAACGTATACGAGCTTCGAGAATGACTCGAGAGACGCAGCATCCAGCTCACATCTGTCGACTCCTACCTTGAGCCATATCAGAGCAGATCAGACTGCTGATTGGACCATCATTCTGATTCTCCCTTTTTTAAAGTTTGACTCTATATATGGGAGGCTGGCACTCAAAAGTATCAATGTTTGTGAATCATAGTACTGGGAGTGAATGTGGTTATTTGAGTGTTTTGGATTGGCTTCTCCAAATCTAATACAGGGTGCTCTCTTATTTTCTGCATTGAAAAAGTATTTAGGTTGTAGTGTCCAAACACTGGTGTTAACAGGTGTTCATCTTTTAAAATCCAGTGTGTAACAGAGTTTCAATTTGATACAAACGGAGCACTAACCTTACCTGATGCCATATACAGAGATTAAACATTGTGGTTTGATATATTCAACTGGTCAGAAAATGACATAGTTTTAGCTCTAGATGGAGTGGGGTAGGGGGACAGTAATGTCTGTAGATATTCATGACTATATGTATCTGTATTGTATACTGTAAATACTTTGTCTGTATTTTATTGAGCCATCTACCTGCCCAGGGACTACGGGCGGAAACTAGCAATTTTCTACAACCTGGCACAAGACATCTATTAATGTTTTTTGTGCACTGTCCCTGTTCAAATTAATAAATTACAATTACAATGTTCAGTCAATAGTTCATATAAAACTTTGACAAAATGTAGTCCTGTTAGTGATTTCCTACATTTTGAACGACTGCAAACTGGTTTTCAGTCTAAGGGGGCAGTAAGTGAGGTCTAGTTCATGAACCTCGAGGAGAGTCCATTCGGTTTTAAAAAGCATCCTGTAACTGCAGTGTAACCATCCACATATCAAAGCTGCAATCTAAGGCCAAGGCCAAGTTTCCTTTACAGAAATAACTTTCACCACTTCTGCCAAACTCACGCTCATTCAAATGACAATTCTACCCACGTAAGATTATGGTGACACTATATACAGGGTATACTCTTTACCATTCCACTATCAGGTTTGCCACAAAGGCCCCCTTCAATACACCGCTGCACCCTATATTCATCTGTCAACTCGCCCTCCCTTCACACTCGCCGTAAGATTCACTGGTTCACTTTCATTTACAAGACCCTTCTTGGCCGATCACTTCCTTACTTAGTTCACCTGCTGCAGCCAAAGCCTGTCACGTACAATACCCAGTCCTCACTTCATCTTCAATGAAGTATTCCCCAAACCAACTCTGCCTCTGGTCTCGCATCTTTTCAATCTGCTGCTGCTCGCGACTGGAACGCTCTGCAAAAGATTCTCAAACTAGACAAACCAACTGGACTTCCATTTCATCCTTCTAAAACCATCATGCCATCCTTGTTCACGGACATATGCAGTTGCTTCTACCATGTACCTGTGCACTTATCTCGTTATAAGTGTTTATTGTTTTCTGTGTAGTATTTCAAATTGTATTTTATGTACTTTCTAAATGCCACTTGTCAGGCCGCCATTGTAAATAACAATCTGTTCTTAATGACTTGCCTGTAAAAATAAAGGTGAAAAAAAACTCACCTGGTAGAGTGCGCACCCATATAAAGAGGCTTCGTCCTTGATGCTGCGGCCGCAGGTTCAACTCCAACCTGCAGCCCTTTGCTGCATGTCTTTCCCCCTCTCTCTCTCCCCTTTCAAGTGTAAGCTGTCCTGTCGGAAATAAAAGGCCTAAAATGCCCAACGAAAAAAATTGGGTTTGTTATCAATCTCGCATAAAGGTTTATAAAGGCCCAGATTTCATGCTAATTCCAAGCACGTCTTGAGTCTGTGTTGTGTTACTATAGAAAAGTGACAAAATTAAGCACATCTCAAAATCTCTACTTTGATTACTGATTGACAACTCCCTACATAATAAACACTCAGTGGTAATTTAATTCATTACTGAGTAGCACAGTAAGATCTCTGGCACACATAAATAACACTTTCTCACCAGTGGTTATGTCACACGTCTAAGTATTGTACATACCAGGGATGTGAACAAAAATTGATACATTATTTGGATATGAACTGATGCACTCTCAATAGATACAAACAGCATTGCAAGTTTTTGAAGTAATATTCCCGCATTCAGCGATACTCATCCTCTATAACGTTTCATCAGTTTTCACCAGATTAGTTGTGCAGTGCAGAATGAAACCTGAATGATGTTCCACAGGTGTTACAGCAGTTCTACCTCATGACCAGATATTAAAGTCTGACACCAGAAGAGGGGAACTGGCCAGCTGAAGTTAGGGACCGTCTCAAAAGTGCATGCTTATAGGGTCAAGGGAGATTTTCAGATTTCCATCAATAACTATCTTTATTTCTCATTTACACTTATTTTCAGCTGGACCACCGTCTATTATATGCACAACATCCAGTTTTAAAAAAAAAGAAGTCATGCAATATGGCACAATGCAATTCTGACTTCCTACAGTTAAAACACATTTTCCAATTTCCATGTTTTATTTTCTTCTTTTTTTACCATTAAGTCTTTTTTTATTCATTGAGAATCAATGTATCTACTTTAAGTAAAAAAAAAAGAAAAATTCAATCTTTGTTATCTTATTATTTACTTATTGGCATGTTATTACCTCGCGTTCGGAGTTTGTCTAATTTTCAACTGTAGTCCTAGTTACCTAGCATGTACGTCTTTATGGTGGGAGGAAACCTGGAGCACCCAGAGGAGACCCACGCAAACATGGGGAGGACATGAACACTCGACACAGAAAGGCACAGGTGCGTTTAGGGCGTGTCCAAATCCACTTTTGCTAGTTTGACGGCAGAATAAAGGGTCCGTGCGCCGGGCGCATGGTTCAAAAGGGTTGTACTTAGTGTCTTCATTAATCAGAGGTGTGTTTTGGGTGTAACATGCAATAAACCAATCAGAGTGTCATCTTCCATTCCCTTTAAAAGCCAGGCGCGTTTGTACCTTGGCGCATTGCTATTATGGTGATTTGCTCCGTAATATTTTTATTTGTAATCTTTTACATGTTTGTGTGCTGCTGTGCTTCCCTGTGTGTGTGTGTGTGTAACAAGCACAGTGTGTGCGCGCTGTGCAAAGGCATAGGCACATTTTACTAATGCATGTTAAAATAACAATGAAATGCTGCATTATTGACTTTAGACCAGCTTTTTGTTGGTAGCAATACGCCCAGAATTCACCTGAACACATCTCCTTGTAAGACCAGCACACCCACGGGCGCAAAGATGGGCGCAGGTGCATTTGCTATTTACAGTAAACGACGTGGGCGCTGGACGGGAAATTGACAAGTGCATCAGTCTTAAACTAGCAAAGACACTTGCGTCGGGCTTTGCACTGCGCTGCGCTGGGTGCAACATAGGGCCCTAAACGGTTGTAGAAAACTACTTTACACAGAAATAATTAAAGACATTTGTATTGCTTCAAATGTGACAATATGTAATAATACAGAGACAAATAGTAACTTTGGGTTACATCCCTTACAGTATACATGATACAGACAGTGTTTTTATTCCATAATGGCCATTTTAAAGTGCACTCTATAGGCCGAGTGGACTCACACTGAGAATTCAGACCCTCCAAAAATGGAACAAGGTAAATATGGTGCACTGGGAAACAACGAGGGAGTGATGGACACAGCAACATCCTCTCAAATGTTGAATGTGCTGTCGATTGATACTATCGTCCCACGCAAGCTTTGGACAAAGGAAGTGGAGGAGCTACTTAGCTGCAACATGCTAAAAAATAAATTGGTGGAGTGTTGGTGCAAACAAAATGTAACTATAAAATATTTGGAAGAAAAATGTTTTACTCTCCATCTGCAATGTTTAATTGGGTTTCCAAAGCTGCAGTTTGACTGACATCTGTGCTGTTAGAACAGTGAATTACAGTCAGGGCAAACTTTATTTATACAGCACCAAAATCACAAATTTGCCCTTAAAGGGATTTACAACCTGCAGCCATTGATTTCTTGCACACTAACCAATAACAATATATTATTAATATATTATTACAAAATACACACTGTATTGCGACTATTACTATGTAATCTGATGCTGGCACACAGTTAGATATATAGGGCTGCAACTAACGATTATTTTCATTGTTGATTAATCTGTCGATTTGCTTTGCGATTAATCGATTAGTTGTTTGGTCTATATAATGGTGAAAAATGAGGGTCAGTGTTTCCTAAAGCCCAAGATGACGTCCTGAAATGTCTTGTCTTGTCCTCAACTCATATGTATTAAGGAGTGAAGAAACTAGAAAATATTCCAATATAAGAAACTAGAATCAGAGAATTCTTACTCATTTGTTTAAAAAAAATGACTCAAACTGATTAATTGGTTATCCTAAAAGTTGGCGATTCTTTTAATAGTTGATAACCAATCGATCAATCAATCATCTCTGCAGCTCTACTTAGATAGTCTCTGGTGAAAAGCATTTATCTCCAAAATCTCAACCTTTTAGGAACTAAAGTTTTCAGTTTGGCAATTATTCTTTGAGAGAATCTAAATTGACAAAATCGCTTCATCCTTGAAAGGAGATACATGTAATGTATCTGATAATGTGTGATAAAGTGTTGTTCACTCAGGGCTCACCTGGTTAAGTGTGCGTCCCATATACTAAGGCTCAGTCCTTACCGCAGTGGCCCGGGTTTGAGTCCGACCTGCGGCCCTTTGCTGCATGTCAGCCCACCTCTGTCTCCTCCCTTTCCTGTCATCAGCTATTCTATCAAATAAAGGCCAAAAAAGCCCCCAAAAAATGAATCTTTAAAAAATTGTTGTTCACTCACTGACTAAAAGAAATTTACCAGTAGGCATGGGCCGGTTACCGGTTTCAAGGTATACCGGTAAACCACTAAAGTGTTCCGTCATACCATTCCTGTGGTATGAGCTATTTTGTCTTCAAGGACAGAAACACTAATTTCCTGGGTGAAAGGCTTTAGTTTTCCCCAGGAAACGATTCCACACCCTGGGGTGTTTGGTGTTTTAAGCCCCCAGTGTCGTCTTCCAGGCAGCACTTCCTGGAAGGCACTAGGATTAGGCAATGGTAAGGGTTAAGGTCAGGGTTAGGTGCCTTGAAGTCGACGGTCGCAGTCCTGCCTTGAAGTTGACGCTGGGGGCTTAAAACACCATTGAGCACTCCCTGGCTGACACACAGGACTGCTGCATGATGATTATTACCGAAGCCTGACTGAACACTCAGTCATCCCAGAGGACAGCTAGCTAGCAGCTAACAGGGTAGGTGAATGTTGAAAACGCATCTTGTTGTCATGTAAGGGCCCTGTTCATGTTACACAGACATTTTAATTGCATTTTGTGTCTGTTAAGATACACAAAGGCATTATTTATCTCATGCCCCCATAACTGCCGTTTTAGCTAAGTGGGAGCTGTGGGCATTAGCTGCAGCAGCTCCGTGTTGCTAACACCAATTTGGCTCATGTTTTTTTCTATAGACAGGTCTCGCATTGTTATAATTAGCAAGATTACCGTAACAATTGGCCGGAGTTATCCTTTAACTTTTCGTAGCTTTTTGAACAAATGTACAATGACAACAGGCTGTAGAGTGTGTTTAGTTTTTTTTCTACACAGCAATTTCAAAATAATACTTTTTATGGCTGTAATTGCAATACCGCAATACCACGGAACCGTGACATTTTTGCTGAATGTTATCATACTGTCAGAATCTTGTACCGGCCCATGACTATTTATAAGTACATTTTTCTATAAGACACTATATTTGCCAGAGTATGTTTCAGAAACAGAGTTGGTTTGTCCCTGTGGTTTCTGAAGCAGATGGATTACAATTCAGCAGCAGCTATGACACTTGTTCCCTGTTCATGTGAGTGAGACCCAAAGAACAGTCCCCCCCCCCTCCCTCATTACCAAACAGCCTTCATTATCCCCCCCCCCCTATCCTATCACACTCAGTCACCCCTCCTCCACCCTGGAATCAATAGATAACAAACACAAACAACAGCGAGCCGACAAACATAGCACGATAGCCAAACCCTCCGAAACAGCAGGACTTCAACAGGAAAAACTATATTTCAAATTAATATTCCAAAGCAGCATGGTGTGTGTGTGTGTGTGTGTGTGTGCGCTTGTGTGTGTGTGTGTGTGTGTGTGTGTGTGCGTGCGTGCGCTTGTGTGTGTGTGTGTGTGAGTGGCACTGCAAAAAACTGATTAAAAAAATGCATATTGTTCAGGGTGTCTTTGAGTTATAATGAAGAAAAAAAAATGTATTTGAGGAATTTTATTTTACTCCAATTTCTACATTGTCTTTTACGAAGCATCGGTTTCGTGAAGAAAAAAACGTCGCCGATTTGCAGTACAGAGTGTGTATGCCGCGCGAGTGTGTCGTGTGTTTTTTTTTGTGTGTGTGTGTGTGTGTGTGTGTGTTGGTCTCAGACAAAACAGGGCTGGTGAAATGCGGCAGGCACTGCAGATTTTTGTTGGCTGGCTGACAGCGGCGTGCTGGTGCCAAGCCCCGACGGCGGAAACGACTAAAAGACGCATAAGGCTGGCATTAGAGCCCCAAATCTTCTCTCCCCCTCCATCCATCCCTCCTTCTCTTTTTACTCGCACCATGGCACGGGGTTTACTTTGGTCGGGGTCTGACTCGATTTGGCAAACATTCACCCATCCATGAATTTATCAATATCCTTATTTCACTCTAATCTGATGGGAGGGGGGGAGAGTAGAAAACATGGCACCTGAAACACTGCAGGACGTTGACAGCTTTTATTTTTAATATTTTTTTGGACATCACCTTGCTCTGTGCTCCAGTTTAACCCCCCGTCCTCCCTTCATAAGTGTCGCCGAATGACAATTTTGGAGGATTTGATTCTTTCCAGGGTTTATATTTGTTCCCCCACCATATCTGCAGCCTTTGTCTTGAGGATTTCGGGCAACACTTCCACAAAAAAAAAAAAAAAAAAACCTTGGACACAATAGCATCTGGAGTTACATCCGTGAGGCACTGAGCCCATGTTCTTCCTAAAACCTAAAACAAATGAAAAGAAAAACAGCATACTCCAATTATGGTCCCAAGACAATAAAACACAGCGAAAGAAAGAGAGAGAGAGAAAAAAAAATCTCTTGTAAAACATTCAGGATTACCTAAAACTAAAAGCCTGATTCTGTGTTCGGAGTCCATTATTGATGGAACACTATTTAGCTGCCGAGTAAACAAAGGCGGGGATGCTCCAGTCGCAGCTGTAAACTGTGTTTGGGTATTGTTTCGGCAGACAGATGACGACTGCTAATGTTGAATTAAAAAGGTTCTTAGAGGTGGATTTAACGCGTCTCCTCTTGTCTTCGGGGTTGAGACGGAAGGCGAGCGACGCGGGGAGACAAAGAGAGTGGTAGCAAATGGGAGAAAAGGTGTGAAATTCTGAATTAGCAGCACAATATGGAAGTATTAAAGTGCAGCACAATGAGCGAGTGAGAGCTACATGGCAGAGTGCTGTTCAGTGCTGACTAAATAAAGACACGGCGTTCAAGCTCGGCGTGTGTCACACAGGAACAGGCCGGGGAAACACCAACATGGCTCATTTTCATGGTGTAAACAGAGCTACAGAATACTCCCAGTCTCACACTAACCACTAAAATATCATAAAAATATCACCACTGAATTATAGATACAGTTTTCTTAACCCTTTGCATCTTAGGTTTATGTGGAGTTACCACGTCTTAGCCAGAAATGCCATATATTGTCATTTTCATGACAAATTTGGCTACTTAGAAAAGCCATCAAGTGTATGCAAGTTGTATAATACAGGGCCATAAGCCAAGGACCCCTTAACTGAGAGAGAGACGGAGCAGGGATCCCCTACTACATTATATCGTATAAAATTAAGTTGCACATTAAACTGGGCCTACAATAAAGTGTAGGGCAGCCTAGAGCCTTTATATGTACATTTTTAGTGCATAGAACACTAAGCTATTCAAATATGAATTGTTGGCATGATTTTATAAATCACGTTTTAATGATTAAACATACATGTGGCACGGTGAATCTATAGGATGAACTGTATCTGTGGGTTTCTTAGTGACTACGTTATCTATAGGCCATTAAACCTATCATCAGTGGGGATTTATATTTGCTAATAACGTGGGAATTACGACTGAAAAAAAATTCTAAAACTGACAATAATTTGGAGCCCCCCCCCCTTCAGTGACTCTGAGGACCTCCCCCCTAGGGGTCCCGGACCTCCATTGTTGAAGATCTGGTACATGTTCTAGGTAGGGCTGAAACTACACTGTAAACCCGAACAGTACTGCTAACTTAAAAATTGTACGAACCAAACAATTAAAATCCGTCACAAAGTAAAATAGTACTTAAAACCTTTCTATATTCTTAACGAGTAATCTAGTTTTATTTGTACGTGGATCAACATTTCTGAGTTAACACCTGTACTTCAATGATTATTTTGAAGTGTACTTTTTCCGTTACGTGGCAACGTACTCTGACGTAATCAACGTATCCGGAAAAATCTATCCAATGTGGCTGCCTTCGCGAGCAACGGGAATTCCCACATGGAGTAACTTGTAAGTTAACCATAAATCTGTCAAAAAGCGTCAAAACGACTGTTTTGCTGTGGAAGAATACTGTGATTTTACATTTAGCTAGGGTTATGCGGAAAGAACGGCAGCTCCTCAGACAGTGCTTTGCGCACATTTTTGAACGCCATTACCGTGACGGCGTCTTCTAACCGTATACAAACTGGGAACTATATTCTCAGAAGGCAAAGCACTGCTACTTCAGCTACTTGGGCGGAGTAATTTGCTCCGCCTTCTGAGAATATAGTTCCCAGTTTTTATACAGTTAGAAGACGGCTGTGTCTCATGTGACCTTGTTATTTGTACACGATGTGACTATACAAATCACAACATGTAAATAGGAAAATGTTGGTGTTATTTTGTCACTTATTGGGAGCAGTAGGCTAGATGGAGCCGGTTACCTCCAGGATATGTGCTAAGCTAGGCTAGCGGTGGGTGCGTCAGACAGAGTTACGACACGCACGGAGATGAGAAGGGTATGTATGGACTTATCTAACTTTGGGGGATACAGTGAATAAGCTAAAGTCCCAATAAGTCGGCGTGTTCCTTAAAGGCTGCACGGATCACTTCTTGTACGGCCCGCATAACAAGTGACACGTTAAGAAGGAAGATCCGTTGTCCTTTCTGTGAATATCCTAATATTAGTCTAAACAATTCATAATTTCTGCTTTTTTTAACTCAAGAATTGGGTATAATTTCCTACAAATTAGATTTATTAAACATGAATTAAAAAAAAAAAAAAAAACTAAAACTAGTTATAAGTTGGTGTTAGTGGTGTTTATACACGGAAGTGAAAAGAACCGTTAAATGTCCAAAAAAAGCGCCAAAAACATTGAAAAAAAAGGCCACAAGTGTAAAAAAAGAGACAAAAACATCAGAAAAACTGAAAAAAATGTCAGTTTTGGCCCAGGAGGATGATGCATGGCCGAATGGAAGACAACACAAGGGTTAATGACTCTGATCTATGGTAGTGGGTGGGAGCAGAAACTGTGACAGTGATTTCCCTGCCTTGTTCCACCTCACTGTCTCTCTCTCTCTGTGAGAGGAAAGGAGGAGGAAGAGGAGGAGGGGCGACCCCGGAGAGATGGATAGTGGGTCAGGTGCTGTCAGACTGCAGGGGTCAAAGGTCAGAGGATCCTGTGGTTCAGAATCACACTCTGAATTCCTCCTGTCACTGTCACTGCTGTCTATCTCTGATCCGTTCTCTCTCTTCCTCTCCTCTTCCTCCTCCACTTTGTAATGTTGCCATTCCTTTTCACAACACTTAAAATACATTTAGGGACTGAAGACACCAAGTGATGAAGTGTTTCAGGTGTAATTTTGTCCCATTCTTGCTGCAAACAAGTCTTAAGGTGGGCAACAGTACGGGGCCTTCGTTGTCGCATTTTGCGCTTCAAAATGCGCCACACATTCTCTATTGGAGACAGGTCGGGACTGCAGGGAGGCCAGTCAAGTACCCGTATCCTCTTCCTCCGCAGCCAGGACTTTGTAATGTGTGCAGAATGTGGTTTTGCATTATCTTGTTGAAATATGCATGGACGTCCCTGGAAAAGATGTCTTCTTGAAGGCAGCATATTGTGCTACAAAATCTCTATGTACTTTTCAGCATTAATGGTGCCATCACAGAAGTGCAAGTTACCTTTGCCAAGGGCACTGACACAACCCCATACCATGACAGACCCTGGCTTTTGGACTTGTTGCTGGTAACAGTCTGGATGATCCTTTTCTTCTTTGGTCCAGAGCACACAACGTCCATTTCTCCCAAAAAATACCTGAAATACTGATTCATCTGACCACAGTACAGGTTTCCACTGTGTGATGGTCCATCCCAGATGCCTCCGAGCCCAGAGAAGTCAACGACGCTTCTGGACACTGTTAACATAGGGCTTGCTTTTGGCACAGTACAGTTTTAACTGGCATTTGTGGCTGTAACTACGTATTGTGGTACTTGACAAAGGTTTGCCAAAGTAGTCCTGAGCCCATGTGATGATAACGCTTATAGATGAATGACGATTCTTGATGCAGTGGGGGAGGGATCGGAGATCACGGTTGTTCAGCTTAGGCTTGCGCCCTTGTCCTTTACGCACTGAAATTCCTCCTCATTCCTTGAATCTTTTAATTATGTTATGCACTGTTGAAGGTGAAATAAGCAAATGTCTTCCTATCTTTCTTTGAGGAACATTGTTTTTAAACATTTCAATAATTTTCTCACGTATTTGTTGGAAAACTGGCGATCCTCGGCCCATTTTTGCTCCTAAAGGACTAGACCCTTCTTGGATGCTGCTTTTGTACCAAATCATAATTACAATCACCTGTTGACATCACCTGTTTCAAATCACATCATTATTTAACCAATTTACCTGATTATTAGCCCTAAATTGCTCCTGTCCCAACCTTTTTTGGAATGTGTTACAGGTCTGAATGACAGGAAAGGATGTATATTTACAAATGAAATTAAGTTGACCAGACAAAACATGAAATATTTTGTGTTCACATTGTCTGCAATGAAATACAAGTCAAAGTACATTTAGAAATCACTACTTTCTTTTTTATTTGTGTTTTTCATACTGTCCCAACTTTTTGTGATTTGGGGTTGTATTTCCTTTTCATTTTTTTTACTCTTCTTTGTTTGCTTCTTTCTCCTTCTTATTCAGTTGTTTTCTATCTTTTTTATGGTAATTGAAATCTTTTTATTTAGGATAGACCGATTCTCGTCTCTGGGTGATTATCGAGCCATTTCTTGGCAGTTTGCAGATTATCTGTATAAGCGTTTTATTTGCCTGATAACCGATAAAGTTAATTTAAAAAAATATAAAAAGTGTGCTACTTTGGCTCGGCTACAGCTCTGTGTCTGTCCCTGCTTCGGTTCCACTCATCACTGAGTTTGACTAACGGTAGCGAAACACCTCGCGATTTTCGGCCAGCGCGGGGGGGGGGGCGTGGTACGAAAACAACATGCAAGACTGCAACAGAACACCGGCTAGCGGTTGACCTGTTGGCTAGCTGAATAATTTTGAGTGTACATCTACAGTGGTCTATTTGGTGGTGCATTTGCCCTGTTTAAGTTTGTGTGACATAAACAACAATCCGTGTTGCTACAAGCGTCGATGTTCGCCAACAAAACATGTAATCAAACAAATGCACAAGTAGCCTAGCTAGCTGCCTGGCTAGGCTACAATGAAACCCAATGTCCAAACATGCTAGCGATTAGCCTGTCGGCTAGCTGAAAAGTTTCAGTGTTTAAACTAACATATACAGTGGTCTATTTAGTGGTGTATGTGCCCTAAGTTTGTCTGTTATACAAATCACAATTTACCAATATTCGTGTAGAAACATTTTAATCACATCGACATTTTCATGATACAGCCAAGGGGGCAAGCCTGCCTCCTCAGAGCGAAGCCGCGATGGCGCCATTTTATGCTACCCAAACCATCACCCCCCGTTAGCATTCCATTGACTGCCATTCATTTTGGCGTCACTTTGACAGCCAATAACTTTACATCTGAAGTGTTTAAAGACTTGTCCGTTGTTTATTTCTAAAGAAACAACAATGTATAAAAGGCTCCATTACCTTGTATCTCACGTTATGGCTCCGTAGCAGACGTTTTTATAAAAATAGGCTAACGATTGTGTCATAACCACGCAACTTACTGTCGCATAGTAGAGGAATTACTGTATAGTACAGGAGAAGCTCGCAGGCAGTTTGGACTTACATTAGCTGTTTAAGTTTAAATGCTAATGTTAACTAGCATTTTAGTTAGCAATAATTTGCCTGTACCTATGTTATCTCCTTACATATACCTATGGTCTCCGTCTCTGCAAGATTCAGAATGATTGAGATTTCTCTTGGCACAGCTACCAGAAAACTTACAACGTTCAGACACGTTGCTCACGTCATATCTACGGCGGCAAGCTCAGTTTGCAGCTGCGCAGTAACGCTCAGCCATCACCGGAAAAGTGCTTCTAATACACTTCACTTGTCTCCGTCAAAAACAGCGGAGTCACTCGGTCCATTTCTATATAGGTCTATGGATACAGCGCTGATAACCTCCGCCATCTTGGTACTTTTTTTGTAACTCCCGCCTCCAAACACACGGACCTGATTGGTTCTCAAGTGGTCTTCATTTGAATAAAGTTAAACTTTCGTCAACTTTGTTTCGCTCCCCTTGGTGATTCGCTCTCATCTCGCCCAATCAGGGCAAATTTCCTCTCCATAGAGCGAAGCAAAATTTCGCTGTGTGGAACCCTACCGTTAATGTCCCGCCCACAACACTATCTGACTCTCTTTTACTGGGTATTATGCTGAAAAATTCTAATCTTTTAAACAATTCCATAAAGCATTTAAACAAAGTTTTGTGTTGGAGTTTGTAACATTCCAAAATCTTAATTTTGACTTTTCATTTTTTTCAATGTAAATGCATATCGGTTCAAAGTATTGGTTTTATGAACTAATAATAATCAGTATGGGGATCGGCCATGAAAAAACAGTATTGGCGGATCCCTGTTTTTTATGTTAGGTACTTATTGTTTCTTCCTACCATTATGATTGTGGAGAGTAGAAACACAGAACCGATATCAACCATGGCTCAAAAAAAAAAACGAACAACAACAGTTGGGCCGGACGCAAATCATGGGCTACTTAGTCGAACTGATCATCTCTTTTCAACAGGGCCCGGTTTTTCAAAAGTAATCCACTAGGATTTTGGAGAACGGATTGGATCAAATCTTGAAAATGGGTTTTTCAAAAGAAAAAACGGATTACATAATCGGATTAGATCACGTAATCCAATCTTGGCTTTGATCCGGATCAAACCTTTAGTTTGGGTTTTTCAGAACTTTTTGTAGGATTTGGATCACTTTGATCCAAAAAATCTGGATTAAACTGATCCCATCAGAAGGGTGGATTCAGTGTGGATTTCATGCCCAAAATGTAATGAAAACTTTAAAAATGTATCAAATAATACTATATTTGGATCATGCAGTATCTTACAAGATATCCTATTTATTCATAAGGTTTTAATTTTATTTGTTCATCCGTCAGGCTACAGTGATTAGGTAGGCTTTAACATATTCAGCCTTTCAGTATAGGCCTACAGCAAAGTAGAAGGTGTTTGGCCTCATAAAATAATCCCCCAAACAGCTGTCAAAATTGACCAAAAACAATACATTTTATTCTGTCACTAATTGATATATATATATATATATATATATATATATAGCCTACCTCAATCGAAAATATTGTTGTTTTTAGAATATTTATTAGTGATGCATGCCATGATTACAGAATAACCAAAAACATGCAAAGAATGGCAATCACTGATTTTTGAAATCCAAAATAAATCCAAATCAGTGTTTGTGTTGTAGGTCTCAGATGAGCAGACTGCTGGAAGAGGATGGGGTGGGGTTTTTCTTGTTTTTCTTTTAAATGTGTGTGTTTTCATTTCAAATAAAAATAAATTTATATTGACCCCACACTGGCTATTCTACTTGTTGCTCTTTACATATCTATAGTTCTACATTGTGATTTCCTATCCTGTTTGAGCACTGGTTATCCAGATTTGGTGATCCTGAAAAGTTCCTATCCGGATCAGATTGATCCAATCCGATGTTGCTTTGAAAAACTGGCTCAAAAGTAAGCTGGATTACGTGATCACGGATCGCAAAAAAAAGGATTACTAAATCCGGATCAATTTTATCCGGATTAAACCTTTTGAAAAACCGGGCCCAGGTGCTGGTGTTGTATTCACCTTCTGAGTCAATGTGTGTTTTGTCCTGGAGACACCTATGGTCACAGCAACTACCACAGAAGCAAATTTAAGTTAGGTGTTTATATGTCTTTGGCCAGATTCTGTCACTGCTTCATACATCATGGAACTTTACAGGTGTGTAGTTTGTATCAAAATGAAGGCCAAGTTCAAAGATGGGTGGGGGTCCGAGCAAGGACGCAGAAGTAGGGGCGATAGGAAATAGGGAAGGACCATTGGCCCCCAGACTTTACGTCACTGGCCCGATTTCGGCTAGTGTGATCCCATCGCAAGATGGCCACGAGTGTTCCTCCGGTTTGGGTAGAGTTTTCCCTGGGTCTGTTTCAGGCTACATTTACATTGCTACATTTTGGTTCAAAAAAACAATATCTTTTGCTACGTTTACACCTCACATTCAGACTGCTCTGGCGTTTCAGAGGCCCTAAACCGAAGATATTTGAAAACATTTCTGACCCCGTTTTGGTGTAGAATCTGCGGGGTTGTGTTGTCTCAACGGCTGCAAACGGAGACCTTTAGCAACACCGACACTGGCGCCAACGTTTCGCCGCCTGATTGGGTATTATCGGTCATGACGTCTTGTTCTTTCAGCCTAAGCTACTACCATTACCATGGCAACTACCAGCAATGGGCAGAGTATACATGCTGCTTCCTGCTTACCCCGGCATGCACATGCCCGGTATACGAGAATGTTCGTGAGATATGCGGTTTGGACGTGTTAGTTTAAACAGAGATTAGTTGGAGCTAAAACCACTTGCTTGCACGGAGATCACTTTTGGCTCAAAACTCTGCTTGAAAAACCAAAAGGTAGCAATGTAAACATAGCCTGAGATCAGACTACTACATGTCCTGAGAAAGGCCAATAAACCAATGCAGAGGTGACAAGTGTGTGCGGGAAATTTCTTTTTTTCTTTTCATTGGAAATTGATCTTAAGGGAATTCAAAGCAAGTGTTGTGTACTCATTGGGTTTCAGATCAGGTAAACAATTGTGGACATGTGAAAAAATTCCAGTTTGAATCACATTTCAGTTTGACTCAAACTCCTAAGTAGACATTTTTGGCACATTCCTGCACATTCCCCTCTTCCTCCAGCCGTTTTCTCTCTCCTGCCATCAATGACAGACTTATTCCTCCCCCTCCTCCACCCTGACTCCCAACCTAACACCTGTATTTAGACAAATGTGGCAGCGTTTGAACACCTGGCCGGCTGTAATATGAGGGGTTTAGCCGTAGATCAGCATCCCATCGCTGATGTGCTCTGTGAGATTTTAGTGCGACCACCTGGCTGCAGAATAATGACATATCTGCTCCCACACACTGTTCAGTAGCTGGTGATCAGGGCGGCTTCATCACAGCGGGGCAGAGCCCACCTGACATCACACGGCGAGGGTAAAGAGAGGCGGCTGGAATCAGACAGACAGCAGGACAAAGGACGGGGATGGAAGGAGGGAGGCGAGATCTGAGCGCCTACGTAGAAACTCAGAGGTGACAGTCACCTGCTTTCTTTTAACAAATTAGGAATAAATAGAGTCAATACCCATACCAGCTATAATAACTAGAAGGATTCAACTTTGGGCTCCAGTAGACTTTATCGAAATACACTCACCACAGGTCAGAAATTAAAATGTGTAACAAAATACGCCTATAAGCTCACAGGCTCAAAAACAGAAATGACATCCTTCTGGTGCCACCTGCTGAAAGGCAAAGAAACAGAAAGTATGAGAATAATGAAATCTCTTATTAAAGACGTCGGTATTGTCCAGAGAGAGCGAGGTCTTTCTCTCTTGCGGCCTTATAGACCTTTTTCACGGCAGACATGTTAATGTCATAGTAGGAAAAGCACAGGTGTATTCAAAACCATTAATGAAGCTCAGCGCAAATTCTTTCAGGAAGACGTCGTTAACCCAATCAGTACTCTTTCTCCGTAAATCAAATCAGCTGTTTAGAAGCCATACTTTCACTTAAACCAATCAGTCATGACCACGGAATTCAAGGACCAATCACAGCACTACAGCTCTGCTTTAAATAAGTTTCTTTTGGTGTCAGTTTTTCAGGAAAGCGCTCAACCCTCCACCTCCCCTGCTGCCTCCAGTCTTCATGTTTCTCCCGGATGGCCATTCCGTTGCCTCGTCGGTCTGGTCCCAGGTCTCTTCTCAGCCGCCACCAGTGTCTAGACTCCATCGGGGGATATGTTTCCTATTCTCTACCCCTTTAAAAAATATTAATTTGGATGGAGTCTAATCTCCAAAAGACTCATACATTTTTGTCATGCAGTTGTATAATAAATATTGTTCTTTTGCATATCTGCAAACAAAGTCTCTCCTGATTGAAATGGTGGCTGCATTCCACTTAGGAGAGGCCCTGGTATTGTGCATGCTGACTCACTGAAATAGCTTCCTGGGACACTTGATGGAATTGAGCCATTGTGAAGGTTATCAATTTCAGATGTGCTTTTCCTACTATGACAAGTCAAAATGTCTGCTGTGAAAAAGGTCCATTGTAACTCCAAGAGACATTGGGTTGGGTACTGTTTGTATATATATATATATATATATATATATATATATACATACTGTATCTTAACCTGACACGCCAGGTGGTTTGTTAATTAACACATAAGAACCTTCTGAGAAGTCGTCATTGGAAACTGTTTGGGGAACTGTCTATCACATCCGTAGCTGCCAGTAGCTCGGTTCTCATAAATAATAAACATCTCACGTTTTACTTTTAGCCAGCTGTGTCTGCAAGCTAATCTTATTACTTGAGCCGGTTCAAACTGAGCTATAGTTAGCCTAAAGTTTTCCACACCGTTCAAATGTGATAAAATATAGGAAACAAACTTTAGCGTGATCAAGTAGACGGACTGAACGGCCATTTCTGTTGTTCCTGTTCGCTGTTTTCTGTTTCCAAACTAGTCAGTGACACGTGTCATGTCCTGTCAATGCTGAACCCTTGTTAGCGGTTGCAAGGACAACCTGTTGATCAAGGAACTGTTAATTTATGTTAAACGACCTACACCATTTTTTGGTGTTGCTATCTTTCTGGCCCAAAAACACCTTCCTGGACTATTGTTATAATTGCCTTGCTTCGTGTACATGGTAGGGCGGGATTTGAACCGGTCAACCTGGCAGATTCGGGACGGTTTAACACTAACAAAATGGTTTCTCAAGTCTTTGTCAGCTCTGTTCCCATTCAGTGTGTGCCAGCAGAGACTCTGCCCGCTGCATTCATATGGCACTGCCCTGGAAGCGTGGGAAAAAAAAGAAGGGAAAAGCTACCACTTTACCCTCGTCTGCTGCCATGGAAACCAACCAACGGTCGGGACATTAAGGCAGTGATACACAGCGAAACTTTATGGGCCATTCTGGCAGCCTGGCTGCTCTACTTTAGTTTTTTTTTTCTTTTTTTGTCGCCCTCTGCAACCCTTTCCTCTTTCAGTTCTGTCTTTATTTTTTAGCCTTTTGCTCCTCTCTCTGGCACTCCTCCATCATGGAGATCCGTCTACGCTCTGTGTGGGACGATTGATGAGTAACACTATGCAAACTTCAAACTTGTTCATATTTTTTTTTCATTATTTATACTATTTGTTTCTTCTTTTTTGGATTAATTGGCTATTCATTTCCCTATAATATAACATTTTTTAAATGTCCATCACAGAGCCAATCCTCGCATTTGAAAAGAACCAGAGAATGTTTGGTAGTTTTTGATGAAAGATTAAGAATGTCACTTCGATCTCTGGCTATGGACTAATCGTTTCATTGGCACTCTATTTTGATTCAGTAACATTGGATCTGACATCAGATGCCTTGTTCTATCCTCTTAATTAAGCAAATCAATCATAGAAATGTATCACAAATGAGAGAAAAATCAAACACTGAATCAATCAATCTAGTAAATAACCGTTCCTGATCGATCACCTCTCTTTGGTTTTTCCATGCAAATCTTTCCTTTTTCATTTACTTGTGTTGAAATGGATCCCCAGCCAGCCCCCCGTCTCCTATAATTATACTGTGTGTGTGTGTGTGTGTGTGTGTGTGTGTGTGTGTGTGTGTGTGTGTGTGTGTGTGTGTGTGTGTGTGTGTTGTGTGTCAGGGGTAGCAGGTGATTGGTTGACAACAGCTGGAGAGAGAAAGGAGAACACAGCTGCAGGGAAAGAGGAGAGGAAATAAGGAGAGGAGAGGAGAGGAGAGGAGAGGAGAGGAGAGGAGAGGAGAGGAGAGGAGAGGAGAGGAGAGGAGAGGAGGATCTCAGTCACCTCAGACTTCTCTACCACTATATACCAACACTGCCGTCACAGCCGATGTGATACAATTTAATTCAGCTGCAATTTATTATTGATTCAGCTCAGATTTGATAGCCTCAGATTTGAGGTCTCCAATTATTCACATATTGTGCACACATTTCCTCAATCTTTATTTTGAATCCGAAATGCCCCTCAGCGTTCCACTGTGACACTAGTCCTGAATTTCCGCTAAATATACACGCTAGGTCTATTTTCACGCGAGCCGCGGACCATCACTGCAGAGAAACATCTCTGCTTAAAATCTTGCTGTATAGGAGACAGAGTCAAATGCTATCAACTGTCCCAGTACCACCAATCACCCCAGTAAGGAATGTCCTCATGGGTGTCATGATTTTCACAGCACGTGATGTCTCAACCCCTTCTCACTCCCAACGACACAAAAATCTCCCTTCAGCGTCTGAATGGAACTTACAGCTTGACATGCTGTTAGATGACGTAGTTTTAAGAGAGACAACGGTAGCAAGTAGTATGAAAGACCGAAAATCCATGTAAGGAGGTTGGTTGGGGTGGTGGATGGGTCAAACAACACAGGACTTTCACCCAGAGACCGGGGGTTCGTGTCCCGTTATTGTCCCGCGTGTCACTGAAACGTACATTTTGTCCTGTTCTTGTTAAACGTACGTCCCGACCCAGATCGTCAAATAGTGACGCCAAGAGTCCCAACAAAGTGTGTCTGACTGAGACGCTGAAGGAGATTTTAGCCAAAGGCACCTGACAAAGCGCCACTTTTTGATGCCCTGGGATTAAGAATATGTTGGATGTCTCAGAAGATTCTACATAAGAATTTTTTTAAACACCAATGAGCTCATCATCTTCTTTCTATCAATTCAATTCAGTTTTATTTATGGTATCAAATCATAACAAGAGTTATCTCAAGACACTTTACAGATAGAGTAGGTCTAGACCACACTCTATAATTTACAAAGACCCAACAATTCTAGTAATTCCCCCAATAGCAAGCATTTAGTGTGACAGTGGCGAGGAAAAACTCCCTTTTAGGAAGAAACCTCGGACAGACCCAGGCTCTTGGTAGGCGGTGTCTAACGGTGCCGGTTGGGGGTGTGATGAACAGTGGCAATAGCAAACAGTCACAATAAAGATAATATGACTAGAAATAGTAGTTGTAGTAGTTCATGGCGTAGCAGGGCACTGCAGGGCGTTACAGGGTGTAGCAGGGTACTACAGGGCATAGCAGGACATAGCAGGGCGTAGAAGGGCACTGCAGGGCATAACAGGACGTAAGTCATTGATTTATGTTTCATGTGTTTCTGCATCTCACTGCATTTGTACAAGTGTTACACTGTGCTTAACCCTTGATGCCATCTAAACAAAAGGACTAGAGGAGCACGAGGAGACATCCTGTTCCTGTATCCAGCTCTCTTCTCTTCTAAACTCAGTTCAGCTCATCGTTTTGTTTCTGACAATGATTCTGACGATGATGGAAACGATGCAAGGGATAACTGAGGAGTTTGTACTGAGTGAAAGAGTTGGGGGGGGGGGGACACTCACTTCCTGTTTACTGATTGGCCAGCAGGGAGGACGAGGTTTCCAACTCTGATCAGCATAATGACCTGATCATCAGGTTTTGAGATGAAGTAATATATTAATGCTCAGTGACGGACAAAGAAATCAATAAGGAGTTAAAAGTGGTTAATAAATGCATGCACATGAATTCATAATATTGTGATTGATTGTTAAATATTGATCAGAAATGAATTCAAGCATGCGTTGTTCTTAGAAATATTATCACAGAAATATGTTTTGCCAGAAAATGGGTACGGGTGCATCTGTTGCTTTATGCAGTCATATGATTAATTGGTTCGATGCCTCATTAATACGTGGCACTTCTTCAAACAAAGCTGGAATGTAAAGATATATTGTCACGTACACAACTAAAAGTTAGAAAAATGTTAAAATATGTTCCAACATGTCTAAATAACTTTGGCGGAAGAGGCTACATACGAGTCTTTTGTGTTTGCAGGCGAGATGTTAAGAATCCTTGTTTGATGAAACAAAGCTGAAGAGCTGAAGCTAATGTCAATCCAAACTAGGGTGACCAAACGGCCTCTTTTGTCCGGACATGTCCACTTTTTACCTACTGTCCGGGGCGTCCGGGGGGGTTTTATAAATTCATGAAAATGTCCGGTTTTTACTGTTTTTCATAGGACCAAAAGCGTGTACTTAAATTGACTGGCGCGTTGCACACAATACTACGGTACCTTGTTGCGTGGCGTAGTTCCCGAGAGGCTGCCTTGTGGGCGGCTCTGCGACGCGCAACACTGGGAGCAGAGCAGACAGCGAGCAGCATTGCACACAAAATGCCGAAGCGTAAGTGCAGCTTCACAGTTGAACTGCAAAAAAAGTTTCCCACGTACCGTCCCGGTCGGGACAATTGGGAGGCGGAGTGCACCGTGTGCAAAGCTGGCACATACAGCAAAATATGGATGGGCAGACAAGGAGGATGAAGAAGAAAGGGAGGATGAAGAAGACAACTAAAGATTAAAAGTATTATAGAGTATTATAGTACTATATATCCTTTTTGTTTGTTAAGTTAGTATCTTTCTGAGACTGTTTTATTATTTATCTTATTACATTGAAAAGGTATTAAGAGATATTTATTTGAAGCTGGATTTTCTGACACAGAAGAGGTCATATTTAGAACATTATTTCATATTTATTTATTTGAAAAGAGAGCTATTATTTTGTTACAGTTTATAACAGATTTTATTTTATTACAGAAGTTATTTTGTACCATTGAGGCATAATAAAGTATGTTCATTAACCTTAGCCTGTCTGAATTTGTGTCTCGAGGCCGGGCCGGGTGTCCTCTTTTTTGGAAATCCAATTATGGTCACCCTAGTTTAAATAAAAGTGATTGGAACCGTCGTGTAAAATGTTACATCAGATTCACAGTCAGCCTCCTTTCATCAGCCAATCAGATCGCGTGATTGAAACTACTCGGAAGTGACCGTAGTGCCGACCGTGATGAACAATGCTCAGTGTGTGTGTGTGTGTGTGTGTGTGTGTGTGTGTGTGTGTGTGTGTGTGTGTGTGTGTGTGTGTGTGTGTGTGTGTGTGTGTGTAGGGGAGCATGTGTGTGATGGGTGCATGTTAGGGCTGATTTTCCTTCATGATCCCTCATCCCACAGCCGAAAGCATCAGCAGCCATCATCCAACACACACACACACACACACACACACACACACACACACACACACACACACACACACACACACACAGAGCGAGCAGCAAGCTAGCGCTTAAAGCAAAACTGGGCTTCCATGGCCATCCATTATCACTGACAAGCTAAATGTACCATGGTACACCATATGGTACAGAGAGAGAGGGAGACTAAAGTAAACTGGAGATAGAGGCTGAGTGAGAACAAGGGAGAGCTAAAAGAATGAGTGAAGAGAGAGAGAAAGGGAAAAGAAAAGGGGGGAAGAATAACGGGGTTTTTTTAGAGCTGCATTTAGCTCTGTGTTCTATTTAAGTAATAATCTGCAAAACAGTGAAGGGATGGATGGATGTTATAATGAACAACTGTATGTGTCACTCTGTTATTCCCTTTATTTGTCCCTTTTCCACTTGATGACACCTTTTCCATTTTAAAAGCGTTTCCATTAGCTGTCACTGTGTAACATTTCATGGTGCTGCCTTAATCCAGACATCTTAATATGTCAATATGTCACCTCAACCCTAAAGAAAGTTTTAACTAGCCACCAAAAAACTTTTTTCCTTTCATTTTTTTTTCATACATTTAACATTTCAATGATATTTTCTGTTACATGTACCCCTGTAGATGATCGTCTATCGCCTATGTCTCAAAGGAATACGGAAATATATTTATTATATTCGTATTAAATAAATGTTCTTGTTGCCTAAAACAGTCAAATCATAAGGAATTCAGTCCAACATCTGGAAATACTTCATGTTCTAAGTGTCAGTGAACTCCTGACTATTACTTAAAACACTGGTATCATCAGCGTATAGGTGGACAAGGCGGCCCATTGACCTCCTAAAGACTTGACAGAGAAATTTGGCCTTCTTTTGTCCTAATTTTGAAAAATAGAATCAGTGTTGCCTTTAGTATCCCAAACTGATAGCAAGCCGATCACATGTCTTGGTCACATTAAAGATGTCGCGGGAAACGTTTTTGTAGATAATTTTATTGTGTTTGCAAAAAAAGGCGAAACAATGACTCAGTTTGTTGGAAAGAAAGAAAAACAATTGTTTTGCGACGTTTTTGCCGAGGGGGATGATCAATAAACCTTATTTATGACATTAAACCTCAAACCTTTTGAGTGAATCATGGATGGGCTTATGTCAAAGTTTAGTTTTTGGTTTTGAAACCATTTAAACATGTTTTTCATTTGCTATAAAAAAATTGTATAAAAACACCCAGAATTCTTTGAAATTAATCATTAATTTGACCCGCAAAGAACGTTGTGTGGAACCCATACTACGTTCCTCCATGCATCATTGTTATTTTTGGTTGAAAGAAACCCATACTTCTGATACAAAAAGACCTCTGAAAACGGGTCAAATTTGACCCGTGGAAAACATAAGGGTTAAATAAATTACCATTATCTGATTGGTGTTCACGTCAACTTAAAGGTCATAGTTACAGCTTAGTAATACAGAAGTGTTGGAAAAAAAAAAAAAATATCAGTAACTAAACCCTAATTGAATTTATAGATCAACAGAGAGTATTTTAATTATCACAAGACCAACTCTGTAACCCTACAACTGTCTTGATGATATGAACGCTAACAGGTTGTTACCATGGGAATCATTCCCATCTCTGCCATCCATCCATAAAGCCCCATGGGTTCCATGTGGCAAAGCTCTTCTGCCAATCAGAGAACAGACTGTGCCTGACACTGCATTTCAAACACGGTAGCTTGAACAGAAAATCAGGCAAAATATCTCAATAAAAACAGAAATGAAAAAAACTGAAAAAAATGGAGCTTGTCTGCAAACACACATGAACATGCAGGGTTGGCGAGGCTGTTACCTGAAAGCTTGCCACAGGAAACATCTGTTCAGACAAAACAGACACGTTCAGTTTTAGACAAACCACAAAGGCCACAAAGAGGGCACCTCCACACACACACATACGCACGCATGCATGCATGCACGCACACAGACACATACACACACACAGTCATAGGGGAGTGTGATGGGTGCATGTTAGTGCTGATTTTCCTTCATGACCCCTTATCCTACAGCCGAAAGCATCAGCAGCCATCATCCAACATACACACACACACACACACACACACACACACACACACACACACACACACACACACACACACACACACACACACACACACACACACACACACACACACACACACACACACGGTTACAGTAATAGATATAATAAAGTAACTGAGACACAGGAGATGTAATTCTGATGCAACACTGACTATAAGTAATTTCATCATTCTTCGCACTGATGACAAAAAATGTGTCAGCCAATCAAAATATGACAAAGTACAGTACATACAAAGCATCTTACAGTACCGGCTGCAGGTGTAGTATTCACTCGTGTGTCAGAGGAATACACAGATACAACATGGTTTGTGCGGTCTGTTCCACCTACAGAACACTAAAATTCATCCATTTCAATTTATAGACACTCCCTTATACTGAAGTGCAGTTTTGAATCATTCATGTATTCATTCATAATCCTTTTATATGCTCTAAACACTGATGTCAAAGCTTAGCGGTCAAAGGTCAGTTACTGAGCAGCGCCTCCTGCAGGTGTTAGGGAGCCACGGAGGGAAAGACAGTGGACAAAGCAACAGAGCAGGCTGAAACAGAAAAAAAGAACAGCAGAAAGAAATGAAGGAGGCTAGGGGGGGACAAAGAAGACGCATGGATAAAGGAGTAAAGGAATAGAGGATGGGTACGGATAAAGAAGGGACAGCCAAGTACTGTAAGTCTGCATTCAGACAGGGAAACAGCAATCCGGCCATTTGCCACAGGGTTGTGCGGAGGTGGGAGTGTCACTGAACCGGCCCATTTGTGTGATGTCCTGTTGTGTTCTTTAACCCCCCAATGTAGCACAAGTATACTTTCACAACTACTGTTTTCCATCAGATCGTTTATAGATCTCAACATTTGCAACTGCACCTGAAGGCAGCTTCTTTTCACAGAGAAAGAGAAAGAAAAAGAAAAGAGGGAAAAAAAGAGACGGAGAAGAGACGAGTGAGACGGATCGACTTCGCTTTGCTGTTTGGCAAACAGTCAGCTCCTGGGCAGTTCAGTGCCTGTGTTTGCCATTTTAACCCTCATGTTGTCCTCGGGTCAAATTTGACCCGTTTTCAAAGTTTTTTAATATCAGAAAATATGGGACGTCGATAATGCGCTGAAAAATGTAAAAAAAAACAACAACAAAAAACAAAAAAACGTTAAAAAAGCAACAACAAAAAAAGCATCAAAAATGTTAAAAATGAGCACCCAAAACATTGAAAAAGTGACAAAAACATTGGGAAAAAGCGGAAACAAAATGTCAGAAAAAGTGATTTGAATGTTTAAAAAAATAATGGAAAAAAAAATACTTAAATGTAAAATAAATTTTTTTGAAAAAAATGACTGAAACATTGAGATAGGGACAACAAAAGTGTTTTCTTCATGGTTGACGGGAAGACAGCACAAGGGTTAAAACTTTCTTGTGGCAGCAATAGAGACAGTGGTGTTTGCTGTTTTCTGTATGGGACTCTTACACCGCCTCAAAACACACTGACTAAAGTCTGATCGCCAGGTACATGACCAGCCACCGCAGCGAGACGTCGGGTTACGTCTCACGTCCCCCCCCCCCCCCTTCTTTTGGCCCACACCGCCGCAGCCTAAACAAACTACCCCCGTGTAGTATGAATGGAAATACCTGAGGTGTGTCCCAAATCGCAAAATAATATGACTATTTTCTATGTTAACGTTATATGTCAGTTGGACACCATTTTAATTGCTCCAGTTTTGCTAAAATAACTCAAAATGGCCATTTTTGGTTTCTTACAATGAATTAAGAGCAAAAGTATGAATATCATCATACCGGTATGTTTATGGTTGCATAAAACAGATGCAACAATAAATACAAGCAACAATAAAAACAATCACATTCATTTTGATAAACAAAGCAGAAATGTATTTATCGCGAGTGACAAAAGGTAGTGGGAATGCTCTGCCTGGGTACAATTCACAATTTCGCAGAAGAAGGAGGAGGACTGAGATGTTGTGATTGTCACTTCCGGTAATTACATGAGGCAGTGCGCGATTTGAGACAACACTCCCCCGTCAAATTTTACGCACTATGCAAGTAAGTACATAGTGCACGAAGTGCACTTCTCTGAGTGCACTAAGGGAAGTGTGCGATTTGGGACACACTATTGCACTTTTGCCGCAGCATCTGACGGCCAACGCTGGCTGTGTGAATGCCCACAGAGAGTGAACAAAGAAATGAAGCAAGCAGGAGGAGAGGACTGGAGGGAGGAAAGGCCAGTAGAAGATATACAGATCAATAAAGGTGAAGGGAAGAAAAAAAGGAGATAAAGAAGAGAGCGAGAGAGAGAGAGAAATGCCACGCTCATAGACTTTAGCCCCACCCAGCTCTTAATATTCAATGTTTGAGGGACCAAACAAGTGATCCAAACCGTCAGTCAACACGTATAAATAAAATACTACCACATCCAAGATCCGCCAAAGCACACAGTCACTCACGCACGCACGCACACACAGACACACACACACACACACACACACACACACACACACACACACACACACACACACACACACACACACACACACACACACACACAAAACAGGAAGCATCATGTTTTCACTTTTCAACACCCAAATGTTGAGTTCATCTGAACAAACGACTGGTATGTTTCAACATTTTCATTCATTTTAGTTACCTCTCGTTCCAGGGCGCACGCACGCACACACACACACACACACACACACACACACACACACACACACACACACACACACACACACACAGCCAGCTCCACAACAAAGACAGAGACTGTGCCATGCTGCTGCAGAGGGGGCAGTGCCACGTTGGCAAAGCCCAGGGGGCAACTGCTATCTCGTGCCAACACTTCACACACACACACACACACACACACACACACACACACACACACACACACACACACACACACACACACACACACACACAGAACATATCAGTATTCCAGCATCGTTGCAGCGTCGACTCCTCCGCCTGCTTTGTGTGCCTTCATGTTCGACACTGCATGTTTTTCTACAGAAACAAAACTACAGAACTGTTGAAATGTTTAGATTTCACATGATGCATCAGCTCAAACACACCTGTATGAAACATTTTTACATCTTCAGTTTCGGGATTTTAATGGTTTAAAGGACTAATCCTACATTTTAGAAACATCTCACAAGTCTGCAAGTGTTTTACAGTAAGCACCTGGTCACTAAAATTATAAATATATATGTACAATTAAAAATGTGAGAGAAGATTAAAAAAACAAAACTAGAAAAGTGCAGTCAGAAGAGTGCAGATATCTGCCAAGTGTGTCACCCCTGGTCCCACACAACAGTTCACCAGTACTCAGGCTTCTGCCCGCAATGGTTTTAGTGATATTTGTGTTTTGGTAAAACAGCGCCCCTGCAGGCGCATTAGTCACAGTTCAGGCGGAGAATGGTACTGCAAGCACGGGAGAGCACAAAAGCCCACCAAATGATAAAACATCCAAATGAATTTCTGTAAGAAGGTGATGAAGGAAAAGCTGTTAAACTCAGGAAGATACTGGAACAGAAACTGTAGAACGCGCTGTGTTGTCCAAGTGTTTATGAAGAGAATGTCACTATTGCTGGAATGCTTTTCCTTTTTGTCCATTTCACGTTAATGACAAACACAGCGGCATCTGGTGAGAATTAAAATCATACTTCAACACATGCTCTTTGGCGGATTACGTGTTTGCTGAATAACAGAAGATGCTTGGACAGATTTAGAAACAATAGTGAATCTAATTGTATCGGTACATTTGGTCAATAATTAGAGCTGCATTGTTTTCCTTGATTTCTTTTTAGATATTACTTTTTGGCCTTCATTTAAGAGGACAGCTGAAGACAGGAAAGGGGGAAGAAAGAGGGAGATGACATGCATCAATGGGCCTTGGGTCGGGATTGAACCCAACTTTTATTTTTTTTTTTTTTTTAATTAAATCACAGGAACCGCAGTTTATTTTTTTTACCACCTGCTCCCATGACGTATCAATCCAGTGCTCTACTTCCGACTCTCTTAGAGTCAAGATGGCGGCGAAGATAACAAAAACAGATATTTATGTATCTCATATATACCTAACTTTAGTGGATCCTAACATGTGGTATGGACAGGGTGCGATTTCTGAAAAATAAATCAGAAGGGGGAATTTTTCTTGATCATGCACAAGAAAACAAAACATGCAAGAATTAAATCCCCTTTACGATACCATAGATATGGTGCCACTCGGCCAGCCATGCCAAAACACTTATGTACTTCAATATTCAATGGTAAATCATCTCAAAATGAAATAGCACAACGTGGTGTTGTCAACATAAAACATGGTGCTTTCAAGCCGGAGAGTGGAGTTCACTTTGCAGCGAAAACTAAATCCTTTCACCCAGGAAACACGTGTTCATTTCTCGGGAATGTCTTAATCCAAACCACGATCTTTTTCCTAAACTTAACTAGTTCTTTTGGTGCCTAAACTTAACCGTCATCACCTCATGATGCTCACTTTTTCTGGCTAAACTCCACTACCATGGCCGGTGTTTGGTGTTTTAAGCCCCTAACATCATCTTCCAGGCAGCGCTGCATGGAAGGCACTAGGGTTAGGCAATGGTTAGGGTTAGGTGCCTTGAAGTCGATGGTCGCAGTGCTGCCTTGAAGTCGATGGTGGGGGAAGAAAACACCATCGAGCACCATGGCCCCTGAAAAGACCGTCATCTGGCGGTGCCTGTACCCGGCTCACAGTCACATATTGGCGGCTAAACAACTGCCGCTGGTAGCCGGCGTCCTGGAGCTCTGTAGCTGATAAACACAACCAGCACTATAGACTGTTCACGTCATAATACTTCTATTTTAAGTACTGTATATACTATATGGTCTATTGGTGATATAGCATTGATCACTTTGAGGCAGGGATATGTAGACCAGAAAGGGGGGGAATCCCATGCATCACCCCGGAAAATCATACCCTGGGTATGGAATTAGTCTGCAGATGCTCCAGTTCTAAATGAGACCACATTTTTCTACGGATGTCCGTTTATGAGCCAAGGCAAAGGCCAAAATGTGGCGTCCAACAAACTAAGGCTTGTCTTTAGCTTAGCTGATTGCCGGAAATGCATTTTGCTATGTAACTGAAGCAGTTGTTGAACATTTGCGGCCCCTACTAGCCGGTTTAGAGGAGTCAGGAGAATACATCCAAGGTGAGGAGTCTACAATCAATGACGGTATAAAACAAGTCAATAAAGTCGGTTTTTCAAAAAGCATCGCAACCACGAGAGGTCCTTGAGCATAAAGTCATGAATGTGCACAATAAATATTAGGCTGATGGGGCCAGTAGTATGCAAGATTAGCTGCAGACAGATGGACGGATAGACAGATACACAAACACAAACCCACACAAAAACACACACGCAACCGAGCACATGATGCCCTTTCAGCTTTACGCCTGGAGGAGACAATAACAGTGGTTATGCTATGCACAGTATTAATTTTGGCAGTTTTACATGTATTTTGGACTATTTACTTAACTTTAATCAGACAATATCAGGAGGTTAAAGCAGGCATACAAACAGCACTTTACAGAGATTATCCTACTTTAACCTGAACAGAACCATATAATCTGTAGTTTTATTCTTTCTATGGATTAATGTGCACTCTCCCTCTTTCTCTCTCTTTGTCTTTTTTCTACTGAATTCAAACCTGTCTGTACTGCTGCTGTTTGTTTTAATATCTCTAACATCTCCTTCATAGAGCGCTTTTCAAGACAGTCAAAGACACTTAAAGCCCCAGTGTGTAACGTTTGTAGTTGTAGTTGTCTAACTGGGTTAGACACTTCATATTCATGCGCCATCTTGAAATACGTTAGCCGGTAAGGGACATACAGGACATACTGCTCCGCCTTTCACGTTTTCGCTGTCACATGATAAACTCACAGGTGCTGCTAATATAAGGCTGCTATTACAGTGTTGCCAACTTATTGACTTTGTCGCTAGACGTAGCAACTTTTCAGACCACATTAGCGATTTCTTTTCAAAAAAGTAATGACAAATACATTAAGCAGGTATTAACCAGCGAGCATGAGGTATTTCTCTCCTGTGGCTGCCAAAACAGTCTTCTGTTCAATGACTGAGTGAGGAGCAGCCCCTCCCCTCTCCGTGCTCTAGTCTCTCCCTGTGCAGCAGCGCTGATCAGGCCGTTAAAAGGGGAGGGAGGACAGGGTGCGGGGGGCCGGGCCGGTGTAGGTAGGAGAGACAGTGAGATGCAACGGAAGAAAGACGCCGCTGAGCTGGCCTGGCCGGACGGAGCAGGCGATCAGACCGGCCTAAGCGGGCAGCAGTTGGAGCGGGCAATCAGACCAGCCGGAGCAGCCTCAAAAACACTACTGGCCCACCGGGAATAGTCCTGACTCTCCCGATTGCCACTCTGCCTCATGCACATATTCAAAATCAAAGTTTCGGGAACAGGAGTCCTCGTCTTCGCCCAGAAAAAAGAAAAAGGATATTGAAAAAAGCAAAGGACAGGCTTTTTGAAGCGTGAAGGCTACCGTAGCTGTAATACGTCATTTGAAGTGCATGTTTCGAGAGAGTTGATTGCATTATACAATCTCAACGCTAGATGGGAGAAATTCCTACACAATGTAGCTTTAATGTGCAACTCCCCTAGCCTGACAAGCCAGACCCACATCAAGATGCTGGGTCTGGGAACTCACCATTGACAGGCTCAATCCGAAGGACAGGATAAACGGTTTTCTTTCAAATCCCCTCTGCACACAAAAGGATAGCGCTACAACCAACCAGAGCAACAAAGAAGGTAGCGGAGCTAGTTGATAGATTCAACTTTTGCCATATCCGGTCAGCAAAACTCCGAACACATCTTCCTTTTTTAACAATGACTTCAGTTTTTCCAGCTCGCAAGCCAACGGACGACCCTGGCTGCAAATTAAATTTGCTGCCGCTAGAGTGCGTCTAGATTTCTAGGTTACAACTCCCCATGTTTGAGTTCAAACCACGAAAAGATGCATTCAAATCCATAGCAGGTGCAACTCTTGTTGCAATGGACACTATAAATGTGTCCACTGTCCAGCCCTGTCTCCCCAAAATTAGGTTCCCATACATCTAAACCGCCATCTCTCCCAGATTACGTTTGTTTTTGACGTATCACAAATAATTCTAATCAAACTGTGTTTAAAGTCCACAAAGGGAGGAGGTTAGGGTTGATGGATGAGCCAAGCAAACTTTTAGCAAGGAGGCCGCTGTTCGTGTCCTGTGCGAAACCAAAAGTCAACGTTGA
Organism: Gymnocephalus cernua; assembly: GCA_023631565.1. NCBI lineage: Eukaryota > Metazoa > Chordata > Actinopteri > Perciformes > Percidae > Gymnocephalus > Gymnocephalus cernua. Next base: position 8,047,452 of record CM042442.1, on the reverse strand, counting down.
CTAATTTTTACTTTACTTACGTATGTAACTTAATTAGTTACATACGTAACCTCTGTAACTCACGTACATATAGTACTTAACATACCTAATTTATTTCAAGCCAAACCATAGTCTTTTCCTAAACCTATCCTAGTAGTTGTGTTGCAATACAAATAGTTTTGTTTCAATTCACAACATTAACCATGTGTTTAAGACAGCGGCCGTTTCACAATGTGTGCCTGTCGCAAGTACAGAAACAATGTTTTTTATTGCATACTTATTTTGGTGTCTCATGTACTTGTGATTTGGTATCCTCATGTCAAAAAAGGTCAATATAAATAGTATCAACATGTTACAGTCAACTGTAGGAACAATTTAGTTCACCTGACAAATCAAGGATATTATCAATATAATAATATGTAATACCTTAAATGTTTAATACTTTAATACCAGATCAAGACAAGAGGACCACACATGTCTATGGGCAATTAAGTGGCCAAAGCAGTCTATCATGTCAATAGCAATGGCAAGGCCTAAAGAGCATTTCTAAAGAAAATAACATGAAATGACTCGTGTAGGCGAATTAGACCACGTATAGAGAAGTTCTCCAAAGTGATGGACACAACAACCACAGATTAAACTGACATCACGTTGTTGAATATTATTATTACAGAAGCTGAAGACAATTACAAGCTGCTGCAGAGTGAGGAGCAAAACATCACTATTAGCTGTGTTCAGGTGCCAAACCACAGACACTGCTATCTATCTGCCAGTATCATATGGAAGAAACACACTGCACACACTGCACGCACAGAAACATACACACACACACACACACGCGCACACACACACACACACACACACACACACACACAGTGATAAGCTTTTAGAGAAGCTCTGACTACGTTCTCACAGGTGCACAACAGCATTCCCCAAAGGAGTATCACTCTCCCTATATCTTTATCTCCTCTCTCTCTCTCTCTCTCTCTCTCTCTCTCTCTCTCTTTCTCTCTCTCTCTCACACTACTACACACACACACTTCACCATGTTTAAGTCAAATAGATTTACTGACCTTTACATGGCTTTACATAAATAAAAACAAGAATAAGAAAGAAAGAAAGTTGAAAATGAAGTCTGTTAGACAGATGTTTGTGAATTAAAGACATTGCGAGACATGCTTTTTGTTTTCATTCCTGCAGTGCAGATGCAGCATTAGAGTAATGCTGCCACCCACTGTTACATTCAACCAGGTAGACGAAATACGGAAAAACTACTATAACTAACAAATAGCACCTGACCAAATTCATACACACATTCACTGTGTGTGGAAAGAAGATAAGTATTATCTAATTCATTATATCAACATAATGGTTTTCCTTGGTGTGAAGCAGCGATGAAAGCTGTCCCATAAGAGGTACAGTGTGGGCAAAATCCACGCGCCGAGGAAGAACACATGCTAGGAGCAGTCACTTGTCGATTTGTTTTTGTCCCAGGACTTACAACTTGCACTGCTGAGCAACGCATGTCACGATTTCTCTATCACTATTTTTTTGCGAATTTAGCTAGCTAGCTAGATAGCTAAAGTATGTCGGAAGCTCCCATTGTTCCCATTATAACCCATCAAGTCCTCCAAACCATACGACGATATAGGTATTTTTGTCCTCGCTAAGCACACATTATTTTACTCTTACCAATGCACGATAGCACTGCGAGGATCAAAGCTTTTTCTGGCATTTTAGTTGTTTTCGCTCTCATTCACATATACAGTATATCACATGGAACGTAGGGCAGTATGTGCGCGCGTGAAGCAACGAGTCCTCCGAACCATTCGACAATATAGGTCGTTCATTGCTACCCTCTAATACATATCTAAACCAGAGAACGTAACGGCTGCGGTTTTAAACACGGCGTTAACATGTTGAAACGGTCTCAGTTTGGTTAGGTTTAGGCACAAAAACTACTTGGTTCTGTTTAGGCGCCTAAACGACTTAGTTCAATTTAGAAAAACATTGTGGTTTGGTTAAAATCAGACATTGCTTCACTTCCGGTTACGCACGTGACGCTGTAACTCCGTTTGTTCCATTTAGTTTAAAAGAACTCACATTTTACTTTATTTTCAAATGGGACGAGAACCCCGGTCTCATGGGTGAAAGTCCTGTGTTTCTTTGAACCATCCACCACCCTAACCAGTCCCTCCAGAAAAAGTTTTTTTGTGATTGTTGCGGGCAAAAATCCTTGATTATGCGGCACGTTTTCTTAAAAAATGCGATGGAATATGCGGGATATTTATGCCATTTTATGCGATGAAAATGCGGGAACTTGCAAAAATTGCGGGAACTTGCGGGAACTTGCAAAAACTGCGGTTTGATGAAAAAGAGAAAAAAAGTGATTCCCCCAACACCGTGTTCTCAGTAGGTGAAATTACGTCACTTCATAACGTTCCCATGGCAACAGTGGAAAATGGCAGCTGTTGTTTGAAGTAAACGCAACATTTTTTAACTTTCTGCTGAGATATATGTAGGGTTGGGTATTGTTTGGGTTTTTTTCTGATACTGGTGCTAAATCGTTACTTTTAAAACGGTGCCTGAACCGATACTTTTTAAGAAAGTTTTTAAAAAAGAAGAAGAAACAAGAAGGATAGGCCTACTAAACAGTCGGTGACATTTAAGATTAACACATTGTTTATTACTAAGGCCATATGGTCAAAATTAAATGATTTAATAGTAATGTAATAACTATAACTTATAATAAACAGTAACTTATTTCACCAGTAGGGCTAAATTGCTGTTGGACGACAAAAACAACAACCAGATGGGAAAAGGGTATTTTACAATAACTACGAATGCACCGCGAGGCTGTATGTTACCAGTGTCAGTGAACGCACCGTCTGTGTTTTTCCGACGTCGGCAGCTGCTGCGCTGCAGAGCAGACTGTTGATATACAGTCACACTTTACACTGTTTAACGTTACCTGTCAGCATGTTAACCGTGTTTAATCCAGCTGCTAGCTAAAGGTAGGCTAACGTTACCTGCTGTCGATTGTAGTGTAAAATAAGTCACCGAAGTCTTCGTTCTTATTCGGTCTCGTTACTACCGTTTACGTCGGATCCGCGGGCCTGGCACCGAGTTTCGGTACCCAACCCCAGATATATGTGACTTTTTTCGCAACGAAAATGCGGGGATTGTGAAATCATGCAAGCCCCGCATATTTTGCGCGGAAATCGACAATTTATGCGGCGAAAGTGCGGCGTATTTGAAAAAATGCGGCCCCCGCATGAATATGCGGACATTGGCTGATTATGCATTGAATTCTGCGATCGCATAATCGCGTTTTTCTGGAGGGACTGCCTAACATACCTCCTCACATGGAATGTGGGGCTCTTACACTTTGTCACATTACTTTCTACTTTGCTGCCGTCATAACTAAAATGACCACTAGAGGGCACCGTCACTGTAAATGTTAATATGAGTCGTAATTGCTGCTTGAACTAACGACCAGGGAAGTATTTTTTTCAGGGAGGACAGTCTCTCTTAAGCCATTCTTTACCCTGCCTAGTAAACTGTGATTGGCTGGCTGTTTCTTTAACGTCCAATGCTAAACCCATTTGAATTACTGAACAAATCAGAGATTTTAGCATTGAGGTCTGGAACAAAGCTAATACATACTGTAGCTAAAGACAAAAAATATAAAAAATCAATCTTACAATCTCCACCAATAATGCAGGGCGGAGTGAAGTTTACTTTCTAGCGATCAAGCAGGTATTTAGCGGGAGGCAGGTAAGCGTTAATACTTTTTCTATGACAATCAGTACTTCAAAAAATATCGCAGTAACATCTGTCCACCCCAATGTTTCAATTTTCTCCTCTTTCTTTTCATCTCTCTGTCTCTCTCCATTCATAATTTCTATCATATCAGTTCTTTCTTTACCTGTCTCTTTTCATCTCACTGCATATTGTTCTAGAACTATCTGCATCAACACTGATCTCTCGTTTTGTCTCCCTCTCTCTCCTCTACTCCTCTCGGTTTATCTGTCTCTCTCTCTCTGCCTGTCTTCCTTTCATCTCTCGCCATCTGCCTTCCTCCATCTCAATCCCCCCCCCTCTCTCTAACTCGTCTTGTCTCTCTGTCTATGTCTCTCGCCCCTCCCTCTCGTCTCCCTAAAAACTTGGCAGAGATCCCCGTCTCGTTTTTTTTTTTCCTTTACTCCTCGTTTAGGGGATTGCGAATGAATGCGATCCAATCTAGACCTCGGCTAAAAGACATGAATTTTCATTAATTACAACCTTGTCAGCAAAAGCATTATGGGAGCTGAATATGAAAATGCTAATGAGGGGACTTCATTTGCATATTTGTCTTTGTTGGAATGTCATTAATTATTACGTTTTATGATGATGAATGCAGCTGTCGATGGCTGGCCCTCCATGCCTAATTAGCTATCAGAAAATCCTCCGATCAAAAAAGTGGATATGGATCCCAAAACTTTACTTTTCATTTTACACTTTCACTTGCTCTTGTTGTGTTCAATGATTTTTGTTTACTAACCCTTTTTCTTTTCTATCATTTCACAACACTATAACTAGCACGCAACAAGCTTCCTTCCATCAATGCTCATTATACTCCTCCCTATTTCAATTTATTTTTCTTGGAGGACCTGTCACACATTGCAATCTAGGACCAATGTTTTGGATTGATGACCAAGTTTCTTTCACCATTGGCAACTCTTGTCTCCAAAATCACAGTGTACAGAGATTTCAGACATAACTTTTGAGTCCTAGCCCTGTTAATCCTTGTCCCTTATCAGTTTACCTTCTGCAGTTTCACCCTTTCCCCATTAGGTATTTCCCTCTAGTCATTCTTTAGAGCTACTTTTACTCCTCAATTTCTAGCTCTTTCAGATCGACCCTCTTAGACCCAGTTTCTTTAGCCCTTTTAGGTCTTTTAGCTCTATATTCTTTCTATCATCTTTCAACCTTAGATCCATAGGCTCCATATCTATTTAGTGTAAGTTGTTTAGTACTGGCTGTTTTTTAATTGACCTTTAACCCTACCTCTTATCGCTAGGTTCGTTAGCTCTCACCCTTTACGTGTACCTCCTTCAGCCAGGAAACCTAATCCATGGGCCTTGTAGCCCCTTTAGTTGTAGTTTTCTTAGTCAAAGCTAGCTCATGTTGTTAAAGCTTCCTTAAATGTATTTCGTCGTATGCTTTTTATATCTAGTCTAGCTAATTTACTCCTCAAGCTTTATTGTTACCACTTTACTGTTATACCTTCTTTAGTCTCTTCTTAGTCTTTTAGTTTCAGCCCTCACTAATTTTACTCTTGCTCCAGGCCGATTCCCTCTAGTCCCAATAACTTAGTCTCAGGTTCATCAGTCCTGTTTATTTAGCTAAAATGATTTGGTCCTATCTCCTTAGTTTGTCCTGCCATTGTTACCCTAATTACTTAGCACTGGGTACTCTAATTCTAGTAATAATAACTAGATCATTTGATTGTAGCTCCATTCGTCATAGCACTTTTAGTCATTATGTAGTCTTGGATCTATTACTTAAACATTTGATCATTTAGTCATAGCTTCTGTATTTTCCGTAGATTCATCCCTCTAGCTTGCTAGCTCTAGCTTGCTAGCTCTAGCTTGCGGTCCTTTAGCTGCTTCAGAACAAATGTATGCAGTGAAACCGGCCCGTTTGAAGTGCTTACTGGCATCTACTCATAAGTCAATGTTCAAAAGTTGTTTTAGTCGTGCAACAGTAAAGTGTTGTAACTAGAAAATCATCTCGACAAACACAAGCTCAACCTGTACAGTAGTAGGGAACAAGTATTTGCTACCTTCTTGTAATGCAATTCTAGCAATGCAAAAATTGCAGTTAGCTCATCAGACATGTTTGTAATAACACTATTCTGTTTATATCTTGAGTACCTTGCTGAGAGAAAACCAATAAGGTGGATCAATGTTAGTTAAGCAGTTGTACATTTTGTATTCCTAACTTGTATATATTTTAAATATTTGTTGTTGTATTCTATCCTATTATTATTTCATGTATATTGTATGTATGTATATTGTATCCTAGTATTTCATGTATATTCTGTACTGTACTGTGTACTTACGTTTTTGTAAAAATAGGCTAACGATTGTGTCATAACCACGCGACTTACTGTCACATAGTAGAGGAATTACCGTATAATACAGGAGAAGCTTGCAGGCAGTTTCGACTTACATTAGCTGCACATGTTAACTAGCATTTTAGTTAGCAATGATTAGCCTGTGCCTATGTTATCTCCTTACATATATCTACGCTCTCCTTCTCTGCAAGATTGAGAATGATTGAGATTTCTCTTGGCACAGCTACCAGAAGACTTACAACTTTCAGACATGTTACTCACGTCACAACTACTTCGGCAAGCTCAGTTTGCAGCTGCGCAGTAACGCTCGGCTATCACCGGAAAAGTGCTTCTAATAGACTTCACTGGTCTCCGTCCAGAGCTAGGTTACAACTCCCCTTCTTTAACTGTCTATGGTTACATCACCTGCAAGTCCTGTAATACAGTCCATGTGTCTCCTCACCTATCTCTTTGTGTTGTTCCATCTCTTTCTCTATTGTGCAAGAAGAGTAACAATGAAGACTTAACAAATCCCCCGTTCAAAAAACCCCACTAACGAACACCCCCCTCACTTGGCTTAATGAATGCCAGGCTTAATTAGAGCACCATGATGTCAGAGGCATTAATTATCAGTTGGCTTCGTTTCAGAAAACACACACTGTCTCTCTTTCTCTCTCTTAGTATCCTTCTGCATCTTTTTTTTTTCCTTTTGTCTTTTAGTTTATTTTTATTTCTCTCTTTTCCATGTTCAAACTGAGATTTCTAGGTTCTATGTTTAACTCAGACCTTTTCCTTTAAAATGAGAGACTGAGTGTGAAATGATGTCTGACTCGAACTTTTACGAAGCTCTAGCATTTGTGTTTTGGCATACGTCATGCTGATGGTGGTGCTACTAGAGAAAGATGGAGGGCAGTTGACAGAGATTGTCAGTGGAGGCATCCAACACACAACAACATAATGTAATCAAGTGCATGTATAAAGCAGCAATACATTTGACCACTTATAGGCAAGCTGAAAACACAAATGCTATATTATGATCAAAGTTTTATGTTGAATCTGTTCTACTTGGCCTTTGTCAGTGTGACATACTAATGAAGACACACTGTAGAGTGCAACCAAGGTCCCATATTGTAAAAAGGGAGATTTCCATGTCTTTTTTTAATCATAAAGCAGGTCAATGTGCTATATAAATACGGTGAACGTATCAAAATGCTTAATCCACAGAGAAACGCACACAGCCCTTATTCAGAAACTGTGCCTTTAAACAAATGGTTATGCTGTCACAATAATACTTTATATAGGGCTGGGTATCGTTAAAAAAAAAATTGATACCGGTACCAATACCAATACCAGATATAAAATTCATTATAACAAAAAGAAATTACAATATTACGGCACAAATCTTTTTTTTTATTTTTCAGCTCCTACGTGAGCCCTGTCTCTGTGCGTAACAGACTTTTTCCTGCCTGCCTCAGCGACATGTAATGTTAAACATCCAATCACCAGCATTATTCAGATCTTGGTAAAAGAAAGCTGCATGCTTATTGGCTCACTGATGCTGATGAGATCTACTCCTTAGGCCGGCTACACACTGGCTGCGTGGCATGAGCGTGGTGTTTCTGTTGCGTGGCAGCTGCGTAGATTTTTCTATCTTTGCACACTAGAAATGTGTCTGACACGGCACCGCTGCTGCAAGCTTTGTCTGTACACATGTATGTTTCCCATTGATTTACTGTACTGAAGCAGTAGTATACTTCATGTTAAACATAAATATACACTGATTTGATTACAGCAAAGACAACGTTGGCAGTACTGACGGCAAAATAGGCTACAGTATTGACAGGTGCGACATTTGAAAATCGATAATAATTTTTTATTTTACATTTATATCTGCATTTATGTCAAAACCTAGAGACTTTCAAACATCAAAATGTCATTTATTAATATGTATTCGTGTCAAAATGACACAAACATATTTTCCCATTTTATTTTGCCTGGAAACGCTTCCAACACGCTTGCATGTCGCGTGAAAAATAAGCGTTGGTTCTATTTCTAGCAGGCACGCATTTTAGACGTGCGTGTCACGCAGGCAGTTTGCAAGCTCTAACCTGTTTACATGGGAGCCGAAATAAAAACGGACACGCCACACAGCTGACACGCTCACGCCATGCATCCAGTCTGTGGCCGGCTTTAGGTGTCTAAATGAGTATTGAATAGTCTTGCATTGCCAGACCCAGAGAAGGGTCTGGTGAGTCCACACAGCATTCCGGGATGGGAGAAAAACGTGCTCTGGTTGATTGGCATTTCTTCTAAACCAATCACAATCGTCTTGGACGGAGCAACAATACCTCTCCAAAATAGCCTCGGGAAGGAACTTGTTTTGGTGGAACATGTGTATGTTCAAAAGTTGTTTAAGTCGTGCAACAGAAAACTCAGATTGGACAGATAGTCTAGCTAGCTGTCTGGATTTACCCTGCAGAGATCTGATGAGCAGTTAACCATAGTCCTCAGAAATCCACCAGAGTTTAAAATACCAACACAAGAAAGCGGAAGGTGACAGAAATCCGGCCTAAAATGAGGGACATCCGGCGAACTTTTTTTGGAACAATCCCAGACATGGAACGTCGTTGATTTAGACTAGGTATTGAATGACAAGGCATTTTTCAATAATCAATACTATATACGCAACTTGGTCGGTGCCTAAAAATGATTGATATTGGTACCCAGCCCTAACTATATATAGGTAATAAGTGTGGCTACAGTGCCGTTTCAGTCATTCCCCGGCTGCAATGACTCTAAGAGCGCATATGCGGAAGACCCTGAAACGCTGACCAGATGGAGGGTGAGGGGCTTAAAGAGAGGCGTTAAAATTGAGCGTTTTCCGACAGAGGTACAGAGAAATGAGCATAATATGTCCCCTTTAACCCATTTTCCTGGAAGCCAGCACTTACTGCACAGTAATAATAGTTTTTCCGTTGCTCTTCACACTCTGCTTTTCGCAGCTTTATCTGCCACTTTATTTCTTTATTTCTTCACTTTGTTTCTGACTTATCTGTGTAGTGGACACCTGTGATGCAGAAGCACAGTGTGATTGTGTCCACACTGAAGAAAAAAGGAAAAAGACATTACCTATTTGTATTTCCTGGCTTTGGGGAAGGGAACACTGTCATGTTGAAACAGGAAAGGACCTTGCTTTAACTGTTGCCACACTTGAAAGCATGCTATTGTCAAAAAGAATATTGCCCGAATTCATGAAAAACAGTCGACCATGCACACTATTTATGAAAACAAGGTTCTATGTTCAAAAAAGCAGGGGGATTTTCCTTTAAAGCTTGCAATGTGAATGTAGCCCTTCTTTCTTTCTCTCTCTCCCTCTCTCTGTCAGAGGATAAAATACAGTTCATCTTCGGCCTGTGGGAGCCACAGTTCTAACTGAAGAGCTCTCTCCCTCCCTCTCTCACTCACTCTCACAATAAACATACTGTTTCATGCTGCACATCTCTATCTCTCTCTCTCACCTCTTACACACAAACAAGCACTCTCTCTCTGCCACACAAACACACACTCACGCACACACCGTAGCGTGGCTGGCCAGATGGGACTCTTCCACATGACCAAGCCGATCAATCAACACTGAAGGGCCCAGGTGCTACTACGCACCATTTCACAGTCTGTCACACACACACACACACACACACACACACACACACACACACACACACACACACACACACACACACACACACACACACACACACACACACACACACACACACATAGCAGCAGAGACAAACAGAGATGGAAAGATAAACGACACACACACACATACACACACACACACACACACACAAACTGTGTAACATGAATGACCCGGGCTTGGTCTCCAGAGGCCTCATCTGGATGGATGACAGAAGATGGAGAAGACAGACAGACAGGCAGACAGGCAGATAGATAGACAGATAGATAGACAGATAGATAGACCAATAGATAGGCGTGGTTCTATACAACTCCAGTATATGATAGAAACGCTAAAGAAATGCCCAGATGTATAGATTAGCAAATTGACTGGACATACTCAAATACTGGATGCCCCAAAATGTATTGCAGCTGTAAGGCGAACTGCAAGGCAGAAAGTTTAAATCATTTACCGTTGGAAAAAATAATTACGAATGATGGCGAGTGACGTTAAGGTACAGTAAGGAGGAAAAAACGCAGAAGCTCACATATGTAATGTGCGCCTACTGTAGAAAACATATTTCATCATTTGAATTTCCTTCAAAACAAAACTGGAAAATATTCGGTGAGTGGAATAGGTGATGTTGATTTACATAAACAATTTCAATTCAACAGTATTGGACCGGTGGTTTTTAGTCTGGATCAACCAAAGTATTTCCAGGATAATTGTCCGACATCCCGCACTTCCGCTCTCTGTGTGTTGCCGTTCTCAATCTCTGTTCTCTTTGGGAAACAACAAAAAACTACAGCTACACGCTGAAAATGGCAAGTTTTGAAGAACATTTGGATCGGCAGGCCTGCTTGGTTCTTTCGGGGAATGACTGGAAAGATTTACAAAGAATATGTTTACGATATTTACTCTCTAACTGGGACGTTTTGGGACCGAAATGAGGGGATTGCTGTGGACGAAGTACAATGGTAAGAGCAAATTACGGTTAACCATGTATACAGCTAATTTAGCTCACGCTACTGTTTTGTGTGACCAGTTAACTTCCTTTAATATTGTGCATCGCATTTTCTTTTTGGGGTTGCAAATGTTCCAACAAAACAAGTTCCTTCCCGAGCCTGTTTTGCAGAACCACCGTCTCTGTGTCCAAGACGATCGTGATTGGTTTAAAGAAATGCAAACAACCCAGAGCGTTTTCTTCTCCTGTCCCAGAATGTATGTGTGGTATAGCTAGACCTTACTCCACAGCGCTGTGGAGACAAAGGTCTGGCAATGCGAGACTAGGGTTGGTTTAGGTACAGGAGCTTACACACTATAACACTGGGGCACTTCTGAATTAGATGCTAAGACATGAAAGTCCCCCTAATTTTAGAGATTGAAGTATGCTAACTTGATAAAGCTACTTGCTGAACAACCTGCATACATTATTTTAACTTTTCGTGTATAGATTTTCACCTTTCAGCATTTATCATTCAGTACTGATATCCGTTAGTGTACGCGAACATCGATAATAAACAATTTCTTGATGGAAGGAGTGGACACACCCGCTTCTTAGTCTATATCGACGACGTTTCACTACCGGGATTGTTCAGGTGTCGCTACAGGTCCCTCATTTCGGCCGGATGTCCGTCACCTTCCTCTTTCTTTGTGTTGGCATTCTAAACTCTGGTGGATTTATGAGGACTGTGGTTAACTGCTTCTCAGATCTCTGCAGGGTAAATCCAGACAGCTAGCAACGCTATCTGTCCAATCTGAGAGTACGACTAAAACAACCTTTGGATGAGCACACGTTCCACCAAAACAAGTTTCTTCCCGAGGCTACTTTGCAGAGGCACCGTTGCTCCGTACGGCGCAAGATGATTGTGATTGGTTTAAAGAAATTCCAATTAACCACAGCACGTTTTTCTCCCACCTTGGAATGTTGTGTGGACTAGCCAGACCATCCTCCGCAGCACTGTGGTGGAAGGGTCTGGCAATGCGAGACTACCCGCATCTCCATATGTAGGCTTAAATCCCACAAAACCACCTGCTTAAAGACCCAAAACAGTAAAGCTGTTCCTCAGCTTCACCATATCCTTTGTTGGCCTTTTAAAAAAGTAATATATTTAACTCTGACAGATCTTTAGGAACCTTAAAGGGCTCTTCACAAAATACTTCATGACACTTCCCCCTCCCTGATCAGGAACCCCAAAGTGCTCCCCGATGGACCGCTGCTTTCAGAGCGTATACGTGTTACATCTCTCGCCTTGACGAGACCTATTATTACTATGTCAGATCTAATTACACAGACAATTTACGTGTGACACACAGCCCCTTCAAAACAATAATATAGGCTACTAAATACTCTGCAGTGGCTTACATTGTGCGTCCGTGTTAATGCACTGAAGACAACGCAGCACTAATCAATGCATGACATCCATGTCAAATACTCTGAGAACGAGGCAGTGGGGGTTCAATCAGCAAGGACAATAGAAACAATATCACTGAGGGCGGAGAAGATGATGAAGGATGTTATAAGAAAAAAAAACATGTCTTTATTTTGATGTATTTCATTTTTTTCATCATTTTTCATTTTAGTTTATTGCACCTATTGACCTGGTCAATGATTCTTGTATTTTTGGCTCTTAATTCACCTTGTTATATTTTTTAAAATGGTATATTGGTTTAAGATGTTTTAGATTTATGTATCAAAATGTATGTTGCTGATACATTTTTAAAAATTTTAAAATGGATAATTAACCCTCTGCACCCTGAGGTATTTTGGACTACTCATGGTCCGTCTGGTTGTATTTTCTAAAAAAGCTTGTAAAACATCAACCCTGTTGTGCACAGTCAATCTATTAACATCATTTTTTTTTCCAGGACAAACTGGGCTATTAGAATATTTGTGCTGCAGTGAGGTCACTTGAATGGAAAAAAAAAAAATGTTGTGGGACCATAAAGACAGTTTCTCATCATAAAGACAGATAAATGAATAAAACGGAAATTGAATCTCCCAGATATGTATTGATATCACACACACAGCAATAAAAGCTAAGCCAGTCTCCTGTCTAAACAGTTATCATATGTCTTGGGAGTCAAACAGCGAAAAAATCAACATTATAACTTATACAGTAAGGGTGCTCCGATCGATCGGTCACCGATCGGTATCGGCCGATAATGGCTTTAAATAGTTTGATCGGTGGTCTCCATAAATGCCGATCAGATAGGCCGATCAGATGACGCACTACCATGGATGTATTAAGAGCGCACTACTCGTGAGAACATTTTCTACATGGAGCTAAAATGGCGGGTCCCTACATTCAGCGGTCTGGCAGTTCTACAAGGTGTCTGAACGGCGGCAGAACAGCAGTTGGCCCGCGGCCGGCCGCGGAACGAAGGCGGTAGGAAGCCGGCTACCGCTTTTGAAAAGCGTCTGCCACCGGTGGTGCTCCGGCAAACATGTTTGCGATTACGCCATTCTGACGCTTCTACTGCCTCTGGAGCACCGCCGGTGGTCCGCCGACTCATTGCTATCTGGGAAAAAGACAATACATTAGTGATTTGCAACGTGTGTGCCAAGGAAATACCACGAGGCGGAAAACTCCAAAGACATTTCAACACCACCAACCTCATCAGACATTTGAAGGTTAGTCAAGGAAAGGAGTATGAGGAGTTCTCAAAGTTAGCTAACGCTAAAGCAGAGCGGAGTCGTGTAGCTAGCAGCTCCGGCGCCGCTCAAACAGCTGTTTCCCCCTGTGTGTGTGTGTGTGTGTGTGTGTGTGTGTGTGTGTGTGTGTGTGTGTGTGTGTGTGTGTGTGTGTGTGTGTGTGTGTGTGTGTGTGTGTCGGTCCGTGTGTGTGTGTGTGTGTGTGTGTGTGTGTGTGTGTGTGTGTGTGTGACGGTGTGTGTGTGTGTGCTGAAGAAATGTCTGCAGTGATTGAAAGGACATTTTTTAGATTTTGAGCTAGGACAGAAAGCCAAACAGTTACTGATACATTCTCTAAACATGTGTGACTGTTACGTAATGGCGTAATTTTCAGTTCATAAAAGTGATCGGTGATCGGTATCGGCCGATACGTCTTCCAGCAATTGGTGATCGGCCCCAAAAATCCTGATCGGAGCACCCTTATTATACAGTTGACAAAATATCTACATTTTGTCAAAACAAGTCCAGACACTTTTGCCCTCATGACATTCACTTATGCCAATACTCAAAATAATAATGTCATATTTATTGATATCTCACACACAGCAATGCTGCATTTGTGCTGTCTAAAACAGTTCTCCTATGTATTTGGAGTCATCCAGTACAAAAATAAACATAATGAACATTATAACTCATATACAGGACAAACTATTTACATTTCTTAAAAAAAAGGCCCAAACTTATGCCAAAACTCAAAACAGTAATGCCATTCTTCTCCGTAGAATGGTTTAGAACGGTAATAGACGATCTTTGGTCACATCTTATTCTGACTTCGAGTGATCTCTCCTCACAATAAACAATCTTTGTTGTCCCTTGGATGACGTATTGCCAGCCTTGTGTGACGGACCTGCCTTCCATTGGTTTACAAGACAAAAACAAGCATCTCCCAATGCATCATGGGAAAGCTTTTAGCTGGAAAAGACAGTAAGTCTCTAGCTCTTATGGCTGTAAAATGATTAAAATATGAATCGGAGATGCTGTTTTTCGCTGTTTTTTGTTGTCTATGACAAGTTTGGCGGATAGGGTTAATGAATCAATTCTCACAGTGTTTTGAACGATTAATCCAAGTCAAAACGGTATTGCAATGTAATTGAACGCAATTTTTAAATCGCTAATGCAACAATTCTTTTAAATTGTACACAATCTACAGTAAGCAAGCAGAGGGTTGGAAACCCCTAGCGCTGTGGGCTTCGGCACTGCCTTCCCCCCCGAAAAACACTCCCATACGTCTCATCTTTACGTTTATAGTGGCCGTGCCCTCTAGGAGCAAATCAGAAAGTGATCTGACAAAGTATAAGAGCGCTAAGAAAAGGCAGGTTGGGGTTGGTGGATGATTCAAACAAACACAAGACTTTCACCCAGGAGACCGGGGTGACAAGTTTAAAAAATAAAAAGTAAAGTTTTTGTTTTTGTTTTACTTTACGGAACAAACAACATCACGTCACATTCATTCAGGGTCATGTGCGTAATCCAAAGTGAAGTAACGTCTGATTTTATGATCTTTTTCTAAACATAACCAAGTAGTTTTTGTGGCTAAACAAAACCAAACCATGTTTTGCAACTTTAAACAATAGATTGATTGATACAGATTTGTTGGTAATGAAAACAAGTTGCTAGTGCTTACAACCCTAAAACCTTGAGGTTTGTTTTTCATTTTTAGAAGATAATTTGTGTCACCACGTTTCCTCTCCTCTTTCCTTTCCTCTCCTCTCCTCCCCTCATCTCATCTTCATGTTTAAACATTCGGAGCACAGAGACCCCGAGCCAGCGGGGAGAGACAGGGGGTCGACCTCTGCGCCACACCCAGCTGAGGCGAGGGGCGGCTGGGGGAGAGAGCGAGACAGGAGGGCCTGGTCTCCATGGAGGAGAGATGGGCAGAGATGAGCAGAGGGTGATAAAGAGACGGAGGGAAGGAAACAAAACACAAAAGAGATGGAGGACAGGAAAAGGACAGGAAGACATGTTGAAGGAGAGTAACAACAGAAGGAGGAAGAGTGAGGAGAGGAAAATATATATATTGAGTGATATGATGCGATATGCGATAATGTTGTTGAAGATCGCGATAACAATATTACATATATATATATGTATACATATAAAGGAAATCATTCTCTTTTATTGAACAACTTGAATATAAAATGCACCACTGAAAAAAGAATGACAGTTACAGTTCGTGAAGTTTTCTACTGATATTTTCTTTGAACTACCGCAAA
>CM042442.1:7979290-8026790 GCA_023631565.1 Gymnocephalus cernua | reverse complement strand
TCTAAAACTTTGCTTTGGCAATACAACCAAGTATTTTTTGGACTGGGCTGTTTTTGTAGTTCAGTCTAGAACCCTTAGTTCCAAAAAAGGGAAACCTGATACAGCATTACATTTTTTATTTTATTTTTAAACATTGTGTTTCCAACTTTGCGGCGACAGTTTAGGAAAAAACAAAAGCCAGAGGTTGCTTACCATTTCAATGTGAGTCCTGACCTCAAAGCCCATCCAACACCTTTTTGGATGAACTGGCACGCTGACTGTGTGCCAGACGTCATCACCCAACATCAGTGGGCGACCTCACTAATGAAGCTCAGCTTGAGCTCATTCAGGAAGACTACTATGTCTTCACATGTCTCTCTCTCCCAACCTAATCAGCTACTCTTTCAGTTAAACCAACCAGATTTGGCCGCAATCTCCGTGAACTATCGCGTCGTTGCATTCAAACTTTAACTCTGTCTACTCTTTGCTGCTGTCGGTTGTCATTTCAGACAAAATCAACGTGACCCTCCTCCACCCCGTTCACCTCCGGTTCTCATCATTTCCAGAACTCAGAGTTCCTCCATCAGAAGCCTCGCTTCACATCACATCCAACCAGATCTTCAGGCTTCCTTTATCCCTTCATCACCTTAGTCTATATCTATGACGTTCCACTTCCGGGATTGCTCTCGTTCTGATGGAAATTCCACCGGATGTCACTCTTTTCATTGATTGATGAAGATTTCTGACTTCTCTGGTTAACTGCTCCTCAGATCTCTGCAGGGTAAATCCAGACAGCTAGCTAGACTATCTGTCCAATCTGAGTTTTCTGTTGCACGGCTAAAACTTCTTTTGAACATACAAATCTTTCAACAACACATGTTCCTCCACAAGGCTATGTTGCAGCGTGGCTCTGCTCAGCGCTTAGCGCCGCCCAAGACGATTGTGATTGGTTTAAAGAAATGCCAATAAATCCAGAGCACGTTTTTCTCCCATCCCAGAATGCTGTGTGGACTAGCAAGACGCTCCTTCGCAGCGCTGTGGAGGAAGGTCTGGCAAAGCAAGACTATATCACCTCCACCAGTGTCTAGATCATCGGATGGATATTCCTATAAATGCATGGCCTCTATACCCCTTTATAATTTAACATTGCGATGCCATCTAATTGCTATACACTCAAACATATCAACCTATTATGCAACATGTTCATTAAACTTATTTTCACTCTTAAATGAAGTCTCTCCTGATTGAAATGATGACAACTCCTTGTAGCCAGGTTCTTAAATCTGGTGGAAAGCTTAGCAGCACATGGTTATGAAATGACATGTTCAACAATCACATCTAGATGTTAAGGTGTCCAGAAATCGTTCTTTAGGTGTCCATACTTTTGGTAATTACACTTGATTTATAAGTATAGTCCCATTGCTAGGATGTGTTTCCTTTATAAACACCTATCTGAAATACCACACAACCCCAAAGAAATGCGTAAACACTCTTGTGTTAACTCTTTGTGGCTTTCGCATGAAAGTCTTAACATCTAATGTTTTACAAAAGAAAGGGTGATTGAAAACCAATAAATGAGAGAAAGAGCGGAAGACAGAAAGAGGGCAGGTAGTCACATCGCTGAGAGCTGACATCTTCCATATTTGATGCATCCAGTCAAAGGTAATTAAGCTGTGTGTGTGTGTGTGTGTGTGTGTGTGTGTGTGTGTGTGTGTGTGTGTGTGTGTGTGAGAGAGAGAGAGAGAGAGAGAGAGAGAGAGAGAGAGAGAGAGAGAGAGAGAGAGAGAGAGAGAGAGAGAGAGAGAGAGAGAGAGAGGCAGATTATCTGTGTCAGTGGCCATTTGCTCACAACTGGCGCCACATCGGAGAGAGCCAGAGGCAGAGAGCATCATGGGTAAATGAGCACACACTGCCTCGAGTTTTTTTTCAAACACACAGGCCGAGGGAAAGAGAGAAATTGCATGCCAGATGACCTGTCTCCTCCTGTGTACGATAGTGTTTCACAAATTCTCTGTGTACGCGCGCGCGCGCACACACACACAAACACACACACACACACACACACACACACACACACCCACACCCACACACACACACACACACACACACACACACACACACACACACACACACACACACACACACACACACACACAGTCAGATCGAAACCCAACAAAGCAGTGAATGCAAAGTTGATGGAAAAAGAGCGTTGTAATATAATACAACACACACACACACACACACACACACACACACACACACACACACACACACACACACACACACACACACACACACACAGAGAGAGACACACAAACACACACACACTCAGTCTGTGGTGTACCTGTTAGCCTGCTGGAGTTGGCGTACGAAGGTGAGAGGCTGTCGTGTGACGCCATGTACTGAGACCCATCTGCATAACTCTGGAAAGAGATAAACAATCATAAGGAATGTAACGATGCATCGTGAATTGGTTCAAAATCAATATAAATGTGTAAAGATTACAACCAGTTGAGATATATAAAAAAGAATTGTGATGCAATTTTTAAACTTGTGATCTTCGTATCGTCAACTTAAATCGTGAATTGTATTGACTTGTGAGTTGAGTGTCGTTACATCCCTAACAATTATTACATGTCTTTATTATATGTAGTTGTCATTCCTATTCGCAGCAAAAGCGGTTATGGTAGTTAACAATTCAACGGCAGAGGCAACAGTATATCACTAGTAGTACTATCTGTAGTCATAGTAGTACTGGCAGTAGAAGTCATAATACAGCTGCACAGAGCACACTCACAGTTTGACATTTTGGGAAATATGCTTATTTGCTTTGTTGCGAATAGATGAGAATATTGACACCACCGTCATATCTGTGCACTACATATGAAGCTACAGCCAGCAGGCAGTCAGCTTAGCTTAGCATATATACTGGAGGGGAGACAGCTTGCTTCCAGTTAGGGTTGGGTATTGTTGGTGTAAAACGATACTTTTAAAACAGTGCCGGTGCCTAAACGGTGTCTGAACCGTGGGCACTTGAATGCACCATGACTTAACGAGATGCAATTAAATGCCCCATTAGGTCCCGTCAGTGTTTATTCTGATCTCTGACAGTGGCAGTGGCCATGGTGTGTCGAAAAACGTAGCTAGTCTACTCTGTTGTACGTCCTGGAATTGGAATTTTTTACAATCGCTTTACGCATTTTAGCAGTGTTTAAGCCAGCTTCTAGTTAATGGTAGGCTAATGTTACCTGCTGCCAAGTGAAATGTTAACTAGCCTCACGTGCAGTGATGCTTCTGTTGCCTGTGACATCCGTTTCGGTCCACCAGACAGCAGCGCAGGTATTTAAGTGGCACCGAAATAAGGCACAGAAATCTGCAGTGCCATTCGGTGCAGTAGATATCGGTTGTATAGGAACAACCGGTTTTGGTAGCGATGGCCAAATGACGCTTCATGAAGCTTAGCCCACTAGATGGCGCTATTGGTTTAAAGATAAAGGCACAAGGAATGGCAATTCAGTGTGCTTTCAACCCTTTGTTGAACAGAGAGCGCCATCTAGAAGAAAATGCTTCACAAAGCTTCAAAAAGCTATATTTGGCCATCACTAGGTTACGGTACCCAACCCTTCTTCAAGCACATAACATATAACAAGAGTGTAGTGTGTCATTAGTGAGCTTTAGAGGTGCTGCTTGGCAGATTTCTTTTTACCTTTGGACAGAGCCAGGCTAGAAATGAGAGTGGTATCTATCGTCCCATCTTACTCTATCTATGAGAAAACAAATGAGTGTATTTTCCAAAATATCTAAAAAAAAAATTTGGTTATGTATTTTGGGCACTTTTTTAAGCCTTTATTACAAACAGTAGAGAGATGACAGGATATGAGGGAGAGATGTGCCCGTCCAGACTTCAACCGAAACTATTCCACTAACATTCCATTAACGACACTGAGTTTAGATTGATGCATCACACAGCTGTGAAAAATACAAAGTTTTGGGGGCGTCGTGATGGTCTTTGAGCTCACACCATATAAACCGCAACCCGGGACACTTGTTGCATGTCAAACCCCTCTCTCTTTTTTCACATTTCTTTTCTGTCGCCACTATACACTTTCAATAAAAGGCAAGAATGTCCAAAACATAATCCTAAAATTTGTTTTAAAAAAATACTGCTGGCAGGTCTCTGTTCTCATGTAAGTAGACACCTCAAAGAAACTGTACACCCCTGCTACGCTTCAACACTTCATGAGTCATCGGCACATTGGATAGTTTTCTGATATGAAAAAAGCCAAATGCTGGTTGTAAACACAACAAAGATGTAGCCTATTAGAGATAGATTTCAATCGGACTGCTCAATTTTCTAACCAGATGTTGAAGAAATGTAAATGCATCCATCTCTGCAACATGCACAATGTAATGTATCTCTCCTCCAAAGTCTCCTTATAAGTCTAAGTAACAGAACATTAATTATGGTAGTGATAGTCCCAGCAGGCAGTAGAAGTTCCAATGGCAGGCAATAATAGTAATATTAACAGTGCAATAAGCAATTTATATTTATATATATATATATATATATATATATATATATATATATATATATATATATATATATATATATATATATATATATATATATATATATGAGCATTTAAAAACGTATCAATAGTAGTATTGTTGTTGGTAGATACCTTGGAAGAACGACTTCCACTCGCCCATGACCCTGCACTCGTTCTCTCCTCCATATCTGTAAGAAGAAAAAAACAGATTTAGATGACAGGAAACAAGACGCAACACTGCAGTAGAGTTTAGGAAACTATAACTTAGAGTTGATCATCTAGCATGATCTTTTCAAAATACATTTTGGGGAAAGTAAGTGGCCCAGAAAATCCAATCCTTTCATGTAATGCTTTAAGTTTACACTCTAAAAATTAATCAAAGTGCAGACAACAAGTCAGGATGGACATAAGAATACTGTCAACACCAGGAAATAAGCAGGAAAAAAGTAAGTAAAAAAGAAAATATTTTCAAATTCATTTAACAGAATGAAAAAGCAGCTGGAGCTGCAGCATCTGCAACCTGACCCTGGATGAGCGGATGAAGATGGATGAAAATGAGACAATACAAAAATCAAAGTGGCGTTGTTCTTGATGTTTCAAACCACAGTTGTGTTGTATTTATGACTTAAAATGTACACAGGGGCTGCTATCGTGAACATACTAGTCCTCAGATGCACATTCAAATCACTCAGATAATCATGTGAGTGATCACCACTTTTAGCACATCCCTTTCATCACTTAATAATACATATAATATTACTGTAAGGTGTCCATATTCAACTACTGGAGCATATATCACTCTCTCTGTCCATGTTCCATGTCATTAAACATTATTGATTATGATTGTAAAGCCTTTAATGTGTCTTTGTGAAATGTAATGGTCCTTTAAGCCTTGTGCAGACCAATAATCCCCTCTTTCATTCCACTGCATCCATTATGTTATATCTGTCAAAGGTCAGCCTGTTGACTGAGAGTCACAGCAGACCTGAGATTGCTTCTTGATGGAAAGTAAGGGGATCACCAATGTTATTACAATGCATCCTGAGGGAAACAATGTCTAGTTCTTGAGATAAGACAGCTCGATTATATAAAAAAAAATCATAACCGCAATTATTTTGGTCAATATTGAAATCCCGATTATTTAACACAATTACTCATTGGTGCAGAGACCACCGTGTAGCAACTATTGCAGATGATGTGTTTCTGCTCTGCGTCAGATTCCTCACATCTGAACTGACGAGACACAATAAGGCTTCTGGGATCGGTTGATAACTCAAACTTGCCGAGAACCGAGACACCCGTTTGATTATACATAACTACCAAGATAACATGACGTGTATATATAGGCTATTTATTTGTATGTGATATCCATCGGTAATGTAGCCTATGATTTTCTATGTATACAATCATCTAAGATACACAATAAATAAAGGTTTCTGGGATCGGTTGATAACTCAAACTTGCCGAGAACCTAGACACCCGTTTGATTACATAGACTCGAGCGGTTGCACGGTTACATTCGGTCTCGGTCAGCAGAAGGCACTAATGAGGTAAAAAAACAGGAGTGATTCGGTTCATTGACGTATGGCATGAGGACTTGTTGGACATACAGAGGCACCGACAACTGACATCACCAGAGAGAGAGGGGAAGGGATGTTTTTAGGTACATAACAGGTAGATCAGTTCATCCAGGTCGAGAAACGTGCAAACACTGCTCTCGCTTACAGTTAACACACACACACACACACACACACACACGAGCGGTCACAGTCGTCTCATCCATTGTAGTGCACAAATCTCTCCTCAATAGGCTCTCCATTGTGTCAGTGTGTGTATAGTGAGCAGCTTACATTCATTGTCGAGTCATTTGGAATGTCAGCTTATCTGTGTGTTTGAGTGTGTGTGCGTGTGTGTGTGTGTGTGTGTGTGTGTGTGTGTGTGTGTGTGTGTGTGTGTGTGTGTGTGTGTGTGTGTGTGTGTGTGCGTGCGTACGTGCGTGTGTGCGTGCGTGTATGTGTGTGTGCATGTGTGTGTGCGTGTGTGTGTAAGCACAATAGAAATAAACAGGTTCAGTTACAAAAAGCCACCTGGAGTCAAACCAAAAGTCACTATACCTCAACAAAAGTACCCTTTGGGCTACATATTTGTGGAATAGAATAGAATTTGTGCAGGTTTAGTGAAGATTACGTAAAATACATCTGATGGTAAATTGGATTTAGGCAACATACACTTGATCAGTAGTAACACGTATATGCCACAGTCATTTGGATTGAAGGAAAGGGTATTCAATGACCGGGTGGATTTTTCAAAACAAACAACTGACGAACACCTGGGTTCAGTCACAATCGACACAATCGACAACTAATTCAAATTTAAGGAACACGCATTAATTGGGAAAATGAATACAGGGATTAAATGCTTAATCAATTGGATTTAGACAACCAGATGAATTTAAGATTGATGGAATTTATGTAATACACACTTGATCGGTTGGCTTTAGGGAACGTACACTTGGGAATCAGTTGGATTTACAGTATAGGGGAGACTTGGGAACTATAGATGGATTCAGAGAAGATATTAGGATCATCAGGGGTTTAAGGAACACAGACTTGTTCAAATTTAGGCAAGACACACTTTATCAGTATGATTCAGGGAACACACACTGGATCAATTGGGTTTAGGGAACACACACCTGATGGATTTAGGAAACAAATATCATGATTGGCAGAGTAACAATATTTCATCTAAAAAAAAAAATGCAGATTGAAGTGAGCTTTGTTATTGCAAGAAGAAGGAAAACGTTTTAACCAGACATCAGTGTGCAACCTGTAAGCTAATCAATATTTTCAAAAATAGAATATTTAATGTATATTTAAATGGTAATTGTGACAGTTTTGTATTTTAAGATCCTCCACTGATTTTCAAACAGACCATATTCACTGGACAAAAACACGTGTTTGTCCAGCGAATATGGTCTGTTTGAAAATGGGAGAAGAGAAAATAAAATGAAAGTGAAGCAGTTTGATGCTAGCTGGTCCAGATCCCAGAGAAGTGGAAGTGAGGTGGGGAGAAAGAGGATGAGGATGAAGAGGACAGCAATTAAAGAAAACATCCTTCAGTATTGAAAAGTAAGAGGAGGTGAGATTGGAAGAGAGGGAGGAGAGGAAGAGGAGGAGAGAGAAATAAAGCTTGGTGTGCAGGAGTTCAAAGATGTGGAGGAGGAGGAGAGAAGGAGGCGTCCATATGTCCTGCACCTGATAAGGCCTCCGATTGAGGGCTATAAATTACACCAGAGAGAGAATTTACACACGAGTAGGAAAACACACTCCTAGAAGAACACATACACCTCTCTCTCTCTCTCTCTCTCTCTCTCTCACTCTCTCACACACACACACACACACACACACACACACACTGCAGGTCATCTATCATCAGTTAATGAACTTAGACTGACAGACAGCTCCATGTCTCTCACACTGATCCTATTAAGACCTGCTTGACACAAAACAGACTCCTATTAATACAGTTACCCTCTGTGTGTGTGTGTGTGTGTGTGTGTGTGTGTGTGTGTGTGTGTGTGTGTGTGTGTGTGTGTGTGTGTGTGTGTGTGTGTGTGTGTGTGTGTGTGTGTGTGTGTGTTGTCTGAGGACAAAAACAGGCCTGTACCCGAGTATGACCACCATGCTCTTTGAAATATTTAAAATGATAACCCTAACCTTACAGTAACTAAGTAGTTTTGGTGCCTTAACCTTACCGAGTAGGTTTTGAGCCTAAACATAACCAAACTGTGACTGTTTCACAATGTTAACATGTTCAAAACCGTAACGTTATGTTTTGATATGAGGATGTAAAACTCTCCTGTTGAGTTGTATTTCCTGCCACTGCTAGGAGCGCTAATTTATGAAACACTCCTACGGGTCTTGTTAGAGGGTAGGAATAAACAACCTATATCGTCTTATGGTTTGGAGGACTTGTTTAAATAGAAATAATTGATTATGAGTATTATTAGTCCAGACTGCAACTGGCCATCATCTGTTAAAAAACTAACGACCAACAGGTAGAAACAGAATTACAATACAGGTTTCACTGCCAAAATAATACCAACATTTTCCCTTTCTGATGTGGAAGGGACAATCCCCGCATTCACCAGCTGACGCACATAGATGTTACTGTGGTTACCACATGATATTGAACAATATTATAGATCGCTTAAAGAGATCGCTTCCTTGATAGTTCCCATTAACAGCAGATTAACCCAATAATAGCCCCGGTCACAGGGACCAATAACAGAGATAGTATTTTCTTTTTAGGGAGGTCTTTAATTAGACTTTTAATCTGTGTTTTAATCCTGTATTCTTTTAATTATGATACATTAAGTTTGTTTTAAAAAGCAAATCTCTGCCTGCATGTTGTTTGGGACGGCAAAACTCCCCTACAGAAATATATTGAACTCTTGTTGAAAGTCACACACCAACCCTGTGACAATGTCATAAGCTTAATACATTTAACTTTGCAGCAAATGAGTCTTTTCTCCCAACACCAAAACCATTCTCTTTAGGATCCCAGCAAACCCCCCAAACCAAAAAATAAACAGTCTCACAGTCCCCGCTGGATAACGAAAACTAAACTTAGTGACGCCTCTCGCGCCTAATAGTCAATCTTTGATTTTCATCTTGTGTTTAACTCAGATGTCGGCTCCAGGGAATAACAGCCTGTAATCGTGGAAAATGGATGACTAAGAAAGACAGATTTTTTAACTTGTTGCCTAGGGCTGGCAAGTTACGAGACTCTCTGGACAGATACTGGTGAGTGGCCGCGAGCCATCTTGGTTTGAAAGTGCTGGCATCCAGGCGGTCTGGCGTTCTGGCGGTGCGTCTGTGGCGCATGGCATGTATGATTAAAGGTGGCGATCACTAAAAGCGTATCTAAATGATCGGAGTAAGATAATCGGGGTGAATGCCGATCCCCGGTCAGTTAAAAAATGCCAACATTGGCTCCAATCAGATAATGGGATTGGGACATCCCTAATAGCTTATTTTTGGAATTCCTGCTAAAATCACATATTTACTATTGCGTAATCCTGTGGTTGTTCTGCTTTGCTTTCACATCGCAAACAAACCACCCTGAAGTCCTACTGGAACTATAGATAAAGATAAACAATAAATGATAGCCCATCTTTTCAAATAGGGATGAAACGATTGTAGATGTTGTTAGTACGATTATAGTCAGAAGAATTATCACGGTTTCACAATTATTGTCTTAATTAATTTCACTGCTAATGTATGAAATCACACTCAAGAATGTAAAGTGTTATTTATTGCTGCCATTTGAAACAGAAATAACACAGTAACAGTTTTAAATGTTTTGAAAATGATTATATGATCAATCATCAGCCATCTTATTTAAATTAATCTGAAAAGATTAGAGACTAGAGGTGAATCAGTCACGACACTAAAAAAAAGTGCTGTCCTTATAAAGAAGTCGGCCCTTTTTGGGCTAGAAATGGTGTAGTTCACCCCAAACTACAGAAAACGGGCTTTTATTTAGACAAATCAAATTAGAAATACAATTTTTGCAAAGAAATGTAGAAAACAGGCTTTTATTTTGAAGGCAAAAAAATAACAAGGGGCGTGGTGTGAGCGGCCAACATGGGCCAATAGAAAACAGGCTTTAATTTTGAAGGCGAAGAAAACAAGGGGCGTGGCGTGAGCGGCTACAGGCCGTAGCTGGACCTTATTGGTTGCAACTGCAGCTGTCGTGAGGTCAGGGGCTGGCTCTGCTCTGCGTTTTCCTGAGGTGTGTCCCAAATCGCGCACTACTGTAATTATACTAGCTATTTGAGTGCACTCAAAGTGTCAGTCGTCGAAGTGTGGTAAATGCAGTGCACTACGAGTACCCGGATGGTGCACTCATAACGGTCAGAAAGTTGAGTGTGGATCGATGCACACTTTCCACACTCAACGGTCGCCATCTTGGCTACGTAGCAGAAGGGGCGGAGCTAACAAAGAGTGAAAAACTTTGGATAATGGCGGCCGTATACGCGACAGCGAGACCGACCGAACAATACAAATGTAAGTTGAACATTCATCTTTTTGCTGCAAACAATCACATTCATTTTGATGAACAAAGCAGAAATGTATTTTGCACGAGTACTCTGCCCTGGGTACAATTCACAATTTCACAGAAGAAGAAGGAGGAGGACTGAGATGTTGTGATCGTCATTTCCGGTAAGTACATGAGGCAGTGCGCGATTTGAGACAACACTCCCCCGTCAAATTTTACGCACTATGCAAGTAAGTACATAGTGCACGAAGTGCACTTCTCTGAGTGCACTAAGGGAAGTGTGCGATTTGGGACACACTGCCGGTGTTTCCATCACAGGACGCCATTGTACGTCTCACTGTGTATCGATGTAACCTCGCGGTGACCAGTGTCTGATTTTATTCAAGTGTAGTAAAGTGTGTAGCGCGTGTGCGCACGCAAGCGTTTATGTTAAGGCGGTTTAATAAGAACTGCACACACTGCTAGACATAACATACAGTTTGTTAACATTCGGTGTAGCGGAGCTTTTACGATTAATTAACCGTGACATTTTAAAGCGCGGTTATAGGGAAATTGGTTAACCACTGCATCCCTATTTTCAAGTGGTCGTCACCTGTGTGTTTGGTCAGCACCAGAGCTTCCAGACAGCTTTCACAGCAGCCTAAACTAACTAAACCAAACAGGCCAGCGCAACGGAGTCAGTTTGAATCATACAACACTTACACTGTAGTTAGGTTATGGTTAGGTTAATGGTCTATGATTGACAGAAATGAGGACAGTGGTCATGCTGTGAGAACATCAAGCGTGTGTGTGTGTGTGTGTGTGTGTGTGTGTGTGTGTGTGTGTTTGCACCTGTGCGAGCTCTATAGCCCCACTGTTCTCATCTGGTCCCCAACCAAACTCTATAATTAACTGTCGGCCTTGCCCATCCCCCAACATGGACGCGCGCGCACACACGCGCACACACACACACACACACACACACACACACACACACACACACACACACACACACACACACACACACACACACACACACACACACACACACACACACGTCAAACAGCGTGTGGTGATTAGACTGTCATTAGATCTGTTTAGGTATTTTTTTATGTCTTCTCATGGCCCTGATAATTAAGAATTAAAAACATAAATGTTTTTGTTCTTTAACTGAAAAATATCATCAGATGTCGACATATGGGCCTCGGCTATGAATAAAGATTCAATGAAACGCAATAGATCACAATAATTTTAAAAAACTAAAAAAGAACTCTGTGTCAATGGTAATATGAAAACATTTTGTTATCACACAAGATGAAAACAAGACTTTATAACGTCCATATTCACTGGAGATACCCCAAAGACTCCTTTTCAGCCAAACTCTGCTGTGTAAATCAAACAGTTTTACACCTTCCCAACTGGGAACATTTCAGACACTACATCTCTCAAGGCTGTAAGCCATAATGAGCTTACAGCCTTGAAGACAACATTTATCAGAAATGACTTGACTGCACCTCCAAACACAAATGAAATCAAACTGTCAGGTAGCTATTGTTGCTGCTGTAAAGTGATCCGTAGTTTCCTGTTGGTGTGGAACAAGTGGACGCCAGCACACCTGAATGTTGACATTAATTGCTGGGAGCTGCAGTTTCTCTAATGCTGCTCTGAGAAAACTGTACTGAGTTTGACTGTTTCATAGATGTTATAATGCGTTTAGAGCCACAACTAACAATGACATTTTCTTATTATCGATGAATCTGCCAATTAGTTTCAAGATTAATCGTTTAGTCCACAGGTGTCAATCTCAAGGCCAGCGGGCCAAATCCGGTCCCTCACAAATTTTGATCCGGTCCGCATATCAATTTAGGCACCAAACCAAAAAGACCAGAAACTGTTTTTTAAACTGCAATTATGCGACACTCAAAGCAGAATTTGGCAGGTTTCTGACTTTGAGACTCAGAAATATTCAGGCTGTGAAACCTGTTGTTGTGGGTCGGCTGTGTAGTAGCCTACTTTAAAAAAAAATAAGGGTGCTCCGATCGATCGGCCACCGATCGGTATCGGCCGATTATGGCTTTAAATAGTTTGATCGGTGGTCTCCATAAAGGCCGATCAGATAGGCCGATCAGATGACGCACTACCACGGATGTATTAGGAGCGCACTACTCCTGAGAACATTTTCAAAATGGTGGCGTCCCTACATTCAGCGGTCTGGCAGTTCTACAAGGTGTCTGAACGGTGGCAGAACAGGAGTTGGCCCGCGGCCGCGGAACGAAGGCGGTAGGAAGACGGCTACTGCTTTTAAAAGCGTCTGCCACCGGTGGTGCTCCGGCAAACGTGTTTGTGATTACGCCATTCTGACGCTTCTACTGCCTCTGGAGCACCGCTGGTGGTCCGCCGACTCATTGCTATCTGGGAAAAAGACAATACACTAGCAATTAGCAACGTGTGTACCGAGGAAATACCACGAGGCGGAAATCTCCAAAGACATTTCAACACCACCAACCTCATCAGACATTTGAAGGTTAGTCACAGAAAGGAGTGTGAGGAGTTTTCAAAGTTAGCTAACGCTAAGGCAGAGCGGAGTCGTGTAGCTAGCAGCTCCGGCGCCGCTCAAACAGCTGTTTCGCCGTGTGTGTGTGTGTGTCGGTGTCGGTGTGTGTGTGTGTGTGTGTGTCGGTGTGACTGACTGTGTGTGTCTGTGTGTGCGCCGCTCAAACAGCTGTTTCGCCGTGTGTGTGTGTGTGTGTGTGTGTGTGTCGGTGTCGGTGTCGGTGTGTGTGTGTGTGTGTGTGTGTCTCGGTGTGACTGACTGTGTGTGTCTGTGTGTGCTGAAGAAATGTGCAGTGATTGGAAAAAAAAAAAAAAATAGGCTCCAATACATAACTAAAGTGTGTGGCAAAATTTCCCGAAACTCCCTGATTGACTTAAACTCTCTATATGAGATAAGGACTCTGAAGAAAGCCCAGTCAGTCCTGGCTGATATAACCCCCCCTCTGAACAGCGACAAGATGTTTCCGTCTGGCCGCAGATTCTGTCTGCCAAAATGCAGGACAAACAGACATAAAAACTCTTTTGTTCCTGCTGCTATAGGCTTTGTAAATAAGTCATTGCGAGATGTGTATGTCTGTGTAGTTTGTATTTATTTTGTCTATTATTGATGGGGTTTGTTTTCTGTATAGTCTATGTGTTGTTTATGTTGCATTCTATTGCTGCACAACGAATTGCCCCTCAGGGATAATAAAGACTCCTTGAACCTTGAAAGGACATTTTTTAGATTTTGAGCTAGGACAGAAAGCCAAACAGTTACTGATACATTCTCTAAACATGTGTGACTGTTATGTAATGGCGTAATTTTCAGTTCATAAAAGTGATCGGTGATCGGTGATCGGTATCGGCCGATACGTCTTCCAGCAATCGGTGATCGGTGATCGGCCTCAAAAATCCTGATCGGAGCACCCTTAAAAAAAAATGTAATCACTGTTTTGCTTGATTTGCTAAACTGACGGCTAAGGAACTTTTTTGCTGACTTTTGTAGGACTTTATGTCGACCAAACTGTAAGTGAAAAGGCCATATGGGACATGCAATAATACAGTCAAAGATAGTTTACTTTTTCGTTAAACAAAAGCATGTCAATAAATGACATGTCTGGCCCTTGATGTCATTCTCATTTTGCCCTTGGTGAAATTAATTTTGACACCTCCGTAAATGTCAAAAATAATTAATAATTAAAATATTAAAATAATAATTAAAATAAAAGAAAAGTACTATACAGTTTCCCTGAGATGTCTCCAATTGCTTGTTTTGCAGTACGAGAAAGCAGGAAATCATCACATTTTAGAAGCTGGAACCAAAGAATGTTTGAGGTTTTTGACTGAAAAAAAAGACGGAATCTCTTAATTATTAACATAGCTGCCCATTAATTTACTTGCAATCGACTAATCAATTAATGGACAAATGGTCTCAGCTTTAATTGTGTTAATGTGTCACTTCCAGCTCTTCTTATAACTGTACTTTGACTGACACATTTATACCGGTCAGTGCTCAAACTGCAACGCACTCGTCAACTCCTTTCAGCACTTGACTCGTTCAGTAACGCTTCGATTCCTTTCAGTAATTCAGTTTTAACTGCCACTTTAACCTTTGTGTTGTCTTGGGTCAAATTTGACTTGTTTAATATATATATATTAGGGCTGGGCGATATGGCTGAAAACTGTATCACGATATAAGTGTTTCATATCAGTCGATATCGATAATTATTGATATTTTTTATGACCTATTTAAAATAAGGACCAGGAGAAAAAAATGTATTCAATTTAAACGTTTTTATTTTAAGCTTAACCTTCCTCCGATTATAATCCTCTCAGTTATAAACGCAGAAATGTCAACACAACCATGGAAAACACTCAAATAATTCAAATGGAAACATAAGTCTAAAATCACAATGAACACTTCTGGTGAATGAAGTGTTTGAAAATATGTGCAGTGTTTTGTAAACATAGGAGAAATTGAAATAAAACTGAGGTAGACTTTACATCTGTAACATAAAAAACTAACGTGATACAGCACAGTAACAGTTATTATTTTTCTCCGTCTAACAGTCACGGTACAGCCTAAACCGTACATGGTGGGGGGGGTGCTCAGCGGAAGCATGTCTTTGCCTATATGATATGCCACTGCCCCCGTTATTTATTTGTACCGTTTAGCTTTTACAGTCATAAGGCACTGAGAGTACCTCTCCGTGGTGCTCTGCTGCTTGTGCGGGGTTCCAGCTGCAGATGTTGTTGGACGTTGCTGGCGAATACGGCTGTGCTCCAAAGGGTGAGCGCGGCTAAAGTGGTAAAACAGGTTTGCGGTGGGGACGATGGTCTTGCATAATTTGCAGACGACATTGGTCTGACTACGGTAAGACTTATAAAATCCAAAAAACTGCCATATTGGCGAGCTGACGTTTCCCGTTTCATCAAGAACTTCCGCGCTCGCTGTAGCACGCATTTTCCACTTCACTCCACGGCAGTTCTGTTATTGAAGAATCCAACACGTGACAACGATATGGCGCAACCAAACACAATACTGTTACATGATTGGCTGTTAGCGTGTCACTCCCTACGTTGCTAGGCTACCAGAGAGTGAGTGCCTTTGTTCATGCAACCAAACTTGCTTTGAAACCTCTGGTTTCTTCCGACGAAGAAAAAAAAAAAAAGTCATATAAATTAGGTTTATTGACGATGAATAAAAATAGGTGTTGAAAAAGTGACAAAACATTTAAAAAAGCGTCAAAAGCATTGATAAAAGCCCCAAAAACGTTGGGAACAAAGGGTTAAAAAAAATAAATAATTCAATGTTGACCCGGATGGACAACAAGTTCATGGTAGACGGAAAACAACACAAGGGTTAACTTCTTTCAGTGGGTCAGCTTGAGGCTCAACTTAATTTCCTTTAACAGATTCCACTTCATTTTCTTAATACGATTTCAACCACTAGTTCACGTCAACTTCAAATACAACTTAATTTCCTGACATATCTTCAACTTTAGCTAGCGATGTGATTTAAAAAAAAGACCTTTCAAACACTCCAAAGACCCAACATGTTGAGATACTGAAACTGTTTTGTATGTTTCAACCCAAACTCCATCCCGCCCTCACACTGGGATTGACAGGCTGAAAGAGAAGGAGACCAAACAAGAGGCAAAGACTTTGTCATTAAATCATCTGTTGAAATGAAACATTTACACACGTGTAGACAATATTAAACCACATCATCCCTGATGCATCAAACCTGAACACAACATCAACATTATGAAAAGCAGAAAGAAAGACACACACACATGAATTAGCATAACTATTTACATGCCAAATTGTTTGAGTCACAAACAACAGGTCAGATTATGTAGGAAGGCAGAGGAGAGGAGAAGAGAGGAAATAAGAGGATAGGAGGGAAGGAGAAAGTAGAGGAAACCGGATAAGAGATACTGAGGAGAAGAAGAGGAGAAAACATGGGGAGTTGTTGAATATATACAAAATATGAAACCTTTTAAATGTATTGCCTTATAAAACAAAAGACAATGGGGGACATAGGAGATGAGACGCAAAGATCATTTTATATAACAGAGAAGCTTCTTGTACTCACTGAACTACATTCATGTTGTTATTCTGGGTAATCACGCACACACACACACAGTAAGAATTAAGAGTCAGATTACGTCTCTATATCTTCTCCTCTAAAGCTGCTTAAACTGTCTAACACCCACAATCCCACGGTGTGTGTGTGCATGCTTGCATGGCTGGACAAGCAGAGGAAGTGATGTAATGATCACATTCAGGAAGTTGCCCATGTCCTGTTTTGTTACATGATTCTCTCTCTCTCTCTCTCTCTCTCTCTCTCTCTCTCTCTCTCTCTCTCTCTCTCTCTCTCTCTCTCTCTCTCTCTCTCTCTCTCTCTCTCTCTCTCTCTCTCTCTCTCTCTCTCTCTCTCTCTCTCTCTCTCTCTCTCTCTCTCTCTCTCTCTCTCTATTTCCTACCTTCCCGTTTCCTCGCTTTCTCTTCTATTCATCTTTCTTTCCCTACTTTCTCTCCCTCTCTCTCTTCGCTTGTTGCATATCTTTTCTTTATTTTTTCTTTTCTTCTGACTTCTTCATTCCTTCCTTCCTTCCTCTTTTCTTCACTTATTTCCTTTTTCTTTCTTATATTCATTTAATCCTTCTTCCCTCTCTCCTTTCATTCCTGTCCTACATTTATTTTCTTCTCTCCCTCCTTCCCCTTTCTTATTGCTGTTTTAGCTTCCCTTCTCTCCTTCTTCTCCCTTGAGGAGCCATTGAGCAAGGCACAGCAGCAGACGGCACCTCCATCTCAATCTCGACACACAAAGCTTGAGAAAGAAACTCTTCCCTCACTCTGTCTCCGTGGTTACGGAGCTCTGATGGAGAGGACAGTTGGAGATGGGGATGGAGATGCCAATCGATGTGGCATCTCCATCCCCATCCCCAACTGTCCTCTTGTTACCATAGTAACGAGGGGAGAGAGGACAGGAATGACCATAATCAAGGCTAGAAGAATAGGTTTCCATGGATAGAGGACACAAATCTGTATCTTGTGTTGATTGGTGGTTATTATTGATGGACTTTTGTTGACTGAAAGTTTAGCTGTTCAAAGACAATGATCATAACATTCATTTCAAAGATGAACTAGCAAAATGTAACTTTCACCAAGTAGTAGCAGTAGTAGAAAAAATATATGGAATTATGGATTATTCATTGGTATGATCAGATGTAAGGCCTAGATAAAAAGGTAAATAAGGTAAAGGTAATAAAGGTAGATTATAAAGGTTGTAAGTGACGAGTGAAGTCAAAACAGAGTGTGAGTTAGAATTAGGCCTGTAACAATTATTACATAATTGTCTAATCGCAATTATTTTACATAATAGCCGTCTCTTTGTTTAACAGCAATGAATTGCTAACATTAGCTAAGGTCTTTAAGGGTATAACTGCTAATGATAATTGTCAGTTTTATGTTCATTTCAGATAAAAATACAATGTTTTATGATAATAAAGAGGCGTGGTTTACTTCATACTTGTGTACTTGTGTTGTTAAATTATCTGGGTCATGTAACAGTGATATAACCAAATTATGTATTGTGTGATTCCTTCAAAACTTTAATTTGTTTGCCAAAGTACATAAATATATATATTTTTTTTTTATTTGACTGAAAGCGACAATTATGTTGTTAATCGCATTTTTTTCTGAGACAATTAATTGTACAGTAAAATGTGGAATTGTTACAGCTCTAGTTAGAATATCACATGAACCGTATGAGAACATGTTGCATTGGGAGGTGGTCGAGGTCAATGGTGGGGGGCACAAAGTGCAGAACTATACCATCCTTAACCAAGTGCATTGAGTGCCTTAAAGGGGTGGTTCAGAATTTTGGACATAGGACCTCATTTCCAAGTTAGCCAGTGTGTTTTCAACCCTTTTCATCCAGTACTTCCAGTTGCAGTTCGCTGATGCTAGGCTAGCGCAAGTCAACAGTATCTGCTAGCCTGCCATTAAAAGCAGTCTTACACACTCCACAGTACACCCGAGGCAAATAAATTATAACGCTGATCGATGTAAATGTCTGTTGATAGAGTAATGTTAGAATTAAAACTACCTTTGCATCGCATTGCAATAGTTATATTTTGTTCCCTGTAGTTGGTAGCATAGGCTACAGCATCGGCGGAGTAATATTACCTAGGCTACCGAGAAAGCCAGTTTACATGACAACCACACAAGTTTATTTACCTGCCGCTGTGAGCTCCAACTAATTCCACTTTGCCAGGCTATAACTCACATAACGTTACCGGTCCATGAAAGCACACTGGCTAGCAATTTGCATGTTAACTGTCTGAGTTTACATGACTTTTCTGTCAGCAATTACCTAAAGTTAGCAGTTAGCCCAGCCAGGTATCTACCAAGAGTGTAGCTATACCGTTACCTAACGTTGTCACTCTCCACAATGCATTGAACAGTAACGTTATCTCCACTAACGTTGTCAGTCTCAATTTATCAGTAGCAGCTAGGCTAATGTTTTTAAAGGGGCTAGCTTTATTAGCTAGAGTAGCCTACCAAAAGTTATTACCTGTTCATCAGTAGCTGTTGGAACAGCGGATGGAACAGCATTCCTTGTCAGTGACTTGTGGTCCTTTAGATTGCAGGGTTTTTCGAAGTCGTCTGGTCTAAAATGATCACTACAAATTCACCACTTGAGTAGAGTCTCCACCGGTGTCCAAGCCAGCAGCAAGAAGCCACAGCTAGTTCCTCTGTGGATCTCGCAATGGAAATTTGTGGAAACTTTGTGGTGCCCATATGTTTGATTTATGTTTACAATTTCTAAATGCACACTGAATCACCATGTTGCCTAGTCCTTAGTTTCCAATCCAATGCTTCAATTCCAATGTACTACGCTACTACTAGGTTTCCCAACTGGAGTGCGCTTCTCTGTTTACTTTTCGGCACAGTACTACTAACCGGAGCCAAGTAAAATTCCACTGCTGCTGAGAAACTAGTCCCTCAAAATGTAATGCGATCATTGAGATGTGGGTAGTTTTATTTCTAACATTATTTTATCGACAGACATCTACATCGATAGTCTGGCATTATAATTTATTTGCCTCGGGTGTACTGTGGAGTGGGTAAGACTGCTCTTAATGGCAGGCTAGCAGAAACTGTTGACTTGCGCTAGCTTAGCACCAGCGAACTCTGCAACTGGAAGGACTGGATGAAAAGTGATGAAAACGGTCTCCACTGATAAATAACACACTGGCTAACTTGGAACTGAGATCATATGTCCAAAATTCTGAACCACCCCTGTAACATAACCAAGAGTTTATCATGCTTTAGTTGCTACAAACGTGTAATTTGCAGATACATCTAGGGCCCTATCTTGCACCCGGCGCAGCGCAAAGCCCGACGCAAGTGTCTGTGCTAGTTTAATAGCCTCTACACATATACCAGACGGGGCGACCATCGTCAGAAAAGGCATTTGGACTGATCAGTCTCCCCGAATTGTTTAAAACATGCCAGAGAACACACCGAGGAGACGAGACGTAATACGTCTTCATAACAGCAGGTGGCGCTAATCTGTATTGTCGCCCAAAAATGAAAACCGGCAGCTGATTGGACGAATGCGTCACGTGGGTCTGGTTTCTCCGGAAATTCAAAGACAGACTGTCATGGCAGCTTGTTCAGAATACGATCTCACATTGTATTAAAATAGTGAAAACATTTTAAGCAAGAAATAGGCCATGCAGTTGCTGAATCTGTATTCATTTCAGATCGACAAAGGTCAGCTTAAAAGATTTTCGTCCGACTCTAGTCACGCTCATTTCGGCACCCTGTTTTCAGGTTAGCACTCCACCAGATTGATCATTTTAGCCCGATTGCAGGCAGTGCCCGCCCTCCCGACTATGCCCTACAAATCTGCGAAAATGAAGGCCGATGGCCCCTCCAACGGACGACGGCACAGAACACACCGCACACACTCAAGTCACTGACCTCGCCAGAATGTACGACGGCCGATTTTCGGCTTGGTCTGTATTGGGATTAAGACCGACGCAGTTGTTAATTCCCCCCCCCACACCATCAACCGTCGCCGCCTGTGGCTCGTGCACTCCTTGCTGTTTTCCATTAACACCGGATTTCTTTTCAGCGCACACATTAGATATAGAGAGCTAGGTGACAGTGGTGAGATATTCGCTGAATTTGACAAAAGGTTTATTGGATTGACATCACTTAGTATACCTTTAAGAACATGGGTGTTATCCTGGACAGTACCTTTTCTTTCTCCAGCCATATTAACAATCAGTGTGTTTAAATGCAGTTTAAAAAAACGATTATATTCGGGTTAAGGCAAAACCCCGATATCTCTAACACCATGTAAATACCTTACCCCGGTTAAGTTATCATTAATCCTGGTTAACAGACCTAGAGAACTCCTTTAGTAAGTGGGGTAATCCTGCATGTATACGTCCTAAACGGAGTATGATCGGGTTAAGCGTCTGCGCATGCTCCAACAGACCCTCTCCACTTCGCTGGAGTGTTTTTTGACCTGGACATAATACAAATCATTGCTATGATATAACAAAACAGTGTTGGGCGTTAGCTAGCTAATGCTAACTAAATTCCACC
Source organism: Gymnocephalus cernua (assembly GCA_023631565.1). NCBI lineage: Eukaryota > Metazoa > Chordata > Actinopteri > Perciformes > Percidae > Gymnocephalus > Gymnocephalus cernua. The sequence continues at coordinate 8,005,554 of CM042442.1, read as the reverse complement.
CGGCACTGGGCGACAATGTACTAAAAAAGCTACTTAAGGGAATATGTAAGGAGGAAATCAGCGTTCAAGAGGTTAATGGCAAGAATTTCATTCATGTGTCTATCTCACGCACATTCAGTAAATGTGTCAGTGTGTCCGTCAGAAACTTTTTCTGCACATGCACACACAAACACACAGAGGCCAGCATTTCCTGTCATTAGGCAGCAGAGCTGTTCTATAATTAGAACATCTGGACCCAAGTAAGTTTAGTGCCAGTGCCCTCACACACACACACACACACACATCCATAAGAATGCAAACACACATCTAGACACATACAGGAAAACATTTGGAAACCATGTAACCACATGCAATTGCAGCAACCAACACACACATGCACACACCAGAAACTGTATATGAGATTATATATATATATATATCAGTCACTTGTGTCTTTTTTATGCTTTTTTTTCTGCTGTTTAGTTAAAAAAAAACATTAAAGCAAGAAAACAAACAACAGCTTGGAGAGCTAATGGCACGCTAAATGAAGAGAGAGAATAGCTCATGTAAACAGAGAGACAGACAGAAAGGAGAGAGAAAGAGAAAAAACATTAGCGAGTTCAAACATGGTTTTCTTGAATCAGCCGCGTGTTTTTAAAGACAGCCGAGCTCAGGGCCCACAGAGGCCTTTCCAAAAAGAGAGATTAATATTTCAAAAAAGAAGGCCGATCCTTTTTGTTTTATTTTTATTTTTTTCCATCTCTGTGGTGGAGGAAGAACAAGCGGGCGCAGGCAATTCCTTTGACAAACCCCCTCGTCTCTCCGCACAGGCCCATGTGAAGTCGAGCCAACTGTGGCTTAGATCTCTACACACCATCAAAACCAGAGGAACAAAAGGAAACAAAAAAAAAGGGACAAAATCTATGTGCAAACTGGTTGGAAGCTAAAAAGCAGCAGAGTTAGCAAAAACTTTTATGAATGCAAAAGCCTGGCTGGAAACTAGCTGTAAGCAGAAGGAGAAGAAACATTCAAACAGGGTTTATTGAAGTGGTTACTGATTTAATAATGACATGATTGTGCAGTTATGATTGGAACACTTCATGTTAACAGTAGCTGAAGTCATCTAAACTGTTGCAGCCTTCTACAAATGTGAATTAGTGTTACTAATTTCACCAAAGACTTCTGTGTTTTAGATGTTGCCATTTCCCATTGAAGCCCTGCATACTGCCATGACTTCACTATGTGCATACATACAACTTGAGTCCAGAAAACTTCATGAAATTTACTTAATACAATACTAAAATAAAGTAGACCAAACATTTATGGTTCAGAAACATAACCAAAAAAACAGCTGATAAGCCTAATGATGCAAAAAAAAAGTAATGCAATGGCCAATAAATAATTTATATACTCACTTCAGATTGGCTGGCAGGTATAAATTAAAATCACATCAAACGTAGGGTCTATTTTCGGCACCTGGGTAGCTCACCTGGTAGAGCGCGCGTCCATGTAAAGAGGCTTAAACGTGATTTGCTTGGCGCTTTGGAGGTGGCGTCGTGAGGTCAAAATGACGTAATTTCCTCCTGGCGCGTCCGATTTTCAGTGCGCGAGCCGAGGGCGCGCACCTGTCTATTTTTTTCATAATAATACCAATAAACTCCTGGTGTACTTTCAAACTTTCCAATCCATCATTTTATGAGTACATAACCTATTTGTACTACTGTAGAAGTTTGGTATCATTTCAGGCATTATTAGTAGGGTGATTTACGAGATACACCTTTGGATCTGTTAGCGCCTGCAGTAAGCTAATCAGCTGATAACGCTAACTCGTGTGTGTGTGTGTGTGTGTGTGTGTGTGTGTGTGTGTGTGTGTGTGTGTGTGTGTGTGTGTGTGTGTGTGTGTGTGTGTGTGTGTGTGTGTGTCAGTCAATCGTAGCGGTCTGCGTCTGCATAATCTGTGCAGCCAGCGTTACAATGTATATTTGTAAACATTGTTGCAATGCCTCTTCTTATCTGTCTCGTTTTAAGCGCGGTGAAGTTGGCTGGACGTTTGATAGTTGGTATTCGATTTTAACTTCCCCTTCGTTCAAGATCGACAACGCGTTCAGGTCAATGACGTGATCAAGGTCAAAGAAAGTTGACATTACACAACTACAATTACTATCGCTAGAGATTTGTATCTGACATAAAGCTTCATAGCACTTCATCTGTTCTGTCGCTAGGTGCTGTGTAAGGGACCGTCGACAAATTTACCGTTGTGGTAGATCGGCAATGACAGGGGATGCAAAATGTTGGCTATTTCTTAAAAAAAATTGTCACTAATAATTTGTTTTCATGATTGCATTACTTCCCAATACGTACAGTTCAGTTATTATTTATGGAAAATATTAAATAAAAATCTCATTCTCTCATTCTGATTGCTGCAGTAGGCTACTTCCCAATGACTCACTGCTACTTACTACAATTCAATTGAATTTTATTTATAGTATCAAATCATAACAGGTCCCGGTTTCCTGAAAAGACTATTTATATGGAAGCAGGACTCAATTTTCTCTGAAAAAATGTTCACGTTAAAAAGCGTGTGCGTGCACGAGCACTACGGTCTCGCGCAGTGTCCCGGTTTTAGTTCCAGGAAATCTGGTCACCCTACAATAAAGCAGAGCAGCATTTTTCTCCCATCCCGGAATGCTGTGTGGACTAGCCAGACCCTTCTCCGCAGCGCTGTGGAGGAAGGTCTGGCAATGCGAGACAAGAGAGAGAGTGACAGTGAATGCGTTCAGAGCAGGCAGCTGTCGGCTATCAGAGCAGAGAATAAATTAGCAGTTTACTGTTAAGTGGCAGTGAATGCACAGCGTAGGTTTCAATTTGTCTCTGAATAAAATGCTACACCGCCTTAAAACCCAAGTAAAGTTCCCGTGTCTTGCTTCTTAACAACGCAACAAAACAAAAAGAGCCACGGTATCACGGGGAGAGCAGCAGTCAGAAAGGGAGGAAGCCCGTCGACAAACCAATCAATTACAAGTATCCGGAGACACTGCTCACATATCTGATGATCACAGGACGGAGTTATGTCATGTCTAGTTCTTTAGTATGCTCAAAACCTACTCTATCAAATGTATACAATCTAACAAAAACATGAACCTTGGTCTAGACCTTGGTTCCAACTTTCAGGTGTGAAAAGGCCCTAAGACTCATGTAGCGTGGCTCCTATAATAACAGCACCAAGTCATCTCGCCATCTGTCATGTTAAAGTGCCCATATTATCAAAAAAACACTTTTTCTGGGATTTGGGGTGTTTTTTTGTGTCTCTGGTGCTTCCACACGCATACAAACTTTGAAAAAAATCTATCCATGCTGTTTTGAGTGAGATACGGGTTTCTGAATGTGTCCTGCCTTCAGTCTCTGGGTGAGCTGTTCAAAATCTGCACGGCTTGTTACGTAACGAGCTGAAACGACGGGCTAAACACAACCGTTAGCATGCTAGCGCTAGCGTTAGCATGCTAGCTCGTTCTCAATGGCAAAGCACTGCTACAACACACACAAGTTCACCATAATCTACAAAAAAGATTGTAAACTACTTACATGTGCGCCCTCGTTTAGAAGAAGTCTCCCGGATAATCCTGCCTTGTAGCTAACTGACCAAAGTTGGAGAAACAACCTTTCTTTTATTGTCTATGGAGCTAACTGACATAATCTACGATCTGAGCTACTGCGCATGTGCGAGTGGAATCAAAGACTACAGAAGGAAAGATGATTCACTCTGTAGCTAAAACAGAGAACTGAACACAAGGTGAAAAGAGGAGCTGCAGCAGTGAGAGAGAGAGATGTGCAGTACAACAAAAATATGGTGTTTTTTGAAAATTAAACCATGTAAACCTATTCTGGTACAACCTTAATACACAATTATTAACCTGAAAATGAGCATAATATGGCATCTTTAAAGTGATTGGAAATAAGGAGCTTTAGCTTCAATTTGCACTGTCAAAGTCATAACATGTTGTAACGCTTATCTGATGCCTGATCAGTGTGGGTGAGAGCATAATGGCAACCAAACCTTTGGTGTCGCCCTTAGTCCATCCATTTGAGTCATGTTTTTAACAGTTTTTAGAATAAACAGCCTCAGGTGTATTTAGGGATGTAATCACGATTCCATACGATTCAAGATTTTAATTTCTCGACAGGATTCTCTCAAGATCATTAAACAGAATGAGCTGCAGACACATGGCTGAAAAATATTTTAAGTCTTTAAACCAATCACAATCGTCTTGTGCAGCACTAAGCGACGTATGGAACAATGGCACCTCTGCAAAATAGCCTCGGGAAGGAACATGTGTATGTTTAAAGGTTGTTTTAGTCGTGCAACAGAAAACTCAGATTGGACAGATAGTCTAGCTAGCTGTCTGGATTTACCCCGCAGAGATCTGAGGAGCAGTTAACCATAGTCCTCATAATTCCAGGTATGAATGTGTAACTGTGTGAATCTCATCAGGGTGTTGCTCTCAGTGAACCCTTCCAGGCAGCACTGGCTGGAAGGCACTAGGATTAGGCAATGGTTATGGTTATGGTTAAGGTTAGGGTTAGGTGCCTTGAAGTCAACGGTCTCAGAGCTGCCTTGAAGTCGATTAGGCAATGGTTATGGTTATGGTTCAGATTGATCCAGGTCGAGACCCCTGCTTTTTCATCAGAGCAAATTTCAGTTGTGCGCTCGGGGGAGGTTTCACAATTGTAATTTTGGTTCGGATCAAACTGAAAAGTCCGAAAGTCTGGACCAAATGAGGTAGGTGTGAAAGCGCCCTTAGTTGGATCATGTTCTTTTCTAATGTCAAAACAGCCATGTAAATGCAACTCCACATACTGTATATGCTTTTTTGCAAACCTAATTGCCCCACTCTAATCAAGAGGGTGGGGATATTGCACTTGATGCTGTTTGGTAACAGCAAAAAAAATCAGAAGAAGAATAACTGTTTGTTCAGTTTCAATTTAAAAATAACAATTGGGTTGCTAAGAATGCATGCATATGCAAAATATTTTTCTTGTCTTTAGGGGATCTCACTCACCCAGACAGATCAATGCTCTCTTACCCACACAGATCATTCGGCGGTTACACTGATTAGGGATCAGATGAATACTACAACATGACCGCAGGGTTTAAAAATCACTGGAGCCTCCTTCCTCCTGTTGCTTTGCATGTGACAGAAAGAACGATGTCTAATTTCAGCCAGACTCTCAGACTCTTACTCCCACTGACTGCTAACTGACATAGTAACAGTTGGGAGAAGTAAAGGTGTGTCTTGGAGAGACAGATTCATTTACACCTTTTTCATCTGGCTTTAATTAGAGAAAAGCATTTGCCTTGATGCCTTCTTGGATGCATTTACACTTGTTTTTAAACAGATAGCTAGTGAATTCATCCAAGACACATGAAGTGGCTAAGTGTAGATGGGATACAAGACACATTAGAGCAATCAGATGCCAATCTGATTATTCAAACCCCCTCTGGCAGGGCTGTAAATACGTTTGAGGACCCTGAGGTCATGTCGTTGGCATATTTTCTGGGAATCTAGGGGTTTGTATAGCAACCTAGGTGGAGTTGACATTAAACTCATATTCATACTTGGTGAATATGTTATAGGCTGATTCCAGGCCACTTCTTTTGACTCAATATATTGTTGAAAAGGCAAGAAGCACAATCCATCCCTGTAACTAAGTAGTAGTAGCTACTTTTACCTGTGATAATGCAGGCTGTTCTCATAAACCCTTCGTAGATATAGCTACAAAAAGTAGTGCACTGTAATTGGTATGTATTCCAGGTATTTATTGCTGTATGCACCACAGTGACTGCTGCTGTATAAGGTCACAAAGATCTGCGTAAGGACGAGGTCGGGGTGGATAAGTGGGTCATGAAACAGAGCTTTCAAGAGGTGTAGCAGAGTTCGCGTCTCGGAGAGACCACAAGACTTTCAGCCAGGAAATGCACATTTGTGTCCCGGGAGTACTACTTAAAGTGGCGGGTGATTTAATCCAAACGCCAATGTTTTTTCTAATCTTGACAAGTCATTTTGGTGCGTAATCCTAACTAGTCGTCACCGCATGACGACCGCCTTTGGTCGGCTACACTAAACCACAGGGTACTCTAAAAATGACCGGCACCTCACGGTACTCTGTGCCTGGCTCACAGTAACCTTTTCTCAGCCAAATTTAACTAACTGTAAAGACCGTAGGGCTGGGTGATATGGCGAAAATCAGATTTTTTAGGCAACGTTATTGCATATCACGACATCTCCATATATGATTCCATCACTATTTGATTCCATTGAAAGACGATAAATTATGACATTGAATTATTGCCCAGCCCTAAAAGAACGCTAAACTTAACTGTCATGTGACTGGTCGTAATGTGACCGTCCAGGGCGCCTAATTCCGTAGGATATCATATACGAATTGGTGTGCATAAGTCTTCATACAATATCATACAAACCTGTTCATGAGAATGCATCGGATAATGGCAGCTGAAATGACCGTCACAACACAGTGTTTTGAGAGATTGATATCTCAAAATATGACTTCAAACTACTTTAATGAGTCGTCCCTGCCACAAATAACAGTCAGGTAGGAAGACAGGTTGACAATGAGACAGAGAGACAGTCATGCTGACAAAGAAAGGCTGTGTTTCGGATTAGTTTTTGTCAGACTAAGTCTCTGGGTAGATCTGCGTTTGACAATTCAATTAAGGCTCCTTCCCCTCTGTGGAGGTTTTTGTGTTTGTTGGCTTTATAAAACTCTATCTCATAGACACCTGCCAGCTTAAAGCTAACGCAAGAGGAGGGACGAGTGAGAGCCTAATCATACAGAGAGAGAGAGCGAGAGAGCGAGAGAGCGAGAGAGAGAGCGAGCGCGGAGCAAAGGGTTTTTTTGAAACTGGGGAAAGTCCAGTTGGTTGGATGACGAGAAGCAAAATAGTCTCTCAACAAGTGCAGAGAAGCCTAGAAAGTAAACCAGGAAACAGTTGTGCTGTGTTAAACAAGCTCAGTGAATTGTACCTTGACATCTGCTTTTAATTAGCGGGGGGAAATAAAAACCAGCACTCCATCTTGTGTTGCTTTCTTTTTCCCTCTCTATTCTTCTATCAACACTTGGGAAGCGGCTGATTCCTCCTTCCATCCCCTTCTATAAACACAAATACAGGTGGATCCTCCCTCCTACCTGTCTCATCCCCCCCCCCGCCTGCCAGACAAAAAATATATTAAAATTCTTACATTTGTGTATTCAAATTTCTTTCATTATTGGAGTATCACTTGTATTCTAGCATATGCTAGCAGCAGTTTTTGGTGAACATTAGCTGTGTTCCCTCATTCACTGACTCACTATTGCCTATATAGTGTTAATTAAAAAGTGAACTATTTAGGGAATGACCAAACGAGATTTTGGACACCACATTGAAATTTTCTAAACATCGTTGAGTCAGTAGATGTGTTGGTATGTGCACTGGTTATTTGCGTGACAGAGGCGGGCACGCCCAGCATCACGTAAACAAACCGAAACAAAAATGCTTCTAACACGTCCCTGAAATAAACCAAGCACTCAGAAGAATAGTAAAATGTTGTATATATGTTGCATGTTAAATTTCCAATGTTTAGAAAGAAGCCTGCTCCATTTTCCCTTTTCAGTTTTCACGGGTCCTTCTGCTTCTTCTTCTCCTCCGGGAAAACACGACCGTGTTTTATTGTAGTATACGGGAGTAACATGTAGGGTACATTGTATCAAAGATCCTCTATATAGCACATTTCAAGCAGCACCAATGGTATGAAACGGTACTAAATGGGCGTGGCCTTGTTTGAAAGTGTAGTGAACGGCCTGCAGATGGATGTAAAGTTATATTTGTATAATTTATTAATATTTTCTTTTGCTAACGTTAGTAAAGTAAGTAAAGTTTATTTATATAGCACATTTCACAGATAAAAATCACAAAGTGCTTCACAATAAAATGTGATACAGTAGCAAATACAAAATACAAGAAAATTAGAAACAAATAGAAAACAACCATAAAAAAACATGCCTAGCTAAAAGCCTGCTTGAAGAGCTGAGTCTTCAGTTCCTTTTTAAAAGAATCAACAGAGTTCGCACAACGCAGAAAAAGAGGCAAAGCATTCCACAGCCTAGGAGCCACTGCCTGGAATAATCGGTCCCCTCTCGTTGTAAAATGGGTGCGAGGAACCACCAATAGCCTCTGATCTATTGACCTCAGTCTCCTGGTGGGAGTGTGGAGCTGAATCAAGTCAGTGATATAAGTAGGAGCTTGACCATGCAGGGCTCTGGAAGTAAGAACTAGGATTTTAAATTGGATTATATATTGGACTGGTAACCAGTGAAGTGCTGCTAAAACTGGTGTGATATGTGCTCTTTTGTTAAAGGGATATTTCACCGCTGGAAAGCCTAATATATCTTTAAATTGGGTCGCCTATGTAGCAGAAATGTGAAAAAAAAAATTTAATTGGTGCCTTCTAGGCCGAGAAAAGCCAGAAAATGTGTTTTTGGCTCATATGGATGAAAGACACCAAATCCCAGAATGCACTTCGCTTCGCTGCTTTGAGTCCACTCCCAAGCCACGCCTACCGCTTGACAGACAGACAGTGAGGCATTCGACTCAACTCAATGTGTTTTATTGTTATTTCAACCATATACACAAAACAACGTTTCACCGTGGCTCGAGTCAATTTAAAATATATAAATACACATTTAAAATATATAAAAACTATATTATATAATAACGACATACGAAACAGGCTACATTTACCGTGCACACACACATTATAGGCTCAGTAAAGTTCAGCTAAGCATACCAGCATTAGGCTTGGTGGGCTGTAAACACCGAGTATAAACACAGCCGTGAATTAGCGTGGGATGTCGAATGGTCGCCATGTAACAGTCACAAACTCCAGCGGTTAGCAGTTAGTTGGATACAAATCACCCCATTTCTGCACTAGTCCGTGTTAACACAGCTCACCTTCATACAGAGCATCTCTAGCTCGGATTGTCGGAAGGCTAGCAGGCCTGGTAGCTGGATAGTCCGGTTCACTGTTGTTCAGCCATGTTTCCCACGAAAGGACAAAAAACACAGCAGTCTCTGAACTCGCGTTGGGAGCATCGTTGAAGTTGGATGTAGTCCAGTTTGTTGTTAAATGAACGGACACTTGCAAGCAGGATTGATGGGACAGGTAGCCGGCTAGCGTTAGCTCGCTCTGGATGTGCCTTTCCCCCGGCTAGCGCTAGCTTCCCACCTAGCCGACGAGGATGTGCCCTACCCGGCTACGAGCGAGTCCGCCCGTCCCCGTGCTGGTCTCGGTGCAGGCGAAGCTTTCGTAGTGGGCCGATTATTCCGTCTGTAATAACGTTTCCTGCATATTCTCTGCTGTGTAGCGATGTATCCCGGTGGTACACGTGCGGTAGTTTGAATGCACATAATTGTTGTAAAAGTTTGCTGCTGAGAAGTTCTCTTAATACATCCATGAGAGAGAGCCATAGACAGTAAAAGAAGCTCGGATTGTCGGAGGGCTAGCAGTCCTGGTAGCTGGACAGTCCGGTTCACTGTTGAGCAAAAAACACAGTCTCTGAACTCGCGTTGGGAGCATCGTTGAAGTTGGATGTAGTCCAGTTTGTTGTTAAATGAACGGACACTTGCAAGCAGGATTGATGGGACAGGTAGCCGGCTAGCGTTAGCTCGCTCTGGATGTGCCTTATCCCCGGCTAGCGCTAGCTTCCCACCTAGCCGACGAGGATGTGCCCTACCCGGCTACGAGCGAGTCCGCCCGTCCCCGTGCTGGTCTCGGTGCAGGCGAAGCTTTCGTAGTGGGCCGATTATTCCGTCTGTAATAACGTTTCCTGCATATTCTCTGCTGTGTAGCGATGTATCCCGGTGGTACACGTGCGGTAGTTTGAATGCACATAATTGTTGTAAAAGTTTGCTGCTGAGAAGATAGAGCAGAGCCCTGTTTAGCGAGGATTCAAGATGGCTGACATTTCGTTTTTTTCCGGCCGAGATCGGCTAGCTTCGGGCGATGGGCGGGTTTAAAACATGCGGAAGTAGGTCCTACTACTGGTTGTAGTCTTTTGCTCTGGCCGAAAAATCTTCCGATGACGCAAAAATCGTCATTTTGCGTCATCGGAAGATTTTTTCCGGACCCCCCAATGCAGATATTTCCCGTCTCAGGGGGATATGAGGGAGGGACGCACGGTCATTCAGAAATACTACCGGGTTTCTACTGATACAAAGCTGAATGCTAAATCGGTGAAGTATCCCTTTAATGTGAGATAAAAGCCTTGCAGCAGAGTTCTGAACAGCCTGGAGACGGTAGAGCTCCTTCTTACTCAAACAGGTAAAAAGACCGGTGCAGTAATCTAAACAACAGGAAATGAAAGCATGAATGATCATCTCCAACTCACCCTTAGTCACAAATTATCTTAATTTTGAAATATTCGTTAGTTGAAAGAAACAGTTTCTAACTAACTGTTTAGAGTGGAGCTCCAAGGACATAGCTGAATCAAAAACAACACCTAAGCTCCTGAGGCTCAGCTGGACAGATGAGCCTAAGTTACCAATATGTTGCTTTATCAGAGGAATTTTACTCTCAAGGGCAATAATTAGTGTTTCAGTTTTATCTGAATTCAGAAGCAAGAAGTTGTCACGACATAACCACTGCTTGATCAATCAATTAGTTGATTAAAGAAGAGTTTAGAGAACTCAGTTTGCTTAAACGAGCCGTACAGTTGGATATCATCCGCATACAGATGGTAGGAGATGTCGCTAAATTGACTAATTATCTGTCCTAGAGGAAATATGTACAGGAGGAACAGAATAGGTCCCAAGACAGAACCCTGAGGTACCCCACATGACAAGTCTGCAGTTTCAGACATTATCTGATTCACATAAACACTAAAACTTCTACCAGAAAGGTAGGATGAAAACCATTTTAAAACTGGTCCAGACATCCCAACCAGATCACAAAGTCTATTTAACATAATACTGTGATCAAGAGTGTCAAAAGCAGAAGAGAGGTCCAATAGGACCAATACTGTATATTCCTTAGAGTCAGCTGACATCATAATATCACTAGAAAGTTTGAGTAATGCAGTTTCCGTGGAATGTTTTTTACGGAAACCAGACTGGAATTTGTCAAACAAGTCGTGATTCTCAAGGAGGTGATTTGCTCTGCTACAACTTTTTCCAGAATTTTTGACACAAATGGGAGTGTAGATATTGGCCTGTAGCTTTTAGGTTGTAGCGGATCCAGACCAGGTTTTTTTAAGAACAGGCTTAACAACAGCGTGTTTAAAAAAACAAGGAACGACACCAGTTAAAAGTGAAGTATTAAGCATCTCAACAATACAGGGGCCAATGGAGTTAAAAGCTTGTACAAATAGCATAATGGGGACAACATCCATAGGACAAGATGAGGGTTTCAATGTATGTAGTAGAGAGGTGATATCATGTAATGTCACAGGTGTAAAAGTGGACCAACAATAAGTGGGAGACAAGTCACAGGCTGAGTTAATAGAAAAGTAATGGTGAGATGCTCTAACATCTCTGATCTTATTTACAAAGAAATCAAGAAATTCATTACAGCCCGATTTTGATGACAGTTGCTTGAGGGCCAGAAGGAGACACTAATCCATTAATGGTGTCGAATAAGATTCTGGGATTGTGCTTATTCGAGGATATGAGCTGAGAAAAGAAGCAGGTTCTCGCTTTTCTCTGCATCTCATTCAAGGTAAACCTTAGTTCTTTGAGGTGAAGCCTATGAACCTCGAGTTTAGTAGATTTCCAAAGACGTTCTATTTTTCTACAATTTCTCCTGAAACTCTGGATTTCTTCATCAATCCAAGGAAAATATTTTCTATAGGAGACAGTCCTTTGTTTAACTGGTGCTACTTTATCTAAAATTGATAAACACTGACCATTAAAAGACTGGATAAACCCATCAACATCACTGCATCCCATCAGATAAAACAAAGCAGAGAATCTCTCAGCAACGTCATGATTAATAAACCGCCTTTGGGCCCTGATTCTCAGGGGCGGAGGATTTCGAGGAAAGTTTATGTTAAAAAACACACAGCTATGATCACTCACATGGACATCTTCCACATGTGCATTCACTATATTTAGACCAAGAGAGAAGACAAGGTCCAGGGTGTGACCCTTAATGTGTGTGGGTCCAGTAACATGCTGAATAAAATTGAAAGAGTCTGTAATAGAAAGGAGATCAGCAGCCGTGTTACATGTAGAATCATCAATATGTAGGTTAAAGTCCCCGATGATTAAAACCTTCTCAAGTTTGATGATAGATGATAAAAAGTCAGTAAAATCAGTAAGAAAGACGCCTGCTGGGCCAGGAGGGCGGTAAATTAACACACTGTAAAAAGAGTTAAAAGAACCTAATTTGAGCATCTGTGATTCAAAAGAGGAAAAACCTTCAGAGTTTATCGCTCTACATATGAAACTGTCACGATGCACAACAGCAAGCCCACCACCGCGGCGACCCATTCGGGGCATCCCAGTAACAGAGCAGCCAACAGGACAGAGCTCGTTTAAGTGGACAAACTCATTTTCCCTTTGCCACGTTTCCGTGGTAAAAAGCTTGTTAAGAATAAAAGTTTTGTTAGAGATGGAACGAGCATTGAGAAAGGCAAAATGGAGTGATGATGGCAGACCGGCATCCTCAACAGCTGATTGTGACGGAACTGACCGCAAACAGCTGACGCGGTCACGAGATCTCCAGCTGCGGCGAGTGGTCGCTGGTCAGACAGCACAGTAACCATCGGTAGTGGCAGGTCCACATTCCCACCAGCAAGTCGCTGGGACGGAAGAGGTTCTCGTCCAACATGTAGGAAACATGTAGGTATTTGTTAAAGGTACCATGGTAGGAAAATGTCACTTTATGAGGTTTTTTAACATTAATATGAGTTCCCCCAGCCTGCCTATGGTCCCCCAGTGGCTAGAAATGGCGATAGGTGTAAACCGAGCCCTGGGTATCCTGCTCTGCCTTTGAGAAAATGAAAACTCAGATGAGCCATTCTAGAATCTTGCTTGTTATGAGGTCATAAGGGGAAAGTTTACCTCCCCTTTCTCTGTTTTGCCCGCCCAGAGAATCTGGCCTGCCCATGAGAAAGAGAGAAACATCATGGCTTTCAAACGGCTGAATTTCAGGAAAGAGACATCAGATACAATATTAGGGGACCACTGAGGTCTGTATAAAAGAGACATCAGATACAGTATTAGGGACCACTAAGGCCTATATAAAAGCATCCAAAGAGCACCATGTCATGGGACCTTTAACAAAGCTAAAACATATATTTAGCATCATGGAGATTAGTTTTGTTAGGGCATTCACAAAAGTTAGCTCATGTTAGCTTCTCTGTGTTGTCAGATCTCGCGAGACAGAAACAGGTCTCAAATTAATTTTCGGCCTGAAAAATGCCATTTTATTGTCAGAATGCACTGGAGATATGTGGCTTGTGAAAAATGGGTCCAATATTTACTTTAGTGACTATGGGGCGAAAGAATCTGTAATAATCTGTGTTCACTTCCTCCATTGGAATCAACACACTAAGGACCTGCCGCTAGTCTCCTAAAGAGGCGTGGCCGTGGCAGAGCCCACGTGACACAGATACAGGAAACTACTCGGGGGCGTCTCGGTTCGAAACCGTCTCTAATCGTATGTGCGCTCAAATTAGCTGTGCATTGTGGGTATTTTATAGTGGACTATAAAGTGTATGAAATTAACTGCTGAGATTTCCAACACCACTACAAAATGACGAACAGTGAGCAGTAATAGAGCTCAACAGTGACCACCCACTTTTTTAACATCTTTGGTTCTGGCAGGGTTTTTCCCTGTTCAATATCTCCATTGACGTTTCATTAAATGCTTATATAAATAGTTTAAAGCCTGGAATCAAGCCAACCAGCTATGAGATGAATCGTGACCATATACGACTATAGAGGCCAAGGTACAAGACTTTGTACAGAAATGATCACAGACTTCAATGGCAGGAGCTCGCTCTAGCCGTTTATGGGTTTGTAGGTGCAATAAACATTTCCATTTTAACAAGTTCCACAAGTCAGAGATGTCGCTTTGCTTAGGATTGTGGGTAGTGTAGTATTTCTCCATAAGATCGTGAATAAAACATGTTTTTTCTTAAAACAAGGTTGATTTAATACAGACTCGTGGTCAGTCTGCCTTGGATGGTTTACACATTATGGGCCCTATGTTGCATCCGGCTAGTTTAAGACCGACGTAGTTGTCAGTTTCCCGTCCAGCGCCCATGTCGTTTAAATAGCAAATGCACCTGCGCCCATCTATGTGCCCATGGGCATGCTGGTTACAGGGAAGTGTGTTCAGGTGCATTCTTGTCATATTGCTAATCTTGTGGCAGCAGGAAGTGATTGCACGAGCATCAAATTAATTTTTTTTATTCTGGTAATTTATCTCGTTCAAATGTTTTATTCATTCGATTTTTACATTTTCTTGTGCTTTTTATATAAGTATTTGCTTTATCTGCTCTATGCTTTTGCTCTTGCTATTATTAAGGGTGCTCCGATCAGGATTTTTGGGACCGATCACCAATCGTTGGAAGACATATCGGCCGATACCGATCACTTTTATGAACTGAAAATTACGCCATTACGTAATAGTCACACATGTTTAGAGAATGTATCAGTAATTGTTTGGCTTTTTGTCCTAGCTCAAAATCTAAAAAATGTCCTTTCAATCAGACATTTCTTCCACACACACACACACCCGGCGGTGCTGCAGAGGCAGAAGTGTCAGAATGGCGTAATCGCACACACGTTTGCCGGTGCACCACCGGTGGCAGCCGCTTTTTAAAAGCGGTAGCCGCCTTCCTACTGCCTTCGTTCAGACACCTTGTAGAACTGACAGACCGGTGAATGTAGGGACCCGCCATTTTAGCTCCATGTAGAAAATGTTCTCACGAGTAGTGCACTCTTAATACATCCATGGTAGTGCGTCATCTGATCGGCATTCATGGAGACCACCGATCAAACTATTTAAAGCCATTATCGGCCGATACCGATCGGTGACCGATCAATCGGAGCACCCTTAGCTATTAATGTAAAGCACTTTGAGTTGCCTTGTGCGGAAAGCGTGCTATAGAAATAAAATTGCCTTGCCTTGATCAACAAAAAGCTGGTCTAACGTCAATAGCGCAGCATTTCATTGTTATTTTAACAGCAAATTAGTAAAATGCGCGTATGCTTGTGCACAGCGCGCACACTGTGCTTGTTACACACACACACACAGAGGGAAGTGCAGCAGCACACACACACGCAAAAGGTTACAAATAAAAATATTACGGTGTAAATCCTCCATCATAATAGCAATGCGCCAAGGTACAAATGCTTTAAAGGGAATGGGAGATGACACTCTGGTTTATTGCATGTTACGCCCAAAACACACCTATGAATTAATGAAGACACTAAGTACAACCCTTTTCAACCATGCACCCGGTGCACGGACCATTTTTTCTGCTGTCAAACTAGCAAAGTGGATTTGGACATGCCCTAAACACACCTGCGCCATGCGCTTAGATCATTAAAATAGGGCCCTGAGGCTAATAATCAAAATCCTTTTGGAGAAAATAAAAACCACACTGAACCACACTGTTGAGCTCTGTTGCAGTTGTGTTTTTGGATCTCACTTTCACTTGGTTTTGAAGTTTCGTCAGTAGTCATTACTTTTCTTTGTGAACATTGTCTCAGTGCTTGTCATGTATGCATTGCTTATGATGAAGGCTAACACGTCTTACCTAACAACCTGGGGCCTTGCAAAAAACTTAGTCATCCGAGTGTGTCACACTGAAACAGTTCATCCTGGATCAAACCCTTATCTGATTTCATTAGCACAAAAAACAACCTTTCCTTTATTTATTCCTCCTCTTTCCTTTCTTCTCCCCTCTGCCTCACCTCCCTGCCTCCTCTCGCTGCTCCTCCCCCTCCTTCTGCCTTCATCTCTCCCTGCTTCTCTTTACTTTCTTCTTCCCTTTTATCTTCCGCCTGTCCTCG
The DNA here is from genome assembly GCA_023631565.1 of Gymnocephalus cernua. Classification (NCBI taxonomy): domain Eukaryota; kingdom Metazoa; phylum Chordata; class Actinopteri; order Perciformes; family Percidae; genus Gymnocephalus; species Gymnocephalus cernua. Next base: position 7,989,500 of record CM042442.1, on the reverse strand, counting down.
CTCTTTCATGGCGTCCTGTCGTCAAGTGTAAACATGACTGAGCGCCGAGCCAGAGGGGTTCGACTCCTATCAGCTCTGCCTCTGCTCTAGTCCTCCAGTCATGGCCCTCCTGCTGCTACTGCAGAGGAAAGCGGCGAGGAAAACGTTCACTCCAAAATAAGAAATCAACCGCTGGAAAAGGTGACAACTGCTTTTATGTGACAAACAGCAGAGGAATCTAAGGATGAACTGGTTGAAAAGGAAAGCAGGAAACCTTTACACGCTGAAATATCTGTTCTAGAGTGGATTTTAAGATACTTTTAATTACTCAGAAATCATTGCAGTAAATTTTTTATTCATGGTGTTTAGCCCCCTTTAGTTTCTTAGTTTTGGTTTGAAATTCAATGATGATGTCAAAGTACTGCAGTTTCATCAACACGGACCTTGTGATGGCCTAGGCCACACAGGTTAAAAACAGCTAGCAATGGTAACATTAATTTATTGTGCAGTCAGCCACACCCCAAACAATTCAGGCAACTAAACAAACACATTACACGGTTTGGTTTAATGGAGTGCACTCTTTTCTACATGGTAAGGTTTTCTGTTATATTAATCATTATTTTCTGTCTTTGTTACCATGCTGGTGGTGAGGTCCTTCCTGGTGCAAAAAAGGCATGGCAAAGGCTGAAAGACTGTTATATACTATGGCCTGCCAATTGGGCCGTACCATCGGCTACCATGCTGGAGGGGGGGATTTAGGTATAGGTTGGGTTTATTTGTATTAGTTGCAATTATGTCCATTTTGGTTTTCCCCCATGTGTGTAATTTGGTTTGGCCAAGTCGGTATACCTCCCCTTTTTGTCTCATTCGAGGAGGTCAATTTGATGAGTTTATATCTTGTTTTGTTGTCGCTATTTTTGGTGTGAGTTATATTGTGTTGACCTCTTTTATAGGCCTAGATATTAAGTTCTTGGTTTATACTGGTTTATGCATTTTTTGGGTAAATAAAAACTCACTTTTCAACAAACTCCTGTTTTCCTCATTTCTTTACTGCTTGGTCCCTGACAGTTTCCCTGTTTTGAAATAGAACAGATGTTTTATTACTTATGACTAATTGTGTATTTAGGAAGTTATCATCCTATGACTTTTGCAAATAGTGGTGAAAGTGTGTGAGTTTACAGCACCTTTTACTTATTTATGTTTATTTGACAGGGACAATACACAGCTCCTTAGCAGTACCAGGGCTAGCTATAACCTAATAAGAAACAGAGAATAACGTAATGGTGAAAGTAGAAAAGAAAGACTCTTAAGGTCCACATCTGATATTTGTTCAAAGTCTGAGGTCTGGAAAGATTGTCAATAACTAAATAACATTTGATCAACTCACTCAGAACTTTTAAGCAACATACATTCAAGTGTAGTACTGCTTGTTGCAAAACCCCAGCATAGCAAGGAACATTTTAGACCATAACATCACATCTCTGCTGTCAGATGTCCATTTAAATCCCCAATCTGTGCTCCTGAGAAGATTATTTTAATGATTCCGTGACCTTTCCTTTTGCACCACTTTCAGTTGGTCAGGTGCCTTTGGTGTAAGTTAAGCGTCTCAGTCAGATGCAGGGGTTTTCAACTACAACCCCAAATCAGAAAAAGTTGGGACAAACACAAATAAAAAAAGAAAGTAGTGATTTCTAAATGTACTTTGACTTGTATTTAATTGCAGACAATACAACAGCACATAATTTAATGTGTTCCTCATGATTTGTATTTTTTTTTTTTCAAAAGAACAAAATTCCTATTTTGGTTCTTGCAACACATTTCCAAAAAAGTTGGAACAGTAAAGCATTTACCACTTTGTAATGTTGCCATTCCTTTTCACAACACTTAAAAGACGTTTAGGGACTGAAGACACCAAGTGATGAAGTGTTTCAGGTGTAATTTTGTCCCATTCTTGCTGCAAACAAGTCTTAAGGTGGGCAACAGTACGGGGTCTTCGGTGTCGCATTTTGCGCTTCAAAATGCACCACACATTCTCTATTGGAGACAGGTCGGGACTGCAGGCAGGCCAGTCAAGTACCCGTATCCTCTTCCCCCGCAGCCAGGACTTTGTAATGTGTGCAGAATGTGGTTTTGCATTATCTTGTTGAAATATGCATGGACGTCCCTGGAAAAGATGTCTTCTTGAAGGCAGCATATTGTGCTCCAAAATCTCTATGTACTTTTCAGCATTAATAGTGCCATCACAGAAGTGCAAGTTACCTTTGCCAAGGGCACTGACACAACCCCATACCATGACAGACCCTGGCTTTTGGACTTGTTGCTGGTAACAGTCTGGATGATCCTTTTCTTCTTTGGTCCGGAGCACACGGCGTCCATTTCTCCCAAGAAATACCTGAAATACTGATTCATCTGACCACAGTACACATTTCCACTGTGTGATGGTCCATCCCAGATGCCTCCGAGCCCAGAGAAGTCGACGCCGCTTCTGGACACTGTTAAGATAGGGCTTCCTTTTGGCACAGTACAGTTTTAACTGGCATTTGTGGCTGTAACTACGTATTGTGGTACTTGACGAAGGTTTGCCAAAGTAGTCCTGAGCCCATGTGGTGATATCGCTTATAGATGAATGACGATTCTTGATGCAGTGCCGTCTGAGGGATCGGAGATCACGGTTGTTCAGCTTAGGCTTGCGCCCTTGTCCTTTACGCACTGAAATTCCTCCACATTCCTTGAATCTTTTAATTATGTTATGCACTGTTAAATGAAATTATGAAATTATGATTTTGTACCAAATCATAATTACAATCATCTGTTGACATCACCTGTTTCAAATCACATTATTTAACCAATTTATGTGATTACTAGCCCTAAATTGCTCCTGTTCCAACCTTTTTTGGAATGTGTTGCAGGTCTGAATGACAGGAAAGGATGTATATTTACAAACGAAATTAAGTTGACCGGACAAAACATGAAATATTTTGTGTTCACATTGTCTGCAATGAAATACAAGTCAAAGTACATTTAGAAATCACTACTTTCTTTTTTTATTTGTGTTTTCCATACTGTCACCCCAACCTGCCTCCTTAGGCGGATTTTCGGTATGACTATACTATACTATACTGTACTACTCGCTACCGTTGTTGCTCTTTATACTATGGAGACGCAGCTCCCCGGTGCGCAATATTATGAATCCCACTATGGCCACTCCAAGACCCGCCCTTCAATAGCCTTTATTGGCTAGGCGTCAATGCTTACGCAAGGTAACGTAACCCCATTTGTACGGGATCTCTCCCCTGACCAATTGGCTATCCTAACCTTAACCACTCAAGGTCAAATGCCTAAACCCAACCAATCGAGCTGCTTCGTAGGGCGGGTCTTGGCGTGACCATAGTGGGATTCGTAATTTCGCCCCCAGTGCGTCCCAAACAGACACTAAAGTGTGCGTTCTGCGTTGGTATCCGATGCTGAGAGCCACTGACCAAGTGTCAGTATTTGGCGAGTTGGGAGTGACAACGGGTTGGCTTCAAGCTGGACTGACTACTGACGGTTTCAACACTGTCCAATAAAACAATGTAATTTCCATTTTAATGAGCCTGTGATTGGTGACCTGGTAACTTTGCCACTTCTTACGTAGCCATATTTATTCTATTATTATTCTATTCTATTTTTTTTAACTAATATGATTTTAACCTTTGTGTGTTTTCTTAACTACAGCTGTTTAGCTTCAAAAGGTAGCCCTTACTGCTGTTATCAGCAAAATCGTGCCTCATATGCTGCTTCCAAACAGCAGCCATTCAATAATTCATCCTAGATCTCCACTTCATCCACTACACCTTTTGATATTTGATAAAGAAAAAACTTAAGATTTTTCTGATTATTTCATCTCAGACTGAAACTCTGGAGGTCTGAAAAGTGCTGCAGCAACTACCACAGTCTGACACAACGTATTTGGGTGTCATGAATCTTTGCGGTTGGGACGGGATTATAAATAGCTGCACATGCACACACACTCACATCACATGCACCTGTACAGGAAGAGCCCTGTGCATTAGTTATGTAGCAGTTGGTTTGTGGCGGTAATGAGGGAAGTGAGAGCGGGGCTCAGGTGAATTCCATCAGATGACCATTGAAACCCACACAGTGTTAGCAGTCATTTACTGAGAAATTAGTCCCACGGAGTCACTCTGTGAAGAAAGAAACAAGCTACACCCTGCACACCCAGAACCTTCCCAGCAGCTGATTAAGACCTCCTTCACTTTTTCCCTTCTGATTCTCTCGTGTTAGCTACAATAGCTGACATTAGCTAACTTTAGCGCCAGACAGTGTGATGCTCAGCGGCTTCTTGCTGTCCATAATGTTAAAGGCACATTACTTAAAATAAATTGACAACAGCGACTTAGACCACGGCTGAGTAACTTGACTAATTTGATAACGCACAGAAAATTACTACACAGAATACGTTTATGGGCTGTCTACAGGTAAGGTGAAAATGAAAAGAGAGAGAAAATAGCAAGGGGTGAGGAGAAGAAAAAAGGCCAGAGAAAATGACAGAAAGTGACCAAAGTTTGGGATCATTTTAAGATAAAACAAAACCTCTGTTCAATATTGTAAAACTGAACTAGCTAACAGTAGCACGACGTCAATGATTCAGCATTTCAGCAGAAAGCATCCGGTCTGACGTTACAAAGCCAGTCCACAGAGCGGATCTGACACAAGGCAACCCGGGGAACCTGGCTGCTAGTACCATGTTCGTTCACCATCTTATGCATGTTAACATTTGCTAATTAGCGCTAAACACAAAGTACATCTGAGCCTGATGCAAATGTCATTTGTTTTGCTAGTATTTGGTTATAAGCTAAAGAAAAAAATGCAGGAATAATAAATCGTGCAATCTGGTCAGATTCTAAAAAGAGTTGGGAGCAATTGATTTGTGGCTAAATCACAAATCGATATACACAAGAATGCACCATTGTTTGTTTTGTCCATCACTAAATCCTAATATGTAATACAGGAACAGGTAATGGTTTGGCGTCTTGCTGAAGGACACTCTGACAGAAATGGATGTTGATAGACACAGTAGGCGATCCAGGGATCAAACTTGCGACCTTCCGGTTACAGAACAGTTTATCTACCAGCAGGTCACCAGTCACCAGCCTACCATCTGTACTAACAGGTGGGCTGAGAGGAGGCAGGTTTGGGGGTACTGTACAGTTAAAGTAAAAGGCAGAGCATTTAGACTAGGGCTTCTCTGATTAATCGCTCAATATTTTACTTTATAAAATGTTACAAAATAGTGATTCCCATCACCTTTTCAAATGTTTGTCCGACAAACCCAAAAAGGATCAGTTTACAATCAGAGACGAGCAGAAAATCCTAGCATCGGAGAAGCTGGAACCAGAGAATATTTGACATGTTTTTCCTTTGATGTAATCTTCTATATAGTTGTCACTTTATTTTCAGTCTATTAACTAATAGACTAATTGGTTCAGCACTAAATTAGATGAGTCCATTTTCATATCTGCAGACTGATCAAAGATGAAAACCAGTGAATACATAAAGACACAGAAGAAAGAAAGACAGAAGACTCTCTGTATGGTTAACAAAGTACTAACACTGCTCATGTTGACTACACACACACACACACACACACACACACACACACACACACACACACACACACACACACACACACACACACACACACACACACACACACACACACAGTGATTATAAGTGAGACTGAAACTAATGTGTTTGTCTGTTTCCCTCTTCCAGTAATAATTTAGAAGTCTGTCAACAGAGACGTGAAGAGAGAGAATCTGCACCTCCTCCTCTACATAGCCAAAAATATGTGGACATCAAAAACATTACACTCATATGTGATTATTGAATATCTCATTCCAAAACTGTGGGCAAATGTGACTGTATGATGTTGTCTTGAGTTCCTGTTTTGGCTTGTGTCGCTTCAATGAACCTGCCGAGTCAAATATTCAAATCTAGAAAACTGCAACATCACAGTGAATTGGTGCATATTACTTTTACTCAGTCATTGCTTATTTTACTCAAAATAGACAATAGACAACATGAAACTTTGCTTCAAGTATCACCAGGGGCTCTACACCTTAACACAAGCATTGCACAACTCACGTAGCTGTTACGGCTGTGGCCATATTATCAGTCAAAACTAGTCGATTTCCGAATGCGACGTAACAGGAGGAGAGTAAAGATGGAAAGCTCCTAAACCTTAGTTCCATATAAATGCACGGATGATTTTTTGTTTTGTCATTTGCAAAAAAACAATATTGACCTTGTAGTTGAAAAAGGAGCCTCATATAACAACGATATTTCCTCCTATGGAGTCCGTTCATCCGCATTCGGAAATCGACTAGTTTGGACTGACAATATGGCAGCAGCAGGAAAACAACAAGAGCTCTGTGAGTTGTTGTGAATCTGTGTACACAAAGAATGTTGTCAATGCTTGCCTTAAGGTGTAGAGCCCCTGGTGATACTTGAAGCAAAGTTTCATGTTGTGTCGAGCCTTCTTAGTGTTTAAAAATAGCTATTTTGAGGCTAGCAAGAGAGTGCCCCTAGCTCTTCCATTCAAAAGGCCATTTGACCCAAAAATGACAATACGGTGAATCTTAAAAGTGGTGATTCGGTCCTAAATATGCTTTTAAACTAAAGTTTGACTCACGTACATTCACAAAAATACCCTAGGATGCATTTTGCCGAGAGTTACGCTTTAAGGGGAGTTCTGCTTACCGCAGGTTGTACCCTCAGTACCTCATCTCTGTCCCTCTCCTCCTGAGTCTCCTCCTCACTGTGCATATGCCACTGCTGCTGACACCGACACCACTATTATCAACACGGGAGCTGATGAAGGTCCTGCTACTGCCGAAAACATGTCTTTTCGCTTTTTTCTTTAATTTGTGCTTTGTTTTATTTTTGCGTTTAGACCATTGACATAAAAGAAAGGTTTAGACTCGTCTTGCTCAAGGGGGCAGGCTTCTCTCCTCAGAGCGAAGCCGCGATGGCGCCATTTTATGCTACCAAAACCATCACCCCCCGTTAGCATTCCATTGACTGCCATTCATTTTGGCGTCACTTTGACAGCCAATAACTTTACATCTGAAGCGTTTAAAGACTTCATTTGTCCATCGTTTATTAAGAAACACAACAATGTATGAAAGGCTCCATTACCTTGTACCTCATGTTATGGCTCCGTAGCAGACATTTTTGTAAAAATAGGCTAACGATTGTGTCATAACCACGCGACTTACTGTCGCATAGTAGAGGAATTACCTTATAGTACAGGAGAAGCTAGCAGGCAGTTCCGACTTACACTAGCTGTTTAGTTGAATTGCTAATGTTAACTAGCATTTTAGTTAGCAATAATTAGCCTGTGCCTATGTTATCTCCTTACATATACCTACGCTCTCCGTCTCTGCAAGATTGGGAATGATTGAGATTTCTCTTGCACAGCTACCAGAAGACTTACAACGTTCAGACACGTTGCTCACGTCACATCTACAGCGGGAAGCTCAGTTTGCAGCTGCGCAGTAACGCTCAGTAACGCTCAACCATCACCGGAAAAGTGCTTCTAATAGACTTCACTTGTCGCCGTCAAAAACAGCGGGATCGCTGTGTCCATTTTATATACTGTCTTTGGTCTTGCTCCGTCTCTGTGTACTTCCTAGTTCTCCTGTCACCTTTGTGTTTGTCTTTCGCGCTGCGGCGCACTGTTACGGACTAGTCCATTTCATTGTGAAAGTAGGGGGTGTTGACCTCTCTCAGCAAGCAGGGCGCCTGCAGCTGCTGGTAGCGCTGATCTACCAATTCCCCACACAGTGAAATGATCGATAACAGAAAACCGCTTTGCGGTGCAGAGTTTCTTTTTTAAGTTCTCGTGCCGCCCCCCATGTGACATGAAAAGATGCCGCCCCAGGCGGCTGCCCGGTTCACCCGTGCCAAAAACCGCCACTGCACGGAAGATATTACTGTATGGCGTATGCTAACTGTGTGGTGATGCCAGGCTTCGAAGCAGCGGGATGTGGGTCCAGAAGAATGCTGTTTCTCCAGATTACATGTAAATCATGCTCTCCTTGCCCCCTCCTCTCAAACACCTCAAAAGTGACAAAATACATTTTAAACTGGCTAACTTTATGCATTTGTTTAGTGCCTCCCTAATTCTGTGTGAAACATGGCTCTCTATCAGCTAGTTTATATTTGGTATTTTGGGAAATGTGGGGACTTTTGGCAAGAATTTAGATGATAATTACTTCTGATTAAATACTGATTAGTATTTGTAAGTGATTATTGAAAGGTGACAAAGAGAAAGGTACAACCCCCCCTCTGTAAAATGCAGATTCCCTGTTTTCTCCCCTGACAAGGTTGTTACCAACAGCGACCATTAACACCAACTGGGGAGAGGTGCATTGTGGGAATGCCACCTGGATGGCACCTCCTTTTCTGGAAGCAAGGAGTGAGAAGCCGCTAACGAGTTAGCATGTCTGCATGGGTGCAAGGCTGCAGGGACACACTCTGACACACACTGACACACAACCAGCATGACACACACACTCAGACCGAAACTGCAAAACACACCCACACAAAGCAAGAAACACAACATACACTGAGAAACAAGCAGTGGAACACACACACACACACACACACACACACACACACACACACACACACACACACACACACACACATACACACACACACACACACACACCAGACATTTCCATCTGTCTCTCTACACTTGTTGATTAGATTTCTGCAGAAGAAGAGTGTGTCCACTTCTACGGAAGAGTATTAAGCCGCCTACACATGATAGGCGTCAAAACCGCTTTGCGCTGGCCATTCCATTGATTTTATTTGGGCAGATTTGCCGCTTTGCGCTGCGCTCAAAGTTCAAATTATTTCAACTTTAAAGGTCCAATATGTAATATTTGTACTGTAATAAATCCAAAAATGACACCAATGCCTCATCAGATATTAAGGAAACATGTTAAGCTGAAATACTATCTTTTCTGACAACAATGCTAAAGTCAGTATTTTTTCTTTTTGAAATGTACGATCCGTGACGGAATTTATGTTTTTGTTTTGGTTTGTGTGTTGTTATCAACTGCCCAGTTCTAACTGTAAACACGTAAACCAGCGCGCTGCAGCTGTAACGTTAGTACAGCCGTGAATGCAGCAAACAAACGAATGGGATCAACAGAGATAGATTATACCCAACATTAAAAAACAACATGTTTCTAACAGTTGCTTGACCAGAGACGTAACAAACCCCAGGTTAATATTGGAGATGTATTTGAAAGATGGAGACAGCTTAGAGCCCAAAAGGACGCTGAGTTGGCTAATTTCCTACTGTACAGGTAAGCATTAGCTTCAGGCTAATTTATCACAGCTACTAGGGACGAGCACTTTGTGTCATTTCAACATTCGTGTAGCTACTTCCATTGAATTGTATAGCTAGAGTAGCCACGTTGGTTACTCGCAAAAACAACTGAGACAGCCAGTAAAGTGATTCCGACTGGTCCTGGCTAGCACACCATGCTAACCCTGCTAATTGCTAACGCTACCGGAGGACCAGGCAGGCGGGCCACTGCTGTGTATTTCAGTCGGGTGGAAAAGGAGTGCAAGGCAGTGGTGTTTTTAGTGGTTCCTATCATAATTCAAAGCCGAGGAAGTGTGTCTGTTTGGCGTGTGGAGAGGACGGTGAATTTCGTTGTATTTTTAGCGGTTCCTACTGTAGCTAATTCTAAGCCGAAAAAGTGTGTGTGTCAGTTGGGTACAGAGCTCCGTGTGAGCACGGGCTTTTATGACTCAATATAGCCAGCATCTAACGTTAGCTACTCCGCTGTGCTGTGGAGTAATGTCTGGTTATGTGAGACAAGCGTCTAGCAACATTGTTGGATGCTCCGGTCTTAGCCTGGCAACCAACGTGAACTTCGAGTCTGGGGAGGAGGGGCGGGGGAGACGACTCTCTCCAGTATTTTGAATTTGTACTGCAGTAACTATTTTAAACACTAGCTGTCAGTATTACATATTGGACGTTTAACCTAGTTGCCGCTGACCTTTCAAATGTGCAACCAATGAGATAACAGCTGTCGTTACGTAGCAATGGGAAATAGCTTCCTTGCCTCCCTTGACGACGTTTACCTGCGCTGCGATTTGGTCTCTGCGCACAGTTAGGTAGGGCGCAGAGAGCAAATCGCTTATC
>CM042442.1:7961790-7974290 GCA_023631565.1 Gymnocephalus cernua | reverse complement strand
GTCCAGTCCCCTTTGTGCATGTTTCAGCGTTATGGTTGTCTGCCAGAAGCTGTCAAGAATTGACTTTTTTTTGTGACTTTAAGTCACATTTTTACAATACACTTGGATCTTGGTCATTTTTAATAATATGTTTTAACCAGATGAAGGACTTAAAGCTTTATTGCGTAACTTTGTTCGTTTCATTCAAGCCATTGCCGAATGAGTTGCTATAAAGCTAATTAAGACTATCAGCTCCACACAACTCTCTCTGTATTTCTCAGTATGGCTATGTTCAGAAAATTGTGTCGTCCGGTGACTTTCGCACGCAGAAACTCAAGTAAAGATAATTACCTCTTCTGAAGAATCCATCGTGTTTTTTTTAATCCTTCGTGTCCACCTTGGCTACTGCGTGGAGGAAACCTAACTCGTCAAATATGGACGCTTGGGCAGTGGCTCTCATCAAACAACACCGGACTTTCACCTAGGAGACCGGGGTTCCTGTCCCGTTCTTGTCCTGTTTGTCACTGAAACGTACATTATATATCCCCAACCATGATCTTTTCCTAAACTGTCCCATTCTTGTGGCGACTGTCAGTTAAACGTACATCCCGACCCAGAGCATCAAAAGTGACGCCAAGAACCACGTGCATTTAGATATGGCGCTAAAGGAGACTTTTAGCGTCAATAGCAACGTCAGAAGCACATGACCAAGTGTTCGTATTTTACCCGATGCGAGTGAGAACGTTTTGGTGGAGGAGGGGTAGGGGTGGTGCCCCATCACGGAAGCCTTGTATCATGTGGATAGGCCGAATGTTTTGTTGTCCTTACTTAGAATTCCTCATGGGGAAGACAGAAACTATAGCACTATTGCTTTAAGTCATCAGACATCTGGAAGTTGTCAGAGAAATAAGCTGAACAAACGTTAGCAGCAAGTCATTTTGCAGCACCGGTTTAAATCAGCGGGTTTGTTTTGGAGAGGAGGAGACCTCTGGGGATAAGTCGGCTCCCGCTAAAGAACTCCTGAACGATGAACACTGAAGTAATCATAACCGGGAGAAGCTGACTGCAATGATGGCAATGTTGGTGAAGACAACAACTCCCATGATCCCATGCTACTTCTCAACATCACCCAACTCTGTGTTTTGTTATTGTTTTGATTTGAAAGAACCCTAGAGGCAGTCTAAAGTCTGGAGCAGATAAAAGTGACAGATTTTCAAACCTGGTAACATAAAAAAGACCGCTAACAAGTGTTCCGTAAGGTCTGCAATTAGACCCTCTTGAAAAAGACAGTTTCTAGCTTGCCGCTAACATTTCCCCAGGAACAGCGCAGGGCTGTGAGGCGCCACAGTCAGAAATACAGGTTGAGACGCATACTGGCACAAAAATACTTTTTACCAACACAGTCATAGGCAGAAGACACTGCAGTATAACAAACAATAACAATTTTTAAAGGTCACAAACACTCTGAAGTGACTCTTTGAAAGATGCTGCATGATCCTTACATTCAAGTTTCAAACAGTTCCTCAGTGCAGCATGCATGCTACGCTCAGGAGGTTGGTTTACGATAAGTACAAGTGTATTGGCAGGGCCTGTCATACAGACAGGGAATGGTTAGTTAATCAAACACAGACATGACAGCGGGGTTCTACACACGCACGCACGCACGCACACACACACACACACACACACCCACACACACACACAACCTGGGGACACCAGAGGTTTCGGGGACCAGATGTCAGAAGGGCAGAGTGTGACACTTGACTAAGAACAGGCCTCACTGGAGTGTGTGTGTGTGGATTTAAAAGCTGCTCCACTCTATAACTTCATTGATCTCAAGAAAACACACACACACACACACACTAAAGTGAAGGCTTCCCCTTTGAAAACCACATAATACATGTCTGGGCACGCACGAAAGAGAGCTCTGCTGCTCTCTCTAAACACATTAAAGTGTGTGTGTGTGTGTGTGTGTGTGTGTGTGTGTGTGTGTGTGTGTGTGTGTGTGTGTGTGTGTGTGTGTGTGTGTGTGTGTGTGTGTGTGTGTGTGTGTGTGTGTGTATGTGTGTGTGTGTGTGTGTGTGTATATCCAACTGTTCAAAATGACAGCAGCAGTCATCTAAAGACAAAACTGAATTAAGTTCCAAACAGACCACTGGTCTTGCTGAAGGGTTTCAACTGAGCTTGAGCTCATAAACACTGACTTCATACAACATGTCGAGTCATGTTTGGTTGTGAGGACACCAAGGGCTGGGCATTATAGATGATAAACACACTAGACTCAGCAGAAACAACAACAGAACAAAAAGCATTTTCCCCCATAGACAACCACTATGATGTTATCACTCTGAAACTAATGCGCAATGGGAGAGACAACCAGGAAGATGAAAACTGCTTTGGCTATGGCTATGGTTAGGTGGCTAGCTTTCATTTCAATGAATGGGCGCTATCTTGGAGTGCCCTCGAGCCCCTGGGTTATATAATACATATATGCAGTAACCTTCGGTAAGAGGTAGCAATGTTTTATGCAGTAATCATTTCTACGTTAAGGATACAAATAAATATAGGCAAATTTGCCTGTATTATATTAATTGCTATGACATAGTCTATAGCTTTATCTAATATTACTGTTAGCATGAAAATGTGTCACATTTTTAAAATAATTAAAAACACTGATATGCAAAGTTTGATAAGTCTTTCTTCTGCGAACAAGATTGGTAAAGGCTGTTTCTGTAAATATAATGCAAAGTAAACTATGGCATGTGTGTGTGTGTGTGTGTGTGTGTGTGTGTGTGTGTGTGTGTGTGTGTGTGTGTGTGTGTGTGTGTGTGTGTGTGTGTGTGTGTGTGTGTGTGTGTGTGTGTGTGTCAGACTCTATAACCGCAGTCATTATGTTAACAGAGACCAGAACCTGCTGCTTCACATTTCACATTATTACTATTAAGAGAGCCGCGGTCTGGACTGCACACTAACACACACACACACACACACACACACACACACACACACACACACACACACACACACACACACACACACACACACACACACACACACACACACACACACACATACATACAACAGGCAGCAGATACTCATAGCAGTTTCTAAGGAAATTTTCTGACTTAAACCTACCTAACCTATCATTATTATCATATATGAAAATCTGAAAGGCTGTTCTTACTGCACTTCACATCATGTATGGAAGTACACCTTGTTCCAGTAAACTGAGTGTCTTTAAATACGGCACCAGGTTTCAGTTGGAGTTTCAGTTAGCTCTCTCTCTCGGTTGCTCACCCACTCACTCACCCACCCACTTCCTCACTCTTTTAGTGTTTTCAGTTCAGGTCCTTTGAGGAGGCTCATTTAAAAGCTGATTAACTGTTTTAGCATTTCTTTAGATTTAAGATGTTTACTGCAAGTAACAAAAAACAAAATGCAAAAGTGTCAAAGATACATATCTTGATGTCACTTCGAAACAATATTTCAATTACACTGTTTGTCTACCTGTGAGCATTGAAAAGTTTATTTTTTATCAAATCAAATCTCCCACTCTTGTCTTAAATAACCAAATTTGCGGGATCCTTATCAAAAATGGATGTACAGTATACCCAATTAGGGTAATTGGGTAAGTTGCAAACATGTTCAAGTGTTCAACAAGTTAACAACATATACAGTAACATTTAAGTTTAATGTTTTTGTCTTGCATGCAGAAGGTCAAAAAGAGGTAAACAGAATCTGGCTGTTAAACAGAATTACAACTTGTGGTATCTTGTTTTGTCAAAGAGCAAATTTATGGGTTTTTTTGTTTGTTCAAAGATTACATTGTGTGCTGCCCCTGCACCCTTACAGTATAGCCTTGAGGATGGGACTGTGGGCAGATTGTCCATTTCAGCGGTTATACAAAGTTGCCAAAATATTTGCAGTACAATTAATATAATAATTCTATAAGAGGATATAGAATAATCAATGGCATGAATTAATTCTGCACAGAGAAGCTATTCACAGTTGGGTCTGTTGTCTGTGTGTGTGAGAGAGAGAGAGAGAGAGAGAGAGAGAGAGAGAGAGAGCATACGGCAGTATGTGGCATTCAACATTGATTGTGTGGCGGGAAACACTGGGAGCAGTTGACCATAGTCCTCATAAATCCACCGGAGTTTAAAATTCCACCACAAACAAAACGGAAGGTAACAGACATCCGGCTCAAAAGAGTGAAATCCGGCGGAATGTGGAACGTCGTGGATATAGACTAATAATGATGTAATTGTGACCGCTTGTGGACAAAAACAACCAATTACTGCTTAATGGCAGTATGGTAGATACAAGACACACCGCTATAATAATAGGGCTGGGCAATAATGGAGAAAATCAAACATCACAATATTTTTGACAAAATACCTCGATAACAATATTGCGACGATATTGTAGGGTTGACAATTGGTGCTTTCAAAATATTAACACAATAAGATAAATAATCACCAGTAATGTGGATATAATGACTAAGTGGGTAAAGGCAAATAATAGAACTGCAGTCTGGAAAGTTCCGAAAATTACATCACTTTACTGTAATACAGCCTGTAAAACCAGGAAAAGACTTTTTTTTCGATATTACGATTCCCAAAATCTAAGACTAAGAAATCTAATATTTACTCTTATATCACGATATTGATTTATATTGATATACATTGCCCAGCCCTACGCTATAATGCATGTCACCTAAACATAATCTCATCTTTGAATACTGCTCATGTCTCTGCTTCAGTGTATTCATAAAAAAGGGAGATCACACCTTTTGACCCTTTTAACATAAAAAAATGAAGTGTTCAAAAAACCTTTAAATGGACATCGACAAGAATGGACTTGTGCAGGCCTTAAGACAGGATTTATGCAAGACAGCTGCCACTGCACGCATATTCATTCACACATACCCACGTAAACGCACCTGCATACGCACACATTTCAAACGTGCAGAGCTACAAATTAGAAAGAGCTGAGTAAATGTGGAGCAGGTCTGGGGGTAGAGGGTCTGCAGCCGCCTGAGTGTGGGCCGTGTTTGGGACGGAGAACAGTCACTACTTGTTTTATTGCCTCATGATGAACACCTGCAAGGACTGAGGAGGAGGGGAGGAAGAAAAAGAGGGCGAGGGCAGACAAAAGCCTCACATCTGACAGAGGGAGAGAGAGGTACTGTGGGAACGCCTGTGTGTGTGTGTGTGTGTGTGTGTGTGTGTGTGTGTGTGTGTGTGTGTGTGTGTGTGTGTGTGTGTGTGTGTGTGTGTGTGTGTGTGTGTGTGTGTGTG
This sequence comes from Gymnocephalus cernua, assembly GCA_023631565.1. Classification (NCBI taxonomy): domain Eukaryota; kingdom Metazoa; phylum Chordata; class Actinopteri; order Perciformes; family Percidae; genus Gymnocephalus; species Gymnocephalus cernua. The sequence continues at coordinate 7,969,011 of CM042442.1, read as the reverse complement.
TGTGTCAGATTACATTCTAACAGACAGGCTGCCAAATGAAACCGTCTGTGCACATGCAGATCACACGCAATGACACACATCTACATAGTATAGTAGCTTGAAAAAAATATTTGTTCAGGCATTAGGCACTTGAATACATCCCAAGTAAATACACCATATGGCCAAAAGTATGCGCACACCCCTCTCCACATACTTCAATGTACTTTCTATCCAGGGGTTTCTTATGATTTGGGCGCTTTGGCTCCAATGAAGGGACATCCTAATGCTACAGCAGAAAATTAGATTTTGGAAAGTGTTGTCAACTTTGTGGAAACAGTTTGAAGCTTTCCTGTTTCAATGTAGTCTATATGCACGATGTTCATGAATGAACTCCTAACAAGTGAGCAATAATGAGTCTTGCCACAGCGCTGCGGAGGAGGGTCTGGCTAGTCCACACAGCATTCTGGGATGGGAGAAAAATGTGCTCTGGTTTATTGACATCTCTTTAAACCAATCACAATCGTCATGGGCGACGCTAAGCGCCGGATGGAGCCATGGTGCCGCTGCAAAATAGCCTCGGTAAGGAACTTGTTTTGGTGGAACGTGCACAAAAGGTCGTTTTAGTTGTGCAACAGAAAACTTGGACACATAGTCTAGCTAGCTGTCTGGATTTACCCTACAGAGATCTGACACAAAGAAAGCGGAAGGTGTGGGACATCTGGCCTAAAAAGAGTGACATTTGGGGGAATTTACGGCGACACCTGACTAAAGTTTAGATTCTCTTTTCCGAGCCAGAGCCTGAACTCGCGGGCCGGGTCGGGCCGATATGTGCCGCCACTCTCCTCGGGCTGGGCCCTTCATCAAGCATTTGTGTGTTTAATCATTACTTTATTAGCCTAATTGGGTGGGGAGAAAGCTATGCCTCTCCAGCTTCTCCCTTAGCTCTGGGTAGCTATATGTCCTGCACTGACTTGAGTGTGAGGTAAACTGTGCTAAATCGTGTCTCCCCCATCTGTAGCACTGTCTTTGATAACTGTCTTTGATAATTGCCACAACCAGGCCAGATTGTTTCAGATATCTCACGAGTCCTTTAGCAGCAGATATGGTCTCTCCTATATCTGCCGCGTTGTCGGCCAGTGTGTCAGCATGCAGACCGTGCCGAAGGACAGTATTAATTAGGTGATCGAGACAAGAAAGTCTCCTATATGGTTCCAGGGCTTTGATTATGTGTCTGCCTTGATCTGATACCCCCAGGTAAAAGGAATTGTAGTTGAGAACGTCAGTTGTAACGGCCCATGTACTAAAAACATTGTCGGGTTTAAATCGGGCTCGGGCTCATAATTACAGTTAATGTGTCGGGCCGGGCCGGGCTCGGACACAACGTGCACAGGTACCCCGGGTAGGGTCGGGCTTGATGTTTTTGGGCCTGATCTAAGCTTTACACCTAGACTGGGGGAAATGCAATGCTACCAAGCGACGGCCAAGCGGACCAATCACAGTTGTTGTTGAGTCGCGTGTAGTGTAGTTACATGTTTTGAGAGGTGCACGTCCGGCTACGGCGTAAGGTCCCGCGTAGGGTCCGTATCTCCACATACCTATGAATGTACTCACGGTGTGGATTTAACGCAGGAGCATAAATTTGCCTTTAGAGTTCAAACCTGTAACCCCACAATAAGACAGGACTTTTGATATTGTTGGTTAAGAAATAGCTCCAACAATAACTGCTGCTTAAACCATGTCTGTATGCTTTTTGCATTCCTATTTTTACACCTGTTCAATAAACACAATACGACAGCATCAGAGTTTTGGGAAGATGTTTTTTTTTTATGAGCATTACAGTATACCTAAAAACACATGCCCGTCTCCTTCAGTGTGTCTTTAACGAGTTCAAGTAAAGGTTATTTAAAGTTATGTCTGAAGTTCAGGGAACATCCTATTCACCAGAAAAGGTAAAGACCCCACAGCTCCCACAGCCTAAACACTCATTCAGTTAAGGAAATAGTGTATTGAAGAAACAGGGAGGGGAGAGCCTGTTTTTTCAGAAATAAATGTGTCCCTGCCTCATCTTTTTTTTCCAGAAAGTTACAAGGAGTGATTCATTTAGGGCAACAAGGTGGTCTTAATCAAATATCACTGTTTAAACACATAAATACACTTGTTATGCACATATATATATATATATATATATATATATATATATATATATATATATATATATATATATATATACACACACACACACACACACATACACACACACGTTGAAGTGACAGACCCTGGTCTCGCCTTGCCTCCCGTCCTACAGAGTCACTGAAGTAATTAGTTTTGCTTCCTCAGTCTGGCCTGAAGTATTTAAAACCTCTGGCCGCACCTAGAGCCTTCTGTCTCAAAGAGTTACGCCAGTGGAAAGAGAGAGAGAAAAAAAACTCCAGACTCCCTTATATGTACATCCTTACTGTATCTGTAATCAGCTTATGTTTCCAAGAGAAGAAATATGTAAAATTTAGAAAATAATTATATACCTGAAGTTCATTTTTCATTTCATTTCACTTATTGATTTGCTCTTTTCTTACTCTTATTTTACCTTAAATTTGACTGACCAACTGCAACATAATAATTTCCCTGAGGGGATCAATAAAGTACATGGATTCTGATTCTGATTTAATATGTGGACACTGATGTCCACATACTTTTACTCTGGGCCTGTGACAATGTGACATGACAATGTCCCTGTGCATAAAGTCAGATCCATTAAAGGAACACGCCGACTTATTGGGACTTTGTCTTATTCACCGTAAGGTACTTGTTTTGGTGGAACATTTAATCGTGCAACAGTCTGGATTTACCCTGCAGAGATCTGCGGAAGGAAACAGACATCGGCGAAAAGACACCGGAGCAATCCCGGAAGTGGAACGTCATGGATATAGACTAGCTTTGTATCAAGTTATTTGGCAATGGCTTGAATGTAACAGACGTGCATTAATATAAAATAATTAGCACTAGCCTGACGTCATCATACTCACATTCTAGTCAGAATATGAGTCTGATACTGCTCCATTGGGCTGTGATTATGGGGCGTGTTTCAACCGAACTAGGAAAGAAAATGCCTCAGCAGTCAATTGGATTGACCTACAACCAATCAGAGTGCCCCATCTTCTTAGCGACCATCAGGGCCAGCTGATAAATAAACTTTTGCCGAATCCTGTAGGAAGGACGGCAAAAACATCTTTCCGATCAACAAATGCCTTGATTGCGGTTCTCTGTTCCTCTTTTAAAATGAATGCGCTGTCAGTATAACAGGCGGAATCTACACATCTCAATTCTCCCCATCATTGTTGTAAACAAATTCAACCCAAACGCTCTTTGGTGACGTGGTTAATTACGTTACTGTTGATCATCTGTCCATCATCGTATAAAGCCCGCCCTGACAATTTGATTGGTCCGAACAGCTCTGGTTCGAGCATAGTTGTTTCACAACGGATCAAGTCCAGACAGAACTTCCCGACCTCAAATGTTGTGGGCGGAGCTAAATTCGGCTGACATCCAGGCTAAATTAGCACTAGAGGCAGTCCCTCCAGAAAAATGTGATTATGCGATCGCAGAATTCTATGCATAATCAGCCAAAGTCCGCATATTAATGCGGGGGCCGCATTTTTTCAAATACGCCGCACTTTCGCCGCATAAATTGCCAATTTCCGCGCAAAATATGCGGGGCTTGCATGATTTCATAATCCCCGCATTTTCGTTGCAAAAAAGTCACATATATCTCAGCAGAAAGTTGAAAAATGTTGCGTTTACTTCACACAAGAGCAGCCATTTTCCCCTGTTGCCATGGGAACGTTATGAAGTGACGTAATTTCACCTACTGAGAACACTGTGTTGGGGGAATCACTTCTTTTCTCTTTTTCATCAAACCGCAGTTTTTGCAAGTTCTCGCAAGTTCCCGCAATTTTTGCAAGTTCCCGCATTTTCATCGCATAAAATGGCATAAATATCCCGCATATTCCATCGCATTTTTTAAGAAAACGTGCCGCATAATCAACGATTTTTGCCCGCAACAATCACAAAAAAACTCTGCGTTTTTCTGGAGGGACTGTATAGGTTTAAATAACTGTCGCAAAATTGCATCGCTGCCGGTATGAATAGTTCTGATGCAAAATTAGCATGCAAAACCTGTTGTGTAAAGGCCTTGAGCCAGACCTCACCAGCCAACATCAGTGCTGGACCTCACTAATGGTTGTGTGTCTGAATGGGAACCAGTCAGGTTCTAAAATCTGCATTTCTGAAAGCCTTTCCTGAAGAGAGAAAGCTGTTAAAGCAGCAAATGTATGTCCTAAATGACATTTTCATTTATCACACATAATTGGTGTAATGTTTGGGGGTCCATATACATTTGGCAAAGTAGTGTATGTCTAACATTTCTTGGATCAAGTCTTTGGTTTATTTTTTTCCTTTTGAATTGGGATTGTCAACCAAGATAATAAAGCACAATAATGCAAATGTCTTTATGTTTGTTTTGCAGGAATAGGTGTCACATTTTTTTTCCAAATGGTGGTTATTCCTTTTAAAGCTCCAGAGTTGTAAATCTTGTTGATATACACCTCTGCCTTCCAAGAACACAGCAGCAGGGAAACAACTTCATAAAGCCGCATTTATTGGATAATTGGTCCTTCAAATGGCTTCAAGCTGTCGAAGGGTGGCCATCCAACAGGCAGCAGGCCGGAAAATGGGAGAAAAGAGGAAAGACTAGGGGGAGAAAAAAAACAAAACAGACAAACTAATGTCCTCTTTAACGTCCTTTTAACCAACGGCTAAAAACACTGTGTGGAATTGAGGGTTTCACCCTGAAGTTATTGCACACACAAAGCTGTCAAATAAGACAAACAGCCTAAAATACGAAACAGTCATTCTCAACTTTTTCAATTAACATTTCATTGTGATGCATGGATAATTCAGCGTGCTGCCGCCAGTTTAGAAGATTAAGAAAACATAATTTTAAGGGTGAATCAAGTCTTTTTTTTCAGGCAAGTCCAAGTTATGTTCCAAGGTTGTCACAGCAAGTCAAATCTCAAGTCTATCAGATCCAGCCTCAAGTCAGGTATCAAGTCATTCAAGACAAGTCCAAGTCAAGTCCCAAGGGATTTGAGAAGTCCAAAACAGGTCTCATGTTTGTCAAGTGTCAAGTTAAGTCAAGTTATTTTAAACAAGTTCAAATGAGTTATCAATAGGGCTGTGCATCATTCAAAATATTACCGGTAAAATACCGGTACCGTGACTTCGACACTGGTTCCTGAACGATACCAACAATTATTTTTCAGTTCCTACTATGTGAACCCCATCTCTGCACCTAACGTCGATTTTTTCCTGCGTGTCTCTACAACGTGTAACGTTATACAGCCAATCACAAGCATTATTAGATCTTGGTAGAAGCATGCTGCATGCTTATTGGCTCACTGACGCTAATGAGATTTATTCCTTAGGAACTAAATGCTTGCTCTTGGGGGAATAACTGGAATTGTTGGTACTTTGTAAATTATAGAGTGTGGTCTAGGCCTACTCTATCTGTAAAGTGTCCTGAGATAACTTGTGTTATGATTTGATACTATAAATAAAATTGAATTTGGTATTGAATGACGAGGCATTTTTCGACGCTCGCAATTTGGTTGGGCGCGTCAAAAGTATTGAATTGGGTACCCAGCTCTAGTTATCAAGTCCTTTAGGGTAGGTCCAAGTCAACTTGCAGTCTCACGTTTGTCAAAGCAAGGTTCAAGTCAAGTCTCAAGTGTTTTGAAACAACTTCAGGAGAATGATCAAGTCCAATTCAAGCCTAAAGAGATTTGAGACATTTACGTCTTACTGACTTACGTCAGTTTGAGGCAAGTCCAAGTCGATTCTTAAGTCTTTTAGAATAAGTCTAGTCATGTCTGAAGTGACTTGAGATATACTTGAAGTTCAAGTATATCTCAAGTCCTAATGGGGCAAGTCTAGGTCAGGTTTCAAGTTTTCACGAACAAATTGCACGGCAATATACAAGTCTTTCCAGTCTTTGAATGCTGACCAATATATCTTTGTTTAGCTGTATTAAAAGTATTCTTTTACATCACTGAGACAAAAGTCCTTTCAATGCAAAGGTCTGATGGTTAATACGTAAGTTGCGTGGCTGAAGCTCAAATCCAGTCTCAAGTTTGCTCTGAAATGTTGTTGTTGATTTTCACCCTGATATTAGGTATATGATACTGTTTTACTAAGACAAATGTGAAAGAGAAGGCAGCTGCCTCATATAGTTCAAACTGGAGAAAGTGAGTGAAATGAGTCAGAAGGACGAGAATAAAGGAGAGAGTCAGAGAGAACGACGGAATGAAAGAATGGAAAAAGGACGAAGAATGAAAAGAGGAAAAAGTGAGGGAGTGAGAAAGTCAGAGAGAGAGAGAGAGAGAGAGAGAGAGAGCGAGAGAGAGAGAGAGAGAGAGATGTTTGGAGTGAGGAGTTCTCGCTATTCAGAGTCCTGACAGTGTGGAATGTGAGAGGGGAGATCAATGTGGTATCTCAGACACACACTCTCACTCTCACACACACACACACACACACACAGGCTGCCAGATGTCCTTTACCCAATGAGGAAGAAGCGGTCTGGTCTCCTCAGGTCAACCCACATGTGTCTCACACACACACACACACACACACACACACACACACACACACACACACACACACACACACACACACACAGATGTGACCCGTCTTCCTCTCATCAGCTTTTCTTCCCTGATACATTCACTGTGTGTGTTTGCCAAAATCCACTATTTTATCAATGAAAGGTTCACGGTAGAGGTTCAAAGTCCCTGAACAAGGCACTAACACTGCCACAAGTAGAAGTTCAAAGTCCCTGAGCAAGGCACTAACACTGCCACAAGTAGAAGTTCAAAGTCCCTGAGCAAGGCACTAACACCGCCAGGGTTATATAGGTTCAAACCCTTAGAGCAAGGCACCAACACTGCCAGGGTAAGAGGTTCAAATCCTTAGAGCAAGGCACTAACACTGCCAGGGTAAGAGGTTCAAATCCTTAAAGCAAGGCACCAACACTGCCAGGGTTAGAGGTTCTAATCCTTAGAGCAAGGCACCAACACTGCCAGGGTTAGAGGTTCTAATCCTCAGAGCAAGGCACCAGCACTGCCAGGGTTAAAAGGTTTAAAGGGAAAGCTGCTGGTTCAAATCTGCAGATCAACCATTTCTTACAATGCC
>CM042442.1:7821790-7956790 GCA_023631565.1 Gymnocephalus cernua | reverse complement strand
TACTAGGAGACATACTGTAACTTAAATCCAACTAAACCACAAACACATCTAAAGCTACAGTAAAATACAGAGATTACACTGAATTCAAACTGGATAACAAACTGGGCCAAGCAGGCCACTGCCCTGGGATGCCAGGATCAGGCTCTTCATTGAGGGTCAGCCCTATGTTCCCACATCCCAATGGCGAACAGCCCTATGTTCCCACATTTCTAAGGTTTTTCTTAAAATTATGCCCTATGTTCCTACAGCCCTATGTTCCCACATTTCTAGGACATTTTCAAAAGTAGGTCTTGTGTTCCTACATTTCCCTTCAAGGGTTAGGGTTAGGGTGGGTTAGGCCTAATTTTGAAAGAAATCTTAGAAATGTGGGAACATAGGCACGCTCCCCTTCATTGTGTGCAACACTGGGGTTGGTATGATATTGTATGAAACCCTATATGCACAACAATTTTTATGACATCTTACGAAATTACGGCCACTGCTGAGCGGTCTCATAACAAAGTTTAGCCAACTTGACAGTTAAGTTAAGCCAGGAACAGGGCATGGTCAGGTCACTGTCATGGTAGTAGCCATTACAGCTAAGTTTAGCCGACAAAAGTTGACGGTCATGCGGCGACGACAGTCAAGTTTAGTCGCCAAAACGACTAGTTAAGATTAGAAAAACCAACGTTTGTGTTTGGGTTAAAACACTGGTCCCCTTAAGTAGTACTCCTGGGATACAAACATCTGTTTTCTGGGTGAAAGTGTCGTGTGATCTCCTTTACATCTGGATCTTTAACTAAGAACTCCACTCCCCCGTTGAAAGCCCGGTGTTTTAGGACCCACCGATACACCACTGACCTCCTCCCTACGCGGATCTTCACGCTCTGATACAGCAGCAGTCAATGTGGGGCATACAGTAATAAATACGTGGAATACATACAAATTACAGTGCATGGTTTATGAGAGCAGCCTGTTGTGTGTCAGCTGGTTTGTGAGAAATGTGTTGTATAAGTGTATGACAGTGAGACACAAATCAAAACTGAAATCAACTGACTCATCAATCAATGCAGTGTTTAAAAATGGACCTGCATTATTACCTGTGTACCTGTCATACAGAGGGACACTGTGTCAAAACTGACACGGTGAATATTACCAAAAACAAGGGGCCAAGAGGGGGCCTGTACCTGAATTTTTGCACCATTATGGTTAGGGATGTAACGATTACCGGTGTAACAGTAAACAACGATAAAAATGTTGACAATAACAATTACCGTTTTCATTTAAAATATCATTATTATCATGGTGGATTACCACGGTGTGGAAACCATGTGTTTAATCATTCCCAGCTTCATCCAAGTCTCCTGAAGTTGCTGCGCAGGCGCACTGCGTAGCACAACGTGCATTTCTTGAAGTTGGAATCATGGCAGAAAGAAGAGATTACAATGCTCAGGACATTTGATGTTAAAAATTGCACTTTTGATAAGGTTTTGCCTATACTTTTGTAATGTAATAAACACTGTTACACTTTTTGAAACTATGTTAGCTTGTTTAGGCCTATCAGTGCTTTCTGATCATATTGAACACACTTGGTCACTATAACCGTGAGGTTAAATGCTCATACCGTTACATCCCCGGTTATGGTAAATCCAGCCATGCTCAAAGTAAAACTTAAATCACTAAAACCAGCTAAAAAAAGCTCTCAAGCCAAATTAAACAACCCAACTGGATTAAACTTAAGTCAAAGAAACCAAACAGAACAAAATATAAACTGATATGTACTCAACAGCTAAACACATCTCAGCATTGTCTTTGGGGAAAACATATGGAGCTCCGACTCGGTAGCGAACCGGCCCGTCGAAGCAAGCGGCACGTCAATCTCCTGAGCTTTGAAGAAACCCACAAGCCCACGCCGAGTTCTCACAGACGCTAACCTTGAAATCACTGCCATTATTAGCAGAGTGATTATTAGCATTAGAAAAGCAAATGGGGCTAATAATATTTGCCATTATGGCTAAAAAAGCCTATTAATCCCTAATCCGCACCACAATTAAGAGCATGGTTGGTTGTTTTTGTGAGTCGTTCTACATCTCCTTGCCGGGGAAACGAGACAATTTAGCAGCCTCAGAGGCAGAGAGAGGGTGGGAGGGTGAGGTATTAAGAGACTGGCTCTTGCTCTCCATCTCTATTTTGAAAGCGATCAGCCGGGGTGTTTTTGAGTGACAGGCGTATCAGAGGCAGATTTGACTGGATAGAGACAAGAGGGTGGCGGTGGGGGTGTCGCTCGCCGCGTTGAAGCGTGTTATCTGTCTCAGTACAAGTGCATCAAATCAAACGGGAGAGGGGGTATTATTAAAGCAACCCCCTTTTTTCTCCGCTGTGAACTGTGACTTAATAAGCTATGCCAATTAGGGGAACAAAAATCAGGCATGCCATCGGGGCTGTATCTATCCTTGCCCAAATTTCTTTGCTAACGCGTGAAGCTCGCTGGCAGAGGCGACACTGCTGCTGTGTTTTTCTGTTTGGCTTTGGCTTTGACAAGGAAACGAAGAAGAGGAAGAGGTGGAAGATCGCACAAACATAAAATAAAACAGGATAAAGCCTATTGATTTTGCGATCGTCTCCCTGAGAGTTGATTTCTTTTTAAGTCTGTGTGATATTCTTTATTTTTCTTATTGTCAACAAATCCCATGCAGAAACCAACAATGAATGGATCCTCCTAACAAGCATTGTTTGTATATTCATAGCCTAAAATATCATTAATCTGTGCCACAGAGCTCCACTGTTATCCAAAACTAACTACCATGGCCATAGTTGTGGCTTGTGACCCTTTAAAATAAAGCAATGTTTACTTTCAACTTTGGTCTAATGTAATGCATAGAGTGGAGCATACTGAAAAATCTCAGAAGCAGTTTAATAATATTACATGTAACTTTGCCTTATCACAAAATATCCATATGAATATCATGATAATGAACCACTGCTACTTTGGCTTAATCTCATATCCTGCTGCCATAAATACTCACTAGGAATGTGCATTGACCCGCTGCTGAAAATAGTCCCCAACATATTCACTATTTATTACTGTTTAAGTAACATTTGCTAAAAACTTAAATGCCTTGGGGTCTCATTTAAGTGTACGTACGCCCAAAAGCCAAAAATGACGTACGGCAAAAAAAAAATCTGATTTATAAAACTGTGCATACGCACACCTGTAAGCAATGTTCCCTTTATAAATCACAGATTACCCACAAGTGTCCGTACGGGAATCAGCCTCTTATCCCGCCCTGTACACACCCATTTTTAACCATAAATAGTCAAAGCAAAGCACCTCGTGATCAGTATGTTAATGGCCTTGCAGTTGTTCTTTCGTTACACCGGTGGGGAATAAGCAAAAAACTTCTCAGACGCTCGGGAAGTTTTAAATTGAATTATAATTTCAGCCTGTTCTTGCACAATGTAGGGAAACCTGCTCTATAGACTACCTATATTAATAATAACGCCCAAAACGGCTTAGATATACCAGACCCTTATGATTATGATAAGACTTAACATAACTATATATTATATCCAAACAAGCCTTACTGATAAAGTTGAAGATTATAATATCCTCCCTCCTTTGTCTTGCCATCCCTTCAATCACTTCCTTTCCTTCCTCTGTCCTTTCTTTGTTTCCTTTCTTCTATCCCTCTCTTCCTTTCATCCTTATTTCTTTTTCTTTCCTCTAACTTTTGCTTTTCTTTCTTCCTCATTTCTTTTTCGTTTTTCTGTCTGTCCTTCCTTCCTTCGTTCACTTTCTTTCGGTTTTCTCTCTTTTCCTTTTTTCCCTCCTTCCTATTTCCGTTCCTTCCTTCCTTCCCTGTTGCCTTTCCCTTATTTCTTCTTTCCTTTCTTCCTTTATTCAGTTCCTTCTTTCCTTTCCTTCTTCCTTCCTCCCTTCCTTCCCTCTTTACCTTCTTTCAACTTTCCATTCGTCCTGCTTACATTTCCTTCCTCTCTTCTTTCCTTTCTTCCTGTCTCTCTTTTTTTCCTTTCTGCTGACACTTGAGGAAACACTTCCTCCACCTCTCGTTGCCAACTTTGTGCTCCATGGCAACGGGAATGATGGTTTGCCCTCCCACCCCCAAAGCCCTTCCCCCTCTTTGGTGCCAACACACACACATACATGTTCAAACACGCACATAAACACACACACACTCAAAATCTCTCAGACACACACACACACACATACACACACATACATACCTCAATCCTCTCCCAACACCGTTGACAGGGAGACAAACAGTGGATCTGAGAGGTTATGTATTTAAAAAAAAGAAGAAGAAGGGAAAAACACCACAACCAGCCAAGACCTGAAATAGACGAGTGGCGGTGGCAGCGGTTTTGACAGGCGGAGTGAAGCCCGGCTTCATCCAGGAGGAGATTAGAAACACACACAGAGTTTGAAGTGTGCATTATCTTTACAGGGATGATCCCAAAATAAACGACAACAACGGCAAAATCTCCCAATAATTAAAACGCCTAATCCACTTCCTGCTTGGTGATGACCGTGGGCTGAGCGTGTCAGCCAGGACTCGTGAGGGATTGTGTGGCATTTATGTTTAGATGCTTTTGTGTTTTAAAAAGGTGAATTCATCGCCCAAAATACGAGGACTTACGTGGAATGAGGAGAGGGTTTCAAAACCAAAATTTATTCACAGCATTGTGGGAAGAATTAAAATTGTCATAAAAATTAAAATTCAACCCCCTACGTGAAGGCATGTTTGGAATAAATGCCACTACTTCCTCAAAAGCATCAGATAAACCAAATCCTGAAACCAGTTTTTATTCCCCTGCCTCTCTGCCTGACTGACTGACGTGTTATTTTTACACACTACTGTGCTTCCATCCATCCACGCGTCTCCTTTGTGGTCTAATTTTGCTGCCGATGTTGTCTTCTTTAACCCTGTTTGGCAACCTTTCTGAAGCATTTGGGGACACTGTGTTGTCAGATTTCTGTATTGTGGCAAAAGACTTGTTAATACCGGAGATTAAAAGTGAGGATGCAATACTGCTGTAGTGCTGTGTATCAAACTTCAATACTTACTTTTTTGATCATATACACATGATATTTACTGATTTGGACCATGATTTCGCATTTTTAGACTGTATTTTTGTTCAGAAAAAAACTTTGCTTCTTTTATTATATTAAAAAAACATGTACATGATATGTCCTAAAAAACATATTGTTTTGGTGTCTGTAGCCAATATCTTATTTTGATATTGTTTTGCATTCTGATGTATTTTTCAACGACAATCTTGGGATTCTTTCCTGATGTCACTCTTTTTTAAGTGTCATTTTGTTTTTCAAAATCTGTTTTTTTTTGTTGTTTCAGTTTCAACTTTCTGTCAATCTGTGACTGTTTTGGCATGGAGGGGGGAGGCGTTTGAGGGGAGGGGCCAAGGAGAGCGTGATTTACAGGTAATCTGGAGAGAACATCACTGCCCGCTGCTCTGAAGCCTGGCATCACCACACAGCTAGCTCACGGCAACGTCTTCCCTGAGTTTACCTGGTACTCCCAAACACAGCCAATACGTTCAGTTACACTGTAAACCCAGATTTAGTTGTAATTAAACTTATCTTATATACTATGTTCTTTCATGTTTTGTTGAAAAAAACATCCATTACCAAATCACTTTAGTTGTTTTGTAATATTCATCTTAAATATGCAGTGCACAGATCATGTTAAAGGGGAACTCCGGCCAATTTTTACGTTAATCTTGCTGAATATAACTATGCGAGACCTGTCTATAGCAAAAACAGTTAGCGCAACAGCTGCTACCTAGACGGAGCTGCTGCAGCTAATGCCCACCGCTCCACTTGGCTAAACGGAGGTCATGAGGGCATAAATGAAATAATGCCTTTGTGTACCTTAACAGACACAAAATGCAATTAAAATGTCTGTGTAACATGAACAGGGCCCTTACATGACAACAAGATGCATTTTCAACATTCACCTACCCTGTTAGCTGCTAGCTAGCTGTCGTCTGGGACGAGAGAGTGTTCAGTCAGGCTTCAGTAATAATCATCATGCAGCAGTCCTGTGTGTATTTGTAGCATATATATGATATATATCCATTTTGTGTGCGATCCATCTGGCGTTGGAGAGTAGTATTCTCTGCCGACAACAATCACGAGAGTGCCCGCTGGTCTGGAGGATGTCCTCCGGAGGACCGCTTCTGCTTCCTGCCCGCCGTCCTCGCTTGCCGCGCCGACAACAATCGCGAGAGCGCCCGCTGGTCGTGGCTGTCCTCCGGAGGACCGTTAATGGCTTCGCAGCGATTTTTTGTGTGTTTATTTCCCCTCAAAAATAGGTAATTGAGCGCTGTAGTGGTTATGAGCATATTATTGACTATGCAACTACATGGAAACGGGCAGAATGATGCCTGTGCCTTGTTCAGTGAAACACTAACAGACGGCTAGCGGCAGTCTCGTGCTGAAGTCCCGTGTGAATTCAGTTGTAGCAAGATTAATAACAGTGTAGGTCGGAGGAGATACAGTGTAGCGTGAAGAGCGGAGGTGTTCACAAGGGAAGAAGCTTGGAGTACCGTAACTATGGAGAATATCGAAGATATTGAACATATGGAAGAGGCTTTTGAGTTTGATGGTCGTCCTTATTTATTCGAACCCGAGTATACAGACGAAGAACTAGCCTCACAAGAGTTGGAAAGAACCAGACAGACAGAGGGGCAACAGGCAGATGAAGCAGCTGTTCCAAGATCACGCATTTCGGGCAACTGGTGGTGTTCGTGTGGGTGTTGTGCCGCGAAGGCATCACCGGTCCTCCGGAGGACATCCTCCAGACCAGCGGGCGCTCTCGTGATTGTTGTCGGCAGAGAATACTACTCTCCAACGCCAGATGGATCGCACACAAAATGGATATATATCATATATATCCATATATATGCTACAAATACACACGGGACTGCTGTATGATGATTATTACTGAAGCCTGACTGAACACTCTCGTCCCAGACGACAGCTAGCTAGCTAGCTAGCAGCTAACAGGGTAGGTGAATGTTGAAAATGCATCTTGTTGTCATGTAAGGGCCCTGTTCATGTTACACAGACATTTTAATTGCATTTTGTGTCTGTTAAGGTACACAAAGGCACTATTTCATTTATGCCCCCATAACTGCCGTTTAGCTAAGTGGGAGCGGTGGGCATTAGCTGCAGCAGCTCCGTCTATGTAGCTGCTGTTGCACTAACGGTTTTTGCTATAGACAGGTCTCGCATAGTTATATTTAGCAAGATTAACATTAACTTTAACTTTAAGCAGCGATAACTAAGGATTCTTAGCCAACTTCATTCCAACTTATTAACACTATAGATTTCCACTTATTTTTTGCATATAATGGACAATAAACCTAATTCATATTAAATTATACTTAATATTTGAGTTAAAAATCCCAGAAATTATAAATATTTTTGACTAATAGTTAAGATCTGAGAAATGTATGTTGATGCATAATCACAGCTTGTTTTGTGTATGGAACCATCCATGTTATTTTTGGGCAATTCGGTTGAACGAATCCCATATTTGTGATATAGAAACTTCGGAAATGGATCAAATTTGACCAGAAGACAACAGGAGGGTTAAGTTTCTGTATGGGAGGGGCGGGGTCATTTGAACTGTTCTGTGCTAAAGTGGTGCAAAGGCTCCTGGTGAGGAAAATAAATATATGTTCTGAACGGTTTCTGTGCTAGTTAAAGTGTGTTTTAATGATGTTCTGTTAATGTGTTGGTCGTGCATTTTTGTATGGTTGATTTAGGGTCCTATTTTAACGAACTAAGCGCACGGCGTGAAGCGCCTGGCGCAGTTACGTTTAGGGCGTGTACAAATCCACTTTTGCTAGGTTAACGGTGGCAAAAATGGTCCGTGCGCCAGGCACATGGTTCAAAGGGTTGTACTTAGTGTCATATTTGAAACTCCAGCTCATTTAAAATTTTGACCCACCATAAAGTCGCTGCCGAAGCCAGGCGCGTTTGTACTTTGGCGCATTGCTATTATGATGGCGGATTTGCAAAGCAGGAAGGAGAGATTTTCAGTAGAAGAAACTGATCATCATATCATAATACTATTTCATAATCTTTCGTATGTTTGTGTGCTGCTGCGCAACCCTGTGTGTGTGTAACAAGCATAGTGTGCACGCGCTGTGCACGAGCTTAGGCGCATTTTACTAATGTGCTGTTAAAATAACTATGAAATGCTGCGCTATTGACTTTAGACCAGGTTTTTGTTGGTCACTGGAGTGATCACTTTCCACTGCCTCAAGATAGCAATGCGCCAAGAATTCACCTGAACACATCTCCCTGTAAGACCAGCACGCCCATGGGCGCAAAGATGGGCGCAGGTGCATTTGCTATTTAAACGACGTGGGCGCTGGACGGGAAGTTGACAACTAGCAAACTTAAACTAGCAAAGACACTTACGTCGGGCTTTGCACTGCGCCGGGCCAGCTGCAAGATATGGCCCTTAGTGTTCATGTTTATCTACATGCCAAATATACAGCTTGGAAATCAGTAACTCTGTCTCCTGAGTCAATCTTTCCACGCAGCACAATACATAAGAGAATGTCAATGTTTTGTGTTTTTTTTTAAACTGTATTGAATACAGTATTCTTATTTGTAAGTCCTAATATTATAAAAGGATGAGAAACAACGTTTATATGAACACATTACTCAACTAATTCGGGATAACTGTGTACATCTGTTTCTCTCTGCTGTTGTTTTTGTCACATAAAACCGGACTGGTTTAAGTTAATTTGCCATTAACTGCTGTAAAGTATAACTCTAATCTAGTCATCTGTATAATATTTCTTTCTTGCAGATTTATGACTTTACAATCTCAGAGAATGTCCAAATTCTCGTAATTTACGACTTCAATTTTGAGTTTTTGCTCAGAATATCGCGCCCCCCCCCCCCTCCCTACCCTGGGTCCGTAATCTATTTTTTAATTTTAATTACAATGGCCCTTAAACGCTGTCGTATGACCCACTTGGTCAATGTATCCACATTACTGATGATTATTCATCAAAAATGTCATTATATAAATATTTTGTGAAAGCGCCAATAGTCAACTCTACAAAATCATCGCAATATCGATATCGAGGTATTTGGTAAAAAAAAAATATGGTGATATTTGATTTTCTCCATGTCGCCCAGCTCCGATACAGTGCTTGGACCCAGTTCAGTGCCGGCATGTCCCAGCCTCTGGCCCCGTCCCAGCCTTTGGAAACCGCTGCTCTCATGGCTGTGTAGGTCTATAGAGTTCTAATTAGCTGCATTCACAAACAGCGCCGGGCTCATCAAAATGCCGAGGCCTGCAGAAAGCCACAGCAGGGGTGAGTACAGTGTGTGTGTGTGTGTGTGTGTGTGTGTTTGAGCGTGTGTGTGTGTGTGTGTGTGTGTGTGTGTGTGTGTGTGTGTGTGTGTGTGTGTGTGTGTGTGTGTGTGTGTATGTGTGTGTTTGTGCGTGTGTGTGTGTGTGTGTGTGTGTGTGTGTGTGTGTTGTGCGTGTGTGTGTGTGTGTGTGTGTGTGTGTGTGTTGCATCTTGTACACGTGGGTGTTTAGACATGTGTGCGCGAGAAACAGAGTGTGATTTGTGTTCAGGGATGAGTGCATGCATGTGTGACATCAGTGTGTGTTCCGGTATCGAAAGAAGAATAAAAAAAAAACAATCCCAAAATAAAGATTGACATCGAAGCAGCAAACCAAGGTCCAACAATCACTACCAATTCTACACAAACTGGGGCTTTTTTTCTTCTAAAAATGTTAATATTTGTCGTCCTTCGTCACATTTGTATGCAAGGCACAGGAGCAAACGACACCACCAAAACCGGCGAGCACAAATGACAACAACCGCACCACCAAGCAGTAAACAAAGAAGACGTCTCGGCATCTCTCTGTTTTCCAGCCAACAAACAAAATGGCTTCCGAACGCCGTTTAGAGGCAAATTACATGAGCGGGAGCAACAGAAACGACCCGGTTGCCTGTGAAAAGCTTCCAGAAAAGACTTTAAAAATCATCCAGAGGTTGAGCTGGTCTTGTACATACTGAGGATGTTATGAAACATAACACATATATAGTACAATAAAATGCTGAAAAACATACACAAGGTGAATGCAGCATGGCCTACAACCTGATATATGATCACAGCAAAGAGGTTAAATATATGTAACTGTAGCAGGAGAGAATTCTGAATGTCTTTTGTAATAAAAAGACTAGAAAATATTTAATTACTGCAATATTCATATATACTGTATCCTCATTGCAAATATTGTCTATATATTGTCTATGAATATTGGAGATTAATTTGCCAACCTCTGCTTATTTAATGTGATTGTTCATCAATTAATTCAAGCTGAACAACTGTCCAAAATATTCCAGTTGTCCAAACCAGCTAATAAACTAGCTCACTAAGCAGCCAAAAATACTCCCCAACTCACTTTTCTTTTTTAAACCCAACTCTCAGCAATCCAACAAAAAGTACAACATAAGGTCACATTGGATCATACGGAAGCTCAGTGCTGCCATGCCTGAAAAAGAAAAACGTGTCGGTTTCACGGTATAACATTTAAGATATGATATTTATATTTTATTTTTATAAGACATTTTCATGTTTTAACAAGATATTTTCACTTTATTACAACTTACAAACTTATCAAGTTATGACAAAAACTTTCAATTACAATAAACCGTTAATTTCAACAAACTATAACATCACAATGTGAAAGGAAAACCATTCACATTGTGATGTTATAGTTTGTTATTACATGATGAGTAATTTTTATAACGTGAAACTTCACGTTATAACATGATAAATAGTAGGTTGTAATAACAACAACATTTTCTTGTTATAACTTGATAAGTTTGTATGTTGTAATAAAGTGAACATCTCTTGTTAAAACGTGAAAATATCCTGTTACAACGTGAAAAACATGTTATTACAATAAACACGATTTCAATTCAAAATTTAAAACTGATAGAAATATGCATTACATTTTCGGTCATTGAAATCCAAAGCAGATTGTGATTCTCCTAGTAATTGTTTTTCTCTCCACCCCCTGTCTAATTGTGCACATCCGAAGAAAAGCAACTACTAGAGCTGTAACAATTCCAAATTTTGCTGTCCAATTAATTGTCTTTTAATTGTATAATTGTCTCTTTTAGTCAAATTTTAAAATATTCATGTATTCCTTTTTCAAACACATAAAGTTTTGAATGAATCCCGGGATACATCTTTTGGTTATATATCACTGTCATGTTCCCAGAATGCCGAGTTACTTGTGGTTCCTAGAGTCTCTAAAAGTAGAATGGGAGCCAGAGCCTTCAGCTATCAGGCTCCTCTCCTGTGGAACCAGCTCCCAGTCTGGGTCTGGGGGGCAGACACCATCACCACATTTAAGAGTAAACTTAAAACTCTCCTCTTTGATAAAGCTTATAGTTAGGGAGTGAGGAGTTACAGCATTCCCCTAAACCGGCGGGGGAGGATGTATAGCTACAGACACGGCACCACAGAAATCCTTCCACTTCTCTGAAGACATTTTTGCAGCTCTTCTTCTTTACTTTAGGTTAGTGGCTCTCACACACGAAATATACCAGCGCACACACTCGTAGTGCAGCGCTTGCGAGAGTAGATTTTACTGTGCACACAAACGTGTGATACATTTTTACAGGGCAGCAATGCAGGAATCAGGACACCATAGATATCTTATTTACTCCAATTCTTATGAAACTGCAACGTTATGAAACTGTGACATTATGAAACCGCGCTTATGGCAAAATCTGTTAATCCCGACGTCCCTACTTGGATTTGGAGAATCGTGACACCCCTAATGCACATAGATACACATAAACATACCTCACCAACATGTTCACTACTCCCTGACTGACTAACTCACACAACCAACTGACTCGCTCACTAAGCTGCCGAACACAGCCGCGTTAAAACAATGCAAAGGACTGCTTCAGGTACCAGTAAGACATGAAAGACAATACAGGAAGTCCAGTTTGAGTAAGACATCCATGATTTAGAAGGCTTAACACACCAACAGCAGTTTATGATACTCTGACAGAGGATTCTACCACTCAGAAAAGTCACAGTTGTTTGAATCTTTTGTCACGATGATCACAAGGTCAACAGTATAAATGCAGCATCCAAATTACAAAGGCATCTACCAGGAATGTACTGTACGCTGTATTGATGTCACATTGTTGTCTGCCACAAGTTCAGTCTGGTTCTACTTTTTTGCCGGGTGACCCCACAGTATTTTTGCTGAAACCCTCTGCGTTGGCAGTGCTAGACTGGCTTCTTTCAAATTTCATTTTTCCACACAGGGCGGAAGTCAGTCTGAACGTGACCTAAGTGACTGCCTGACTCAATCAATCAATAACACATGGAGTAGGTACACTCACTAACTCTTTCACTCACTGGCTTCCAGACTGACTGGATGGATGAATGAATGAATGACTGAATGAATGGCTCAGTGTTTTAGTGAAAGAGGGGCTGACGGACATGAAGCAACTTTATCGACACGCTCGCATTATTAATTTAACTAACGTTTCAAAGTCAAAGCCAGCATGTTCCACCACTGATGAAACCAAACTGTGCATGCTTGACATCAATAACACCACTGTGCAGAAAAACACAGTGAACTGATCTCCACACACACACACACACACACACACACACACACACACACAGAGGCAGGAAAGAATGAGGGCAGCAAATCAGAAAAACAGGAAGTCTCCTTCAGGAATGAACTTGAGCAGCTAAAAAACAAAATAAAGAAACATAAAAAAAATCACATCATAACCCAAAGGCTGTATTTCACACCCCGACATTCATATATTCGTACAAACTACGCATGAGCACAGAACAGTTACGTTACAGTGATTTGAACAAAATAATTCTCAACTTAATTGGTCAAAATCAAGCACCCAGTGTGTATAAATCCACTGCTGAAAATAGTCCCAGACCAACGCACAATTTACTCTTGTTTGAGTAATGTTTGCTAAAAACTACGGTGGCCAGCTAGAACAAGAAATCACTGACTGTTGTTTTGAAAAAATGTTGCTCCCTGGATGCTGTATTTAAAAAACAGTTCATTGCTCCTAATACTTAGGATGGGTTCAAATGCAGTAATAGAATTTCACTGCATGGACTGTGTGTATGTGACGATTAAGGAATAAAGTTGGTTTGTTTGGACTATCTCATAATCAAAGCCATATAATCAGACCAGGCCACCTCACTATTTGAGCAACATGTGACATTTTAAAACGACAACCAGCTCAACAACAGCCAAACAGAGTATTCACAGAATTCTCGAGCAAGTATCAGCGGCATATTACAAAAAACAAATCCTGCAGTTTTTCCAAGTCTCCTCAAAATAAAAACTAACCTAAAAAGCAAAATAGCATGAAACCCAAAAACTGCAACTGCATGTACAGAACATGGTTACCCACACAAGAAAATTAAAACAGCAAGCGAAGCAGCAGCAAGCAGGTGTAAGAGGAAGGAGAGAATGGATGAGAGAGGATTGAAAGAGAAGAGAAAAAGAAGGGTAAAAAAAGGAGAAGGCTGACGTACTTGAGCTGGAGAAATGTCCGCTCCCCAGGGAAGTCGGCCCGTTCTTTCCACTGCTAACAGGAGGGGAAAACATCTACAAGACAAACAGAGTGCACATTACCTATTAAGAGCACTGACACTACAGGCAGCAAGACACATCTCTACAGAATCCTCACTGCAGCTACACATGAGAAGCTTCCTTCCAAAACGCCGGGGCAACATTTGGCTGAAAAACACTGCTGCCAGATTCTCATCACATTACAATCCTGCTGGGAAATGTCTTAATTTTTATGGTCACTCAATTTTCTTCGTGTTCGCTTATCAGAGCATTTTTTCGGTTTTCAAAATAGTACATATCACGTTTTGGAAGGAAACTATTTTTGGGTATTTACCAAGAAACAAAAAGTCCATGATCACTAGGGCTGGGTATCAGTGGGTAACGTTTCAAAACTAACAGTCAATACCAAAAAAAATGTTTTTCTATATTTAAATTAGAATATAAATATGTTTTTTTTTCATTTTAAAAAGTAGCTAAGGTTTTCAAATGATTTTTTTTTCAAAGCTCAAGAAGTCCTGCAACTAGTTTGCATGAATAAATTGCAGTCCGAAAATTGGGAAGATTTTGATTGAAATCAGGGACTATCTGAACAAAATAAATAAACAAAATGATACATCTGCCCAAGGATTTAATGCCTGCAGAGGTGGGACAAAGTCACTGTTTTTCAAGTCACAAGTAAGTCCATAGTCAAGTCCCAAATCAAGTCCAACAAGTCCATAGTCAAGTCCCAAATCAAGACCAAGTCCATAGTCAAGTTCCAAATCAAGACCAATAAGTCCATAGTTAAGTCTTAAGTCATGACTGGTAAATCTAGAGTATGTCCAGAGAGATGTCCAACAAGTTCTAGGGGTCAAGTCCCAAATCAAGTCTAGCAAGTCTAGAGTCAAGTCCAACGTCAAGACAGGCAAGTCCTGAGTCCCATGAGAAACCAGGTTAATCCTGAGTCCCATGGGTGACAGGTAAATCCTGCATCAAGTCCCAGGACAGGTAAATACCAAGTCAAGTCCGAGGACAGGTAAATACCAAGTCAAGTCCGAGGACAGGTAAATACCAAGTCAAGTCCCAGGACAGGTAAATACCAAGTCAAGTCCCAGGACAGGTAAATACCAAGTCAAGTCCGAGGACAGGTAAATACCAAGTCAAGTCCGAGGACAGGTAAATACCAAGTCAAGTCCCAGGACAGGTAAATACCAAGTCAAGTCTTAGGACAGGTAAATCCCAAGTCAAATCCCAGGACAGGTAAATCCCAAATCAGGTTCCAAGGCAAGACCAAAGATACCTAAGTCAAGTCTCAAGTCAAGGCCAACAAGTCCCAAGCTAGGTCCAAGTCCTTTCCTTTGTATTCCAACTCCTTAACAAGTCAGTTTGTGCCCTTTGAAAAATGTAGTGTCATTTAATGTTGATAGTAGACTTTAAAACATTTAACAACTAACTGATCAATCACACTTGGTTTGTTATTTCTGTGAAACAGTTACAATCATTTGTAATTTCGTAACCACATTTTTTGTCGACATTTGTTTTTATATTGACCATAGAACTGTTTACATCTCATTGTAATAATCTGAAGTGTCACCTGTTATCTGTCTGTTGGTCAGTACAGTACGGACAAACACACCTTACTGTCCTGCTTGCGCTGCCTCATTGGCTGCTGAGTTTTTTTTTATACTATTATGGTTCATTTTCTAGCTTGATGAGAATATTGAGTCCTTCCAAGTCAAACAGGTAGAGTCTAAAGGCCAGTAGTCATCAGCGATAAAGTAACAGTTGAGTTGCAAGGTTTTTATTTAGTCTGAAGTATTCAAGTTTGTGACACGAGTCCACACCTCTTGATGGCAGCTTTCCGTACTTGAGTGTTTTCAATGCTTGATGCTATGGGCATATTTTGGTCTGTACTCAAAATGCATCGAGGTTTGATACCCAGCCCTAACGATCACACAGACTATCAGCTCAGAGCTAAACACAGATATGAAGAGTTCATTTTTCCAAAACACTGTGGGAACATTTTTTGGGAAGCAGAAATAAATCAAATTCCTCATTCAGCATCTGTGAAAAATAAAGCAGGATCACTCAAATCACCTGCTAATTTTTTTATAAACGTGTCTTCATTCAAAAGTGTCACTTTTGCCGCGTGTTGGACGGGTTTGGAATTAAACGCTTCATATCTACTGTATGTCTGACTGAGATAATCATCAGTACTAGTTACCATCTGCTCTACACATCTACAGGAAAATAAGCCCACGGTTGAAGACACAGACTGAAGCTGAATACTGAGTCCTGTTGTTTTAATGTACAAGCTACTGTAAGAAAAACAGTTCATCAAAGTGAGACATCTGACCGCGACAGATAACCTTCTGTGGATAAACACTGGGCCTGTGCGTCGGCGTGTTTGATGGTGAAATCTCAGTGATTGTGGAACACTGGGCCTGTGTGTCGGCGTGTTTGATGGTGAAATCTCAGTGATTGTTGAACACTCGGAGCTTCCTACTTTCAGAAGCTAAAAGCTTTTCAAGATTTCAGGTTTAGTGGGGTTTTGTTTCTTTGAACAGACCACAATATAAGTAATTTAAATCCCGACTTAAACAATAAATACTTGATCCGTCATTAGAGCTGCAACGATTAGTCAATTAATCGATTAGTCGTCAGCTATTAAATTAATCGGCAACTATTTTGATAATCGGTTTGAGTCATTTGTTATGAAAAAAAAGGTAAAATTCTCTGATTCCAGCTTCTTAAATGGGAATATGTTCTAGTTTCTTCACTCCTCTGTGACAGTTAACTGAATATATTTGAGTTGTGGACAAAACAAGACATTTGAGGACGTCATTTTGAGCGTTTGATCAACATTTTTCACAAGTTTCTGACATTCATATTCAAATAATCAACACACTATTGAAAATACTATGAATATAAGTCGTAAGTTGCAGCCTTGTCTGTCATTGTTCTCCATACGCAGCCTGTGGGGCCTGTTAAGTGTGTATGTTGGATGCTGAGGTTGCTCCCTTGCGGCTGCGACAAATAAAGAGAAAACAAAACGCTTGCGAGATAAAAAAAGATCCAACTCTGATTATTAGCAGGTCTATCGATATCCCAGTCAAAGCACTCTGAGCTGCGGGTGTCAGCTTGTGGGCGTGCAAAGACAGATGATCGCATAAATTAATGCAACCGGCCTGCGTTTATAATGAGAAGAGACACATTCGAGCTGATGCCTCCCTCCTTTGTTTGAATATTCTTTCACGGAAATATCATTTAAGACTAAGGCTGATTGACAATTTTTTGGTAAACCTGAAAACTCAAACACAGGCTAAATGTCTATAGTATTGCTGTGATACATCTCAGGGACTCGAGAGCTACTAAATAATGATTGTGTGATGATTTATTTTGTACTTTTGTCCACAAATAGAATCCTATAATATTTCTATGGTGACTTGAGAGTATGTGTCTGCATCTAATGAGATTTATTTGCTATATGTATTGTTAAAGTATAAAGTATATTTATATCATCACAATATCCATATAGAGAGTTAATATGTCTGTGGTTCTAAATTATAAATACAATTATCTTATTTAATGTTTTCTTCTAATAAAAAGGTCACTGTACTAGTTTAGAAATACATGATACGTTTACAGGGATGTTACTGGACATGTGTGATACTTATACACTATAATACTTCTATAGAGACTTTAAAAAGGTATTTATGATATACACATATACGCATATATAGCCAATACACCACATACTGTGTCATTAAAATATTGCTATTAAGGCATAGTATGTGTCTGTAGTTCTCTTTTCTGATGTAACAATGATCTTATTGTATGTCTTTTGTTCAACATCTCACAATAACAGTCCTATAATATTCTGATAGAAATCAGAGACTATCATGTTTCAGTGAGGTTATAGTGAGGTTATCGATCTTTGAGTGATCTGATATTGATTAATAAAATCCCGAAATGTGTCTTATAATTGATATTTTAATATATGCTTCTTTTTGTTTTTACCATGGATGTGGTGATGTAAATGTGAATCTGGTGCATTCAAAAAATATTTGAGGGCTGCTTCTTGCTTGTACAATTTCAACCTAATTGAATCGGAAATGTAATCCAAACGGGACCTTGTGAATCGGAATCGATTCACAAAATCATTGGCGATACCCAGCCCTGATATTGAGGTAATACATACTACAGTATTTAAAGGATTCTATTAGAAACAATGAAAATCCTATAGGACTTTTTGACTAGGGGTGTTGATCGAAACATCACTAGAATGCAGCTAAAGGGAAATATTGTGTTGGATTATTACTCTCTTTTAATAGCTTTAGAATTCAAATCTCCTATGATATGTTGATACTATTTCTATAATGCTCCTACAAGTTACAGTGTGCACTGTATGTGGGCCTCATATGTGATCTCGTGATATTTGTTGATTGCACTAACATTCCAATGGAGATTAAAATGTATATATTAATGGGGATTATATCTCATATTTTTTGCATTTCGTGCAGCATCACTATTCTCACATCTCATATGATATGCTAATAGTGCCTCCTATGGTATTCCTACACTCCTCTGGTCACTTACATTGTGCATGCAGGCCTCAGCTGTGATCTTATTCTCTTTATTGCATTAACATTCTTGCAGGAACTTACAATAGGCCTACTGCAAGAATTATTTGCATGTCATTCAGTATCACAGCCTCATTCCTACTGATATTTTCTGATTACATTATGTTCAGGCTGTCTCTCTACGTTTCATAACAATATTACTCAGTCAGGTTTTGTTTTTTTTCTCTTCATTTTGGGGTGTTTCAGTTGGGCTTTTTTCCCCTCCTCCTCTTCAGACCAAAAGTTGCTCCCAGAGGAGGAGAGGCGCACAGAAAACATGGCCGAGAGCGGGGACACTATTTCCTGTGCGTCAAGTTCATAACACAGGCTGTTCTTAAAAAAAAAAAAAAACTTTTAACTTTGAAACCGAGTCATGAGTCGGAGCATTGAACAGCCTGCTGCAGGAACATTTAGACTGCGGACAGTAAAGTGACACAGTTCTCTCTATGTCTGTCTAGTCGAGCTTTTTTTTGCATCTGAAAAATTGTGCATACAACACGGGTGCAGAGTGCATGGAACAGCCTCAGAAAACTCACACTGACAAAAGAAAGAGAAACATTTTCTAAAATCCTATCATGGGCAGAGAAAAGCAGGCTACACATGAAGGGTAAAAAAGGACTTAAAATGAGATATACTACCATGGATGTTGGGAACATTTTCAAATCGCTGTTTCGCATCTATAAGACAACAAAATTACCAATGCAGCATCACAATTCTCTGCACACACACACACACACACACACACACACGCACAAACAAAAATTAAATTACAAAACCAATAATATGCACTGACTTTCCTGCAAGTTACTCTACATAAACACACTTCTGTGCAAACAGTTGAAAGACTGAGCGAAGGCTAAAATATAAGCAGCTTATGTGCCGTCCAACTCCTATACATTAACAATGTAAACAGTAGTCGCTGTAGGACTGTCTTTAATGTTCTCCTACGGCTGTCATGATACTAGTCATTCTAGTCATATTAACATTTAAGAACAAGATCGGTTCCCTTACCGCGCTGAAATCCAGTAAGTCACTCAGTTCCTTGTCTGTCCCCAAAGCTGCCATCCGCTGTTGATGATGCATTTTAGCAAAATCTCACGGACCTAAAAGCAGAGAAACAAATGAAGAGACAGATAGATGGACAGAAGAGGACAGGTAGACAGATTGATAGATGGAGGGATAGAGGGAGGGAGAGGAGAGGAGAGGAGAGAAACGAGGAAGACCTCGGCTTTTTTTTTTGCGCACCGCACCGCTCCGCTCCGGGATCTCTTTTCCTCCACGGCGAAATAAATCCAGTAAAACAAGCTCGCAGCCTCGATCGCAATTCTAGTTCATCCTGGGAGCACGGGCTCAGTCCCGGGGTTCCAGCTTTGGAAACACGAAAGAAATCGCAAGAAGAAGTAGAAAAAAAACTGACAGGAAATAAAAGAAGAAGGGGTAGGGCGACAGGAGCGGAGTCTTTTCGCGTGTGTTTTGGTGTGTTTTTCTCCAGCCAAAAACAAGTCCGAGCTCCCCGCGTTAACACGCAGTTTGTCCGCCGCGACTGACTGCCAGCAGGCTCACACAGAGGATACAAATAAATAACACGCTGGATCTCCGCGAGCCTCTCGGGGAAGGGGGGAAAAAGAGATGAAATGTGTTGGTGGCTGTTTGTTTGTCTGTGTGTGTTGTGTCAGAGGAAGAGTCCAGGCAGCGCGTGAGCGATGCTCCTGACCGCGGGCTGAGGGTCCCCCTTAGCTCGGCTGCAGCTGCTGAAGATCTCCGGGTAGAGGCAGGACGGAGCCCATGTGCGTCTGGCACAGCCTCGGTGCGATACATGTGTTGGTGCGGCCACCTAGCTTACACTCTACAGTCCAACAGCACCGCGCCGAGCTGCTGCTGCTGCTAAACAGGAGAGAGCAGAGAAATAAATTGATTTGAAAGAAAATTGGTTTGTTGGGTTTGATTGATTGATTGATTGATTGATTGGTGCAGTGATTGGCCGGTTTGATTTGGATTGGGTAAATTGGGGTAGGGAAAGGTGATTTCTTTTTTTTAGGGAACTGTAATGGTGCTTGAACCTAAACTATATAAAACTTTTTTTAAATTAAAAATACTAATTATTTATACGTCAAATCGTAATTGTTTTATTACGATGAGGATTAGGGCCACGTGATAAATATATTTGAGTTTAGAGTTTAAAGTCACAAGTGTGAGATTAAAGTCTCAGCATTCTGACTTTATACTCAGATTTTTGAGGGGGAAAAAAGTCAGAATCCGACTTTAAAGTCAGAATTCTGACTTTAAACTCAGAACTCAAATACATTTTTTTTTCACATTGGCCCTAATCCTCTTCCATAATGTATTTGTTTATTTCATATTTTTTATTTTAATAAGGTGGTCTGTTTTTTTATATAATCATTTATTTTACATCCCTGCATAAGTCTTATGTATACTGAATACTTCTTGATGTATTATATGTGATAGTTGTTATTGCTTTTTTATTGGTTTGCCTAACAAGTGCATGAAACAAGTGCTTGACCTGCATGCTAACCCCCCATGAGTCACCACTTAAACCACAACAGCGCCAAACTCCACCCCTTTGGAAATACTTTACAGTACTTTGCTTTTTTTTCTTCTTTTTTTTTGTTGGTGCAGCCCACAGCCTGCAGGTATAAAATGACTGGCCTATTTCTGCAAATTACACCCTGCATGTGCAGGTTTTCGCTCAGAGAAAAAGCCAGCTAAAACACACAGGTGCAGGTAGGACATAAAGGCTTATTTGTTGCAGTGTAAAGTGGTGCTGCCTGTTGGCCCTTCACAGCCTTTCACTCTCAAACAAACTACAAGCCATGTAATAGCTTATAGAGCAGAGAGCACAGACCCACTCGCTGTTACAAAATACATGAGCGTAAGCATGTTTTAATCTGTGTTATGTTCCTGATCTGAGGTGGATTTAATCAACAGTTTTGATGTTGACAGGGTTGACGGGACGATCTTGTCACACATGAAGTGGACAGTAAGCACACCACAATCTGTTTATGCTCTTTATCAAGCCAGCACGCACCTGACAGACGAGACTGTTCTCCCCCCAAAAAAACGCTCCCATAGGTCATTTGTTCAAGCAGCACTTATGACTCATATTTACATTTACAGTGACAGCTCCCTCTAGTGGCTGTATTAGTTATGACGGGAGCAAAGCAGGAAGTAAGGTGAGGAAGTATGAGAATTCCAAATTGGGTTAGGTTGGGGTTAGCCTGGCCTACGTACTTCCGCTCAATTTTCATTTTCCTTCAGTACTACGTCTGGGTTTGTGGTATATTCGCGGGTTTTCTCCAGCCAATTTTTTACCGGTCCAATCAGCGAACAGAGGGAGTGGCTGAGAATGATGATGTTGAGGTTGTGCGCTAGTTTGAGTTCCCTCACGGGGTTCGGGAAAAGTTTGATTTTCCAGCTCACTCCGTTAGTAGGTTAAGGCGAAACACTAGCGATGCTAAGCCGACGTCACGACCAAACGTTAGCGATTGGTTATGGCAGATCCAGAGTGGCTCTGGGCAGATCCAATAGTTTTAAACTTCAACAGAGTACCCGCCTTCAAGAAAGTTAATGCTTGTCAATGGAGGTTGGCCAGACTCTCTGTACAAATGCAATGTGCCAGAGTCTGTTAGGACCAGGCTAGGTTGGGGTGATAAATGCATCAAATAAACACAGGACTTTCACCCAGAAGAGCGGGCTTTGAGTCCTGTTTGAATATAAACAGCGAGTATTTTTTAACTTGGCGAACATCACGTTCAGCATCATGTGCGTAACCGGAAGTAGAGTAACGTCTGATTTGAACCAAAACCACGATCTTTTTCGCAACTTAACAAAGTTGTTTTTGTGCCTAAACGTAACCACACTGACCGTTTCACAACATTAAAGACTGCAACCGATTAAGGACGGAAAACACTCCTCTGGGTCATATTAGAGGGTAGGAACAAGTGACCTATATCGTCGTAGGTTTGGAGGACTTGTTGGGACAGACACTTGCATACTCTGTGTGAGCCCCAAATTCATTTATAAAGCACATTTTAAAACAACAACAGTAGACCAAAGTGCTGTACAATAAAAGATAATACAAACATCAACAGAACACAGTAAAGATACAAGGACCAGTTTAAAGACTAAATGACAATAATGTAGTAAGGCAACTATCATAGTGTGTTTAAAGCCTGAGAATAAATATGTGTTTTAAGACGGGATTTAAAAACAGGCAATGTATGGTATGTACACACTTCCTGTCTTCTGAATGGGCGTGGCCACGTTTGAAAGAGTACTGAACGTTGCGTGGATGGATGTAAAGTTATACCTGCATAATGTAATAATATTTTTTTTTTGCAAACAGATATTTACACAGCTAAAAAAATATATTTTGCATTACATTTTTTTTAGGGCATTTGTGAAGTTTGCTTAGCCGTGTTGCCATATCTCACGAGAGGGTGTTCCTGAGATAGAAACAGGTCTCGAACAAAGTTAATTTTCTCCTGATGTGTCCATCTGAAAAATGCCATTTCATTGTCAGAATTTTCGGGAAATATGTGGCTGGTGAAAAATGCCATAAATACCATGAATTACAATATAAACTAAAGCAGGTCCTGCAGTTTTAGCTGTGGTCTTCATATAAGGTCCTCAGTAGGGGCTATAACAACAGACATGAATTGAGTGAATATCGTCACTCTGAGTCGCCAACCAAACAAAATGTTCTCAGGTTGTCAAGTGAAACCAAGAAGACAAACTTACATGAATGGTGTAAAGAGAATGATGTGTTGAAATGTGTTCGTATAATGCTGACGGAATAACAGGTCGGTTAAAGCTGATATGATACATCATCTGTATGCAGAACAGATAATCACAGCAACAGTGTCACAACTGGCTGTCTGGAAAGAGATCAATCTAAAATGTCAGCATGTAAACTTATGCAAAAGTTAATGGGGAACATGCAAAATCACTGAAAAAACACCACACCTACATTACAGAATAAATCATTTGTTAGTACAATGCAAAATAGCCCATATGAGAGGTTTTCTGACCTAAAACAAAAGTACAGTTTTTAAGTTGAAACGACTTGCATCTTCATGGTTAAAACTAACCATACATTAGGCTCGCTTTGCCAGACTTTCCTCCACAGCGCTGCGAGGGAGGTTCTGGCTAGTCCACACAGCATTCCGGAATGGAAGAATAACGTGGTCTGGTTTTTTGGCATTTCTTTAAACCAATCACAATTGTCATGGGCGGCGCTAAGCTCTGCAAGGAGATGGAATAGCCTTGGGAGGAACTTGTTTTGGTGGAATGTGTAATTTCAAAAGCTGTTTTATTTGTGCGTGAGAAAACTCAGATTGGACCGATAGTCTAGCTAGCTGTCTGGATTTATCCTGCAGAGATCTGAGGAGCAGTTAACCATAGTCCTCATAAATCCACCGGAGTTTAAAATCCCAACAAAGAAAGTGGGAGGTAATGGACATCGGCGAAAATACACGCATCCGGTGGAATTTCCTGCGGCACAGGGGCAATCCTGGAAGTGGAATGTCAAGGATATACACTAACCAAACATTAACTAAGAAATCCTGCTTAGTTATCAAGTTATCATAAAGATTTCCTGGTTGATTTGACGCATGCATATATTGAGCACTGAGGGCAGTAGACACACCTTGATCAGCTACTCTGTCAGGAGAAGAGCAACTGCTGTCCCCGTTTACAGTGCAGCCAAACAAACAGTGGACTGAGGGGATTAATCACCTGACATTGTCTTAATAAAAAACCCATAATGACGTCCTACATTTCATGCTGAACTCATGATTTAACCTTCAGATTCCTGAAGGATTTTTGACAACCTCTGGTCCGTCTGGTTTTATTTTCTAAAACAGTGTTGTTGTGCACAGTCAATCTATGGACATCATTTTTTTCAGGAAAAACTGGGCTATTAGAATATGTGTGCTGCAGTGAGGTCACGAATGTTAAACAAGGTTGTAGGACCTTGAACATAAATAAATAAATAAAACGGAATATGAATCTCACAGATATGTATTGATATGACACACAGATCAATAAAAGCTAAACCAATCTCCTGTGTAAAACACTTCTCATATGTCTTAGGAGTCAAACTGTGAAGAAATTAACATTATAACTTATACAGTTGACAAAATATCTACATTTTTTCAAAAAAAGTCCAGATGCTTTTGCCCTCATGACAGGCACTTATGCCAAAAATCAAAATAATAATGTCATATTTATTTATATAACACACACGGTTCTGCTATATATATATATATATATTGGAGTCACCCAGTGCAAAAATAAACACAATGAATATTATAACTCATATAAACGACAAACTATTTACATTTCTTCAAAAAAGGCCCAAATGTATCCAAAAATTCAAAAAAGTGAGGCTCTCTTCTATGTAGAACGGTTTACAATGGGAATAGACGATCTTTGTAGCAATAGAACATATTTGTTCACATAGTTGCTATATTCTGGCTTGGTATGAGCCATCATCGGACGAAGACTCGCAGGAGTCTTCGTGGGAGGCTAAGTGGGAAGTTAAGTGGGCTTGATATCTCATATCTCACTTACACTGCTCGGTGTCTTTATCCAGAAATGTGCTGCTTCTCCATCCCTGTCCGTGTTTCCTCTCGGAGATACTACAAACCACGCATTAGCTCGCAACATTTCCGTAACCCCAACTCTCTTACCTATCCAACTCGTTCCACACACACTCAACACCTTGTTGCACGTGGCCTGTGGAACTGCCAGTCTGCCACTCGCAAGACTGAGTTCATCTCTGGCCTTGTCAGCCTGAAATCCCTTGACTTCCTTGCTCTCACTGAGACCTGGATTACACCAACCAACACATCCACCCCTGCTGCTCTCTCTTCTGCCTGCTCTTTCACCCACACACCAAGACCCACTGGTAGAGGCGGGGGTACAGGCCTACTCATTAACCCCAAGTGGAGATTCTCTCTCTACCCACTGCCACAGTTCACTACACTCTCTTTTGAACTTCATGCTGTCACCATAACGCATCCAGTACAACTAGTCATCATTGTTATCTACCGCCCACCAGGTCCTCTGGGGGAGTTTTTAGAGGAGCTGGATGTCCTTCTTTGAAACATCCCTGAAACTGGCCCTCCGCTGGTACTTCTGGGCGACTTCAACATCCAGACCGAAGAGACCTTCTCTCTTCTTTTGCCCTCTCACTCTCTACTTCACCACCCACTCACAAAGCTGGCAACCAACTAGATCTCATATTCACCAGAAACTGCTCTACATCCAACCTCACTGTTACTCCACTCCATACCTCAGACCATTTCTTCATCTCTTTCTCTCTGCCACTCTCCCAAGCTCACAACCATA
Organism: Gymnocephalus cernua; assembly: GCA_023631565.1. Classification (NCBI taxonomy): domain Eukaryota; kingdom Metazoa; phylum Chordata; class Actinopteri; order Perciformes; family Percidae; genus Gymnocephalus; species Gymnocephalus cernua. Next base: position 7,931,169 of record CM042442.1, on the reverse strand, counting down.
TCTCAAGAGACACTATACCTGTCCGCCGTAATATTTGTTCACTCTCTCCTTCTTCTCTGTCGGCATGTACTTTATCAACCCTCCCTCCATCTGACTCTTTCTTACTCATGCCTCCCAATGCTGCCACAGACACTCTACTCTCTACTCTATCCTCCTCTCTTGACTCTGTCTGCCCTATTACTTCACAACAGGCTCGCAAGTCCTCCCCAGCGCCGTGGTTATCTGACTCAGTACGTGCTGAAAGATCAACTATACGGGCAGCGGAAAGGAAATGGCGGAAATCTAAACACCCTGATGATCTACTTACCTATCAGTCTCTTCTTTCCTCCTTCACTGCCTCTATTTCTGCAGCAAAAAGCTATTTTTATCAAAACAAAATTGAATCCTCTTTCTCGAACCCCCCAAATTTTTTTTCCATCTTCTCTAACCTGCTAGATTCCCCCAGTCCACCTACTCCCTCCACCCTCCTACCAACCCACTTTGTCAACTACTAAGATACAACCCCAAATCAGAAAAAGTTTGGACAGTATGGAAAACACAAATAAAAAAAGAAAGTAGTGATTTCTAAATGCACTTTGACTTGTATTTCATTGCAGACAATACAACAGAACATAATTTAATGTGTTCCTCATGATTTTTATTGTTTCTTTTTCAAATAAACAAAATTCGTATTTTGGTTCTTGCAACACATTTCAAAAAATGTTGGAACAGTAAAGCATTTACCACTTTGTAATGTTGCCATTCCTTTTCACAACACTTAAAAGACGTTTAGGGACTGAAGACACCAAGTGATGAAGTGTTTGAGTTGTAATTTTGTCCCATTCTTGCTGCAAACAAGTCTTAAGGTGGGCAACAGTACAGGGTCTTCGTTGTCGCATTTTGCGCTTCAAAATGCGCCACACATTCTCTATTGGAGACAGGTCGGGACTGCAGGCAGGCCAGTCAAGTACCCGTATCCTCTTCCTCCGCAGCCAGGACTTTGTAATGTGTGCAGAATGTGGTTTTGCATTATCTTGTTGAAATATGCATGGACGTCCCTGGAAAAGATGTCTTCTTGAAGGCAGCATATTGTGCTCCAAAATCTCTATGTACTTTTCAGCATTAATGGTGCAATCACAGAAGTGCAATGCATGTTACCTTTGCCAAGGGCACTGACACAACCCCATACCATGACAGACCCTGGCTTTTGGACTTGTTGCTGGTAACAGTCTGGATGATCCTTTTCTTCTTTGGTCCGGAGCACACGGCATCCATTTCTCCCAAAAAATACCTGAAATACTGATTCATCTGACCACAGTACACGTTTCCACTGTGTGATGGTCCATCCCAGATGCCTCCGAGCCCAGAGAAGTCGACGGCGCTTCTGGACACTGTTAACATAGGGCTTCCTTTTGGCACAGTACAGTTTTAACTGGCATTTGTGGCTGTAACTACGTATTGTGGTACTTGACAAAGGTTTGCCAGAGTAGTCCTGAGCCCATGTGATGAATGACAATTCTTGATGCAGTGCTGCCTGAGGGATCAGAGATCACAGTTGTTCAGCTTAGGCTTGCGCCCTTGTCCTTTACGGACTGAAATTCCTCCACATTCCTTGAATTTTTTAATTATGTTATGCACTGTTGAAGGTGAAATAAGCAAATGTCTTCCTATCTTTCTTTGAGGAACATTGTTTTTAAATATTTCAATAATTTTCTCACGTATTTGTTGTGAAACTGGCGATCCTCGGCCCATCTTTGCTCCTAAAGGACTAGACCTTTCTTGGATGCTGCTTTTGTAATAAATCATAATTACAATCACCTGTTGACATCACCTGTTTCAAATCACATCATTATTTAACCAATTTACCTGATTACTAGCCCTAAATTGCTCCTGTCCCAACCTTTTTTTGAATGAAATTAAATTGACCAGACAAAACATGAAATATTTTGTGTTCACATTGTCTGCAATGAAATACAAAAGTCAAAGTACATTTAGAAATCACTACTTTCTTTTTTTGTCCCTGTCCCAACTTTTTCTGATTTGGGGTTGTAGATGACATACGCTCTTCATTCTCCACCACACCTTCTGAAATCACCTTACCATCCATCACATCCAGTACTCTTTCCTCTTCAAATTCTTACTTTGATTACTTCTGCCCGCCCAACCACCTGCCCCCTGGATCCTATCCCTTCTCACCTTCTCCAGTCCATTGCTCCTGACCTCCTTCCTTTCCTCACTCATCTCATTAACATCTCCTTGTCAACTGGCTGTTTCCCCGATGCAAGACCTGACTATAACAATTGACAACTCTGTGGTAGTCCCCACCCAGACTGATAGAAACCTGGGTGTGACACTTGACGACCAACTCTCTTTCACTGCTAACATTGCTGCAACCACCCGATCGTGTAGATACATGCTGCATAACATCAGAAGGATACGTCCCCTTTTAACGCAGAAGGCTCAGGTTCTGGTTCAGGCTCTAGTCATCTCACGTCTAGACTACTGCAACTCCTTCCTGATTGGCTTGCCGGCATGTGCCATCAGACCCCTGCAGCTCATTCAGAACGCAGCAGCTCGGCTTGTCTTCAACCTCCCCAAGTTCTCTCACACTACACCGCTCCTCCGCTCTCTTCACTGGTTACCAGTTGATGCCCGCATCCGCTTCAAGACACTAGTACTTACATATAGGGTCACGAATGGATCAGCCCCAGCTTACATCCAGGACATGGTCAAACCATATACCACAACCCGCCCACTTCGCTCTGCATCAGCCAAACTACTTGCTGCTCCCTCACAGCGAGGGAGAACTAATCACTCAACGAAATCCCGACTGTTCACTGTCCTGGCTCCCAAATGGTGGAACAAGCTCCCCACCAATATCCGGATGGCCAAAAGCCTACACACATTCCGCCGAAGGCTAAAAACACATCTCTTCTGACTACACCTTGGATAAAAAAATAAATAAAATAATAATAATAATCTTGAACCTGCACTTTCATAATGTCTCTTTGTAGCTTTACTTATTTAAAGCTAATGTACTTGCACTTTCATAGGTCTCTTTGTAGCTTTACTTATTTAAAGCTAATGTACTTGCACTTTCATAGGTCTCTTTGTAGCTTTACTTATTTAGAGCTAATGTACTTGCACTTACTACTTGTTGTCTGGAGTGTGTACCTTCACAGTTGAAAGCACTTAATTGTAAGTCGCTTTGGATAAAAGTGTCAGCTAAATGACATGTAATGTAATGTAATGCAATCTCTCCTATCATAGAATATCTGTGCTCTCGAAAGACTGCTTTCCATTGGTTTGCAAGACAATAACAAACGGCCAATGCATCATGGGAAACCGGAAATGGAAGTTAGAGCTATGGCTAGCGCCGATCGGCAGAGGGAAAACGGCTGAAAGATCATAAATTATGGACATAAAGTGTATCAATCTTGGATGTAAGAGTTTGGATTTATTGCTCAACCACCCCGAAAAAAGGCACAAGTTCCAAGCTGGATACAAAACCTCCTGTGAAGGCTAGAAAGACAGCAAAGAGATACCCGTGAATGCTAGCTCTTTAGCTTTTAACTGCAAAAACCGATAAGACGATCAATCTTATGGCTATTAAATGATTAAAATATGATTAAAAGGTGCCGTTCTGAATCGTATACGATTCTTTCATCCTCAGAGGGTTGCATCTCTGAATTTCTTGCTGGTGGTTTAACAATTTTAATCGCACACATGAAGGCCGGTCACCAGTTACGAATGAAACTACTACTTAAGCTTGGATTATACTGTACATGTATGTACACAGACCAGACTGGTCTCACAGAATTCCGTGAAATGATCACTAACTGTTAACACCGTAAAAATTCTGTGTGGCCACCATGGAAAACAATGCCAATGTAAAGTCAATGAGAAGACGTAACATTAAGAGTGACTACGGTATCGAGTAGTATGAAAGGCCGAAAACCCGCGTAGGGAGGTTGGTTGGGGTGGTGGATGGGTCAAACACAGGACTTTCACCCAGGAGACCAGGGATGGTGTCCTGTGTGTCACGTTTCCTAAACCTCAGCTTTCTTCTTTTACTAAACCCAACCGTCCCGTTATTCTTTTCCTAAACCCAACTGCCCCATTCTTCTTTTACTAACCCAACCGCCCCATTGTTGTCCTGCATGTCATGGAAAAGTAAGCCCACCCACAAGCTTTTCCTAAAGGAATATTTCACCGCTGGAAAGATGAATATGTATTAAATTGGGTCATTTATGTAGTAGAAATGTGATTTTGTTTTTAGAAGTTGGTGCCTTCTAGACTGAGAAAAGCCAGAAAATTTATTTTTGGCTCATGTGGATGAAAGACAACAACTTCCAGAATGCACTTACTTTGCTTCTCTACAAATCCATTCCCAAGCCACACCTACCGGTTACAGACATAGACAGCGAGGCAGTCAAGTCAACTCAAGTTTGTTTTATTGTCATTTCAACAATATACACGAAACGTTTCACCGTGGCTCACACATTTAAAATATATAAAAACGACATACAAAACAGGCTACATTTAGTGCACACACATTATAGGCTCCGTAAAGTTCAGCAAACGCATTGGTAGCATTAGCGCTTGGTGGGATGTAAACACTGAGTATTATCACAGCCGTGAATTTGCGTGGAATGTAGAATGGTCGCATTTAACAGTCACAAACTCCACCAGCGGTTAGCAGTAGTTGGATAAAAGCACCCCATTTCTGCACCAGTCCGTGTCCGTGTTAACACAGCCCACCTCCAAGAGTCTTACCCGACAGAGCAGCATCTGCTCGGAAGGCAAGCAGGCCTGATAGCTGGATAGCGGAGTCCGGTACACTGTTGTTCAGCCATGTTTCCACAAAAACAAAAACACAGCAGTCTCTGAACTCGCGTTGGGAGTTTTGTTGAAGTTGGATGTAGTCAAATTTGTTGTCTAATGAGCGGACACTTGCAAGCAGGATGGATGGGACAGGTGGCCGGCTAGCGTTAGCTTTCCACCTAGCTCGAATTCCTGTCCTCGGTCCGCATTTCCGCTTTCACGCACACTGATTTCGATGTCCTCTTACCCGGCTAGCGGCATCGAGCGACACCGCAGGCTGAGGTGCTGGTCTCCGTAGCAGGTGAAGCTCGCGTAGTGTGTTGAGTATTCTGTCTGTAATAAAGTTTCCTGCATATTCTCCGATCTGTACCAATGTATCCCGGTGGTACACATGTGCAGTAGTTTGAATGCACATAATTGTTGTAAAAGTTGGCTGCTGAAAAGAAAGAGCCTGTTTAGCTTAGCTTCAAGATGGCTGACACTCGACTTGCATCGGGTAGTGACAGTCCCACCCCCTATGGGCAGGTTGAAAACATGCAGAACTAGCTGGCTGTAGTCTATAGCCTCTCGGCCAAAATTCCACCGATGACGCTAAATGATGATTTTTGTGTCATCGGAGGCTTTTTTCCAGACCCACAATACAGAGAAATCTAGTTTCAGGGGGACATGAGGGAGGGAAGAACGGTCATTCGAAAATACTACCGGGTTTCTACTGATACAAAGCTTAATGCTAATCGGTGAAGTATGCCTTTAACTTAAGGGGCCATGCTCATTTCACGGAATTCTTGTGTGGGCCCATCACGGAATTTTTGGCGATTCGTGTTCATTTCACGGAATTCTTCCGTGGGCCCATGGCGGAATTTTCGCAGATTCCGTGAAACTGCCACAGATGTTGAGTTAAGGGGCTGTGTTCATTTCACGGAATTCTGTGAGATCGGGTTGACACGGACAGCGTAGTAGTTCTACTTATACCACTTTCTAGAATCTGCTTGGAGCACACATGCACAGTATTGGCGTCTGCAGGATTTAATATTAAGCAATGTTATTAATTATATAATATATCAAATATATCGTGCATTTTGGTCAGAGTCTTCAGTCCGTCCGTTCATAACATGACTAGACTCAAAGAATTTCTAATAAGTAGACGGGCTTTGCTACACTGTAATAACTTTCACCACTGCTCATTTTATAAAGGCCGCCGCAAGAAAATGTGTCTTTGTTTACATTGTATAATTGCTTTTTATTTTGCAATTCTGTCTGCTATCGGACATGATTGCAGCGCGCTAGCTAGCAGAGCTAACGTTAGCTTGTCCATGAGATATTTTATCCAGTGTAATTTATCACTTACCACTATCTTGTTTTTTTGTATCCTCCTCTTCCTTTCTCTTCTTCCTTTTCTGGCTTCCTGAAGCATAATTCCGCTTCATGATGACTGCCGACCGAGGAGGTTTTGTATTTTGCCGGCAGCAGAGATCACGAGAGGGGCCCCTTGAGGGGGATCCCGATAACAGTGTCATTGCACTTTACTGCATTGACTATCAAAGGGGCGCTCACAGTTTGTTGTTGCATTTTATTCTTAACCAGTCGTTGTCTTGGGGCCCCAGGCCAGCTCGGGGCCCCAAGCAATTGCTTGGTTTGCTTGCCTTGTCGCGACGGGCCTGGATAAGCAGACAGATTAGCTTGCTAGTTGCTAAGTTGTCTAGCTACTTCCACCTCATAAACGGTAAGCTTTACCTCAGTCCTGTCAGTGGCCGTGCTAGTACTAGCGGGGTAAGGTCGAACTCGAAGGCAGCAGGCTATGAGGTCGAGGGGTGTGACATCATCGATACGCACGTATGCGGTTTCGCCATCCAAACGAAGCCAAAAGGGTGCCGTTTTCAACTTTTTTCACCCTGGGACCAGGTTTCAAAAAAGTGCGTTTCAGAGGATTAATTTGGACGATCGGCCCAAACGATGCAAAACCTGCGTTTGCAGTGTCTCCGTGTGTGGATGGCCCCTAAAGCATGTAAACATATTCTAGTAGAACCCCAAATTACAACTGTGAACCTGCAAATGCACAATACATGTCACCTTTAACAATGATTTAAATGATTATGTGTATTTTGAGAGGTGTTGCTCATGGGGATAAACCCACAAAAAAACAATCTGAAGTTCCCCTCATCTACGGAGTTTTTAAGCCTCTTTTAGCACATAGTTTGCTTTTACAGCACATACAAAATTGAAATTGGTAAATTGAATAAAATCGTTCACCCTCAGCACTCTCCCAGCACCGACCAGCAGACCGACAACAACAAGCTCGGGAAGAAAGTGAAACATTTACCAGCTAAAGAGACCAAATCTTTTATCAGGAGCTGGAGACCAAAAACAGAGCTGAAAGTAGATTTACATAAATGACTCCAATAAGATGATCATATTCTTTGTTGTAGGATGTATAAACAAGAAATCGTTTGCAAAGACTTTAGCAGAATTTACAAGGCCATAAAATATCAATATAGCTTGTTCCACTGCACCCAAATGGAAAAAAAGAATATAAAATCAGATGAAAGAAAGAAAGAAAGAACGCAAATAAAAAACAGGAAAATCAGGAAGAAAAGATAATCTGTTAAGCTGTTTCTCAAGCTGGTGGCCTGTGATCTATTCTCAGTGGCTAATACTGAATGAAATGTGGCCACATTATTACAAACATTTTTCTTTCTTCACTTATTTCATTTTTCCATTAGTTCAGCACTGCATGACCCTAACTCATCTTCAATTTAACAAAAAGCCAAGCTGAGCTGTTAACTTCTTGCTGCTTTGCTTTCATTATCAACATGTGAATGCAGGAAAGAGTTACATAACATTCAAACAACATATCCTGGTTAAGTCTGAGAGTGTTAACCTTGAAACAGCAGGAACGCACATGGTCTGACACAGTACGTCTGTCACATCTGGGTCAAAACTGAGCTACAGAAGTCATCCTGAGTAGAGGCTATTAAATGATGAGCTGGAAAGAAAGGGGTGCATGGGACATTTCCCTTGGTGTGACTCAGTTAGTGGAACAGCTACATAGTTTGGAAATACTAGCCTATATAACAGAAAACAGAGATAAAGCTAAACCAGTGCACAAAAGATACACTGATAAATGATGTCTTATACCTGAATTCTTTGGCATAAACTAGGATCACTTGTTGTTACTGTACGATTTAAATACAAATTATTTTAGCATTCAAGGTAAAAATGTAAGTTGGTCAAGCAAATCCAGCCTCTCTCTTTCTGTCAGCAGCAGTATTCAAGTTTCCATCCAAATCTGATGCAATCTTTGAACAAATTTCCAGATTAGAATGTACCAAGTTGCCACCACATCATGGGGGCATAACTTGTGTGCAAGGTTGGATTGTGTGCACTGTTTTTTTGGTTCACTTCCTATATTTGGGTCGGATCCCAGTCTCAAACCGAATCAAACTCTAGTGCACTTGGAAGAGAACCGAGACCCACGTTTTCAGGCGCTACCCAAGTTTGCTTGGTCCGCACCAACGTTTGAATGAGCTTTTAAACCACCCCAAACCAACCAGACTATCTGACAAAACGCTTCAGTGTTTGGTTAAAACAGACCAAGCAGCTCACCTTTTCACTGAGAACGTTCACTAAGCTTTTTGGTCTGATGTGTCTGGGTAAATACAAAAAGTAAATACAGCAAGCATGTCCTGTGTTCTGGACTAATGCATATTTCCGAGAGAAACATTGCCAGGCAATTCTCCAACTAGCTGCCTACTATTACGCAAGCTGTTGCAGTTTGCTTGCATCCTAGAGTGCAACGCAAAACTGGCTAGAGAGGCCATTTAGCTCATACTGGCAGAGTACACCTGGTAGGTGGGTCGGTTGAGTCAGTTTCCCACCACAAACAAATCACTCCTGTTTGGGACCGGACCGAGATCGACTCCTCTAAATGGTTTGCCCCTGAGTGCGGTCACCGTGTTCACACCTACCCAAAGAAATCACAGCAAGTGGGAAACAAACCAGAGTCTGATTTAACTGGACTAAAATTGCAGTTGTGAAAATGAGCTCATTTTTAGCTGAGGTGGCAGCATGGCTCTGTAGATGACAATGTCGATCTGTCAGTCAGTCTGCCTGTCAGTTGCTCAGTGGGTAGCTCAGTCCACCACTTTGGTCCAGTATAAAATATGTCAACAGCTATTGGTACAGACAATCATGCTGCCCAGAAGATGAATCTTCGTAATCTTGGTAACCCTGAGTCTTTATCCAGCTCCACCATGATGTCATTTGTGGTTTTGAGTGAAATGTCTCAACAACTATTGGATGGATTGGCATGATATTTGGTTCAAATGTCCATGTTCCCTTCAGGATTCATTGAAATAGTTTGGTTATCTCTTACCTTTTCCTCTAGCGTCATCATCATGTCTAGAATATCATTTGTCAATGTATTTGGTTTATGACCACATTTCTGTAGAAATAATGACATTCTCATCAGCTTCAGCTAAACTTTGTGTTTTGTTCTAATTAGAAAGCATTGCTAACACACTAAACTAAGATGGTGAACATGGTAAACAATATACCTGCTATCCATTTTGCCTCCTTCATACCAAGGACGTTGGATTGCAATGTGTCTCAGTCCACTGGGCAAGGGCGTAATTTACAGGGGGGAGACGCAGGGGACTCTTTCAGAGTGCAGTATTGGACCCCCACCCCACTTTTTACAGTACGTAAACTAACCTTATATTTAAAAAAACAGGAGAAACTGTGAGTAATAAGACCACTCCCCCTCCTTTCTCCCTATGTGCTCTCAATCAAAACGATTTAAACAGCCAGCCAGCAGCTCATAAGACTTTTCTTTGTAAAGTGGAGCCAAGGTATTGAAGTCCCGCCCATACACCTGCCCCGGTAATTGCAAGTCAATCACAGCTGCCAATTATGACGTTTCCCCCCGTTTTAGCATCAAATAACTAATAAATAATAACTAAAACATATCGGAAAAATGTAGCCTACACTTGAACATCAGCGTAAAATGAAAGAAACCATCTTTTGGAAAAATTATTTGACGTGTACTTTAATTGTTTAGTTTGGGCCATATAGGGGGCTGGGTTTATGACCTAGACTCTAGCCAGCCACCAGAGGGTGATCAAAATGTTTTGGCTTCACTTTTGGGGAGCTGTAATGTCGTCCATTCTTATATACAGCATGGTATATAAACCCCCACCGGCCATATTTGAAGTCACCAGCTCTTTCTCTAGAAAACTACAGACATGAATGAAGACTGACAGACAGATGGGAAGAAGAAAAAAAATGAAAGGAGTGAATTTAAAATGTGATGATAGTGGTGGTCGAGGAAATAGCAGGGCTGAGTCACTGGGAGGAATTAATGACACACACACACACACACACACACACACACACACACACACACACACACACACACACACACACACACACACATACAGTGTTTTTGCCAAACACCTGTGTAATCGTACAGCTGTGGAGAATGCTGGGAAAGGACCGGGGGAACTGAGCACCGCACAGCTAATACCCTTTGATTCCACCCGGATCACGGCATGTGTGTATGTAAGTGTGTGTATGAGTGTGTAAAAGTGTGAGTGCTCTTGGAGATTGGAGAGAAAGGGAGAGAGGGAGAAAAAGCAGGAGAGTGGGTGAGTGTTGGCTCAAGTTTGTTTCGTGTGTGTGTGTGTGTGTGTGTGTGTGTGTAATCTGTCCCCAGTATCAGCATTCTGGAACATTCCTTCATCCTCCTCCTCCTCCAGCTGAACTCATCAAGTGACCTGTTCCTAAAAACAGTAAAACAATCCACCACAGAGGAAGAAGCTGCTGTCAGTTTTTTGAGCAGAAACCTCTCTCTTTAATACCATAAAATATATATATATTTCAACTATCTTTCTTTTATTCAGACTTCACTCATACAGGATCAATACTTTTTTCTTCCTGGGTAGTCTGCCTCTTTTCCTGTTTCTACCTGAGGTAAAGTTGCAGTCTGGACTAATAATGCTCATAATCAATAACTTTTTTTGTGGGCTCATTGTGTCACCTGCGAAGACAAATAAAGACACAAGGTGCGGCACTGCTCACTCACCGGTATATGATGGTTTATGTAACACAAATGATGTAGGATGGCATCATCAAATCAATGAATGAGTAGCTGTCAGTCCATATGATAGCAAGTCTACACTTCTTGGTTAACACAGAACCAACAGTCAACAATGGATCAGATTTCAATCTACAGGTATGATAAGAGACTTATAGGTGGACTTTGAAAAGTGCCATATGGATGGGACGGAATGTGAGAGACAAAAAGATGAAAGATGAACAATACAAAAACTAAAAGATAAGAATAATAATGCACACAATACAGAAATAAGACATGTGTCTTCCATGATATTTGAATTAGACTCATATAGTTCACACAGAGGTTTTCGTAGTGAGCTACAAATTTCCAGCTTCCACATGTGACTGGAATGTGGCTGAGCAGCCCCACCTGCTCACTCAGGTAAAAGTGATGATTATTAACAGTTAAAGACCTGACAAGTAATTGAGGTTCTTTTCAGTGGGAGATGCTCAGCAGGTGTAAAATCTCACGCGTTTAAGTTTCTCTCCTGCAGAATTCTGGGTTGATTTGGGTTTGAGAGTGTGAGGATGGATGTTTCTATAAGCCTGTGTGTGTGTGTGTGTGTGTGTGTGTGTGTGTGTGTGTGTGTGTGTGTGTGTGTGTGTGTTCGTGTGTGCGTGCGTGTGCGTGCGTGTGTGTGTGTGTGTGTGTGTTTTATCACTGGCCTGGGTGTTTTTTTGGGATAAGGAGGCGGGTGCCAAGCAGATGGTTTACACAGGTGTTTCCAGTATGTATGTACTGTGTGTGTGTGTGTGTGTGTGTGTGTGTGTGTGTGTGTGTGTGTGTGTGTATAAAGAGAGAAAGAGGGCTTGGGAGAGGCAGCTGGGGTCAAGTTCAGGCCACTTCCTTCTGTTTATGAAGTAAAAGTTGTTCTCTCAGTTATGTACACTTGTATCCCTGGTGTTTATGTGCATGTTGAATTTGCCCATAAAACTTACTCTCTTACTTTAAAATCACCATCAAAAAAAGTTCTTACAATTGGCATAGGTGGCATGCAAATATTTTTGTCCATCAAATCTATCTAGTAATAATTGCATTTTACCCCACCCCTACCCAAAGTAATTGATGAGATCTGGAGACATTAACATTAGGAAGTCAGCCAGGTCAAGAAACACAGGCAGTCGGACAATCAGACAAACAAGATAAACAACCCCCCATCACCACCCTATGCAAAATCAACATCACTCCACAGTATCATGTTTTATTTCATCAATGCCTTCATCCTAACTTTATTACCATCATCATCGTCATGGCTGTTGTAGATGATTCAGTAATTATATGGCTATTGTTGAAGATGCTGAGTGTTCAGAATCTCTGAAGAAGGAGAGGCTTTGGTTCGGATGAAGATTTAACACAAAGATTTATTAATAAAAATGATAAGTCAAAATACATGAAATTACGCTGCAGCGGGCATGTAAATAGTTGTTTAACCCTTAAGTCTCCACATCTATTTGCCCCGAAGTTGTGTCTCCCTCCTGGCTATATTCCTTTTGCCTCAGGGGCGGTTACTTCTTACTCTCCTGAGTAAGAATCATCTTTATTGGCTCTTCGTTGGCATGGAGACGTATTGGACGCTTCTCGTTGGTTTCTTCGCTGTCCAATTAGGAAGGGCATGCTTTACCCCTGTCCCCTTGAGGTCATTTTCATTCATAGATCAAAAAAGATTCTATCATGTAGATGGCAACTCTTTAATCAACATTGTATTGTCTTAATCTTGTCTGAGACTCCAGGGTGTTGGAGCCAGAGGAAGACATGCTGTGTAACAGAAGTGTAGTAGACGGTTCCTTTCTATATGTTGATTGCTTGGTTTTGATCTAATCTGTCTATGAGAGACAGGAAGAGAGGGGGAGGGCAGGGGACAAACAGGGTCTGCCTTGACCTAGTCTTCACAGAGGGAGTGAGTATAACAGCATGATATGGAGTTCGCATTGAATTTAATCATATTTTCTAACCCAGCTGCAGCATATCATTTATTACATTAAACATAAAACATAAAAGCATAAAATATACATGGTTATCAAGCATCACCATTATTGAGACTTTATTTAACTCAACAATCCCTCCTTTTTCACTCCTTTGGTGTGAAAACATTACATGCTTACCGAAAACAATGTCATTATGATTGCACAAAAGTATAGAAAAATTGTAAACATCAATTTATTGAAAAAAATTGTAAAAGAAAATACTTCATGGTGGAAACATTTTAGTAAACAAGTTGTAAAAAACTGATAATAACAAGAAATAATAATAAAGAAAAAATACCCTCCCTCCTTTTTCACACCTTTGGTGTGAAAACATTATGATTTATACAAGCGATTCATTCTCTTCTTCGATCTCACTATCTGACTCCTCACCCTGCATCCAAGGTGCCACAGGTGCTTGTCTCAGCAGAAACTGTCCCTCCTTTTCCCTAGTTAACGCTGTGGTGATGAGCCTATTGGCTAAGGTTCTAATGCAGGGAATGCAACAACATCCACAAAGTACAAGTATTGCACACATTATTGCTATTGACAGGAGGATGCTGTGGAAGAAAGCTTTGTATTCTCCAAACATTGAGTTAAAAATTTTAAATGGTGAAGTTACTCCACTGTTTCCAGCCAATTCCTCACTTAAGGTGGTAAGTCCTTGAAGTGCCCGTGTGACTGAGCCATCAGGTGCTGTGTTATTGGGAATGTAGGTGCAGCATACGGATTTGAACATGCTGCAGACTCCGCCTTTTTCTGCCAAGATCATGTCAAGTGCAATTCTATTTTGGTATGTCATTAAGGTGGTTCTGGATAACTGTTCATGAAGGCCTTTCACTGCATCTCTGGTGTGATTGATAAAGCGTTGTTGATTATAGTATATATAATTTATCCAGTCTACATTCTTGTTAATTGTAGGCCAGAGGAAGATGGATTCGAACCCCGCCCCAATTTGACATCTCGCCTTGTATTCATCAGGAACCCCTCGTGGCACCCCTATACCGTCAAGGTATATGGTTTTATCAAAACTGCCTTTGGGGAGTGTTCTTTTAGTTATTCTTGTTTGGGTGTGGGGGTTGGCTGCCGTAGCCAGTAGATCACGGCTGTCGTATGGTAATGCATAGAATGGCATTACTAGTTGTACCAGGGCACAAGTGCCCGTCCAGTGTAATGGCAGGGTTGGATACAGAGTCATTTTTCCACAAAACCACCAGACGTCAGCTCTTGCTGTTAGCATTTTTCCTAAAGCTTGTATTGTAGTCTGATTGATGCCTTTATTAATGGTGTCACAACTAGTTAGATTACCCACCAGGATTCCCTCTTTATCTGAACGGTGAATACATGTGTACGGTCCTTCATACGGGACAAATGGTGGAGGCATTGTGAGTCTATTAACTTCGGGATATAGCAATTCTAGTGTTGTACAATTGTGAACAGTTTGTTTCAAATAGAGCTGTATCATGCAGTTGTACCCCGAGGGATCATTTAGTGGATTAAGTGGGAAAGGCATGGTGCCTAATTGGGGGCGGGCTGAGGCACAAGTAATGCAGTCTGACATGTGGTGTGTTTTTGCCGAATATCTAACCCAGTCAAGCCAAGTATTCTTGTCAGTGTATCCTGTTTCTATTGCGATTGCTTGTCCTGGATTATCTTTATCTAAATAGGTAACTAGCGGTGCTTTCTTTACATCAAACAGAGAGTCTGTGGTTCTGGTAAATGGTGCACGGCTCGGACTTAATTCGTCATTATTTTGGTTTCCTGATGTGTCAGCCTGTTTTTTGCTGACCTGTATGTTAAAGTGACCTAATGGATCGTCCCCACTTTGATATGCCCCCAACACATAGACATCAGTATCTGTGATCTGTGGATTCCTTAAAGTGAGGAACAAAGGGTTACATTTATTGGTTTCACAATCACTGGGAGGCGATGCTTTATACATTGTGAGTCTACCTTTTAATGGCATTTTTCCTTCTTTAGTTGGGGGGTCATATCCCCAATCGTCCGGTCCTGTGTTAGTAATTACAAAATTCCAATTTGTACACCATATGTCCTGGGGTTGATCCGCAGTATGGTAGGCTTCACATATATACTTTTCAGACCACACATAGGCGCTCTGACGGCCCCTACAGTCCACTACTGCACATAAATCAAATCGGGCGGCTCCTGTTTCACCTTCGGTAAATTGTAGCGTCAGTGTGGGATGAGCAATCCTATTGGATCTTCTAACTCTTTTGTGATCTTTTGCAAGGAAATTTGTACTGTTTTGTGGAATAAAACTACCTACACGTGCAGTGTTACTGTGCTGACTGGGGGTTATGGGTGTCCTAACCTCGGGATTGAAAGCTAGGATTAGTGTGATAACTAATGAAATGGTTATGGCTAAAATTGCTATTGTTCCCTTTATTCCACAAAACTCTAGGAGTCTCAATTTGTTCCCTCTCTTGTACTCCATTTTGTTTCACTGGTGAACAAGTTAATCAAATCAAAAATGGGTTACTTGGGGGAAAAAATTTAAAGGAGATTCCTAGGAGGTTGAATTTATTTTAATTTCTTTCCAGAAATTTCTCCTTTTTTTTTTTTTTTTTTTTTTTTTTGCTTGCTGTATTTAATTCAAATTCATTATTATATCAATCAAAACCTACTTTTTGTTCACAGCGTGGTCAAATCAGTCCTAACCTCCTCTAGTGTTCGGGAGGGCGCCTGGGCGGGTGCACAGTGTGTCAGGTGGTGCCAATTAGCTCCTGTTTTACCTTTAACTTTCAGGGCGTGGGTTGAGCTTTCAATCACTTCCCACGGTCCTGTCCACCTTGGTTCGGCCCACTTTCGTTTGTGGACTCTTAACCTCACCCAATCTCCAGGCCTTACAGGAGGCTCTGCGTCGCTCTGTGGTGCTTCCGTTGCAGCTTGGATCTGTGAAGACAACACTCGAGTGAGATTAGTGAGAGCTCTCATGTAATCGTCTGCCTCTATCTGCCACAGATCCAGTACTGGGCCTATACCGCCATCTCTGGGCGGCCCTGGCATTGGCCTGCCTGTCAATAACTCGTGAGGAGACAGGTGCGTTTTATTACTCTGTGAAGACCGCATAGACATCAGTGCCAGAGGTAGTGCATCCACCCAATTCATTTTGGTGTTAAAACAAGCCTTGGCAATTTTTCTCTTCAAAGTTTGATTAGCCCTTTCTACCAGCCCTTGTGACGCGGGGTGGTACACTGATCCAAACTTGTGCACAATGCCAAAATACTTTTCTACTTCACTTAACTTTTGGCTGGTGAAGTGAGTTCCATTATCTGATCTAATGCATCTGGGGACCCCATATCTTGGTATTAGTTCATTTTTCAGCCATTTTACCACTGATTTTGCATCCTCCTTCTTACATGGGATAGCTTCAATCCATTTGGTGTAACGGTCTACCATAACCAAGATGTATCTGTGTCCCCTTACTACATTATCTGCCCCCATGTCTGTGTAGTCTATGCAAATTTCTTTGAATGGAGCGTCTGGAACTGGAAAACGTCCCATTGGACATTTGTAGGGTCTTTTATCATTGTGAGCATTGCAATTTTCGCAGTCTTTTATGAAGTTTTCTACCATTTCTTTCATGTATGGATGCCACCAGTGGGCTTCCACTTCTTTAGTGGTTCTTGTTTTGCCAACATGGGTTGGTCCATGGGCTTCTTTGATTAGCAAATGACACAGTTTTGCAGGTGCCACCAAGCGACCATCATGTGACCTCCACAGGCCTTTGTCTGACTTTGTTGCGCCTTTTGAAACCCACTGATTTTGTTCATAAACTCCTGCATGTTCCTGCATTTTCTCTATGTGTTCTTCAGTTAGTTCAGGGGTGTTTTCTGTCTGTAGGCATATCAATTGCCTGCTGTACCCTCCTGCCTTTTTAGCTGCTTTGTCTGCGGCGTCATTACCCTTAGCTACGGTTGAGGCTGAGTTTTGGTGTCCTTTGCACTTCATTACTGCTATCTGTGTAGGGAGCAGGACGGCTTTGAGAAGATTTTGGAGTGCATCGGCATGTTTAACTGGGGTCTTTTGACTGGTCAGAAATCCCCTTCTTAGCCATTGTGGGCCATCTATGTGTACTGCGCCATGTGCATATGCTGAGTCAGTGTAAATGTTTACTCTTTTGTCTTTCCCTATTTCTAAAGCTTTGGTTAATGCTATCACTTCAGCTAATTGGGCAGAGGCTGGTTGGGGAATGATTGCTGAGTCAAGGGTCTCAATTTGCTGTCCCTGTTGTTGTACTACTGCATATGAGGCTACATTTCCCTGATCTCCTCTATAGCAGCAGCCATCACAGTACAATGTCATTTCTGGATTTTCCAGTGGGTTTGCTTGTAGATCTTCTCTGAGCTTCAAGTCTTTTTGTGCCACAAATTCACAGTCATGTGGCTCATGTTCTTCTGAGTTTAGCCCATTGGCCATGTTTGTTCTTTCAGTTTCGTAACTGATGTGTGGTTGCTTCAGGATGTCAGAAATCTTGATCTTTCTTACTGGGGAGAATGTGAATGCATTTGAGCTCAGGAATGCAATTACTCCATGTGAAGTGTTGATTTTCAGGGGATGGCACATGACCACATGTGATGTTTTGTCTATAGCCCTAGTTAGGGCTGCTAGATGTCTGGCACATCCTGTTTGCCCTTGTTCAATATTGTCTAGTGTGGAACTGTGGTACATTAGTACTCTTCTTTCTCCCTCCTTTTTCTGAAATAGGACAGCATTCACAATGCTTCCTGTTTCTGAAACATCAAGATGGAATGGCTTTGTGTAGTCTGGGGAGGAGAGATGTGCTGCTTGTCCTAGTGCTTGTTTAGTGTGGGTGAAGGCTTCTTCTCCATCTGGTGTCCAATCAAGGGTAGCAGTGAGATTTCTGTTTCCAGCTACTGATAGCATTTCCCTGAGTGGTTGTGTGAGGGATACATAATCTGGCACATGGTTCCTGGAGTATCCTGTGAGTCCAAGAAAAGCAAGCATCTGTTGCACAGTTTTTGGTTTTCCATGCGAGAGAATGGAACTTCTTTGTGATGCTGTCAGAGTGAGGCTGTTGGCAGAGATTAGTCTTCCCAGGAATGTAACTGTTCGTCTGCACACTTGTGTTTTTTCTTTTTTGACTTTGTAGCCTGCTTTGGCGAGAAGTATCAGGAGGTCTGTTGTAGTTTTTAGACATGCTTGTGGTGTTGGACTAGCCAGCAACAGGTCATCAACATATTGAATCAGGACGGTTCCTTGTGGCAGTTGGAGGTGTTTCAAGTCTTCCCTTAATGCTTGGTTGAAAAGACCTGGGCTGTCTTTGTAGCCTTGGGGCATGCGGTTGTAGGTGAACTGCTGTCCTCTGTAGGCAAAAGCAAATATGTCTTGTACTTCTGGGGCAAGAGGCAGGCAAAAGAATGCGTTTGCAAGGTCAATGACACTGAAGTGGGTGTGGGTGGGGTTCAGATTCTGTAAGGCAACATAGGGGTCTGGGACGGGGATATTTTCAGTAGTGGTAGCTTCATTAATTTGTCGTAGATCATGTACCATTCTCCATCCTTTGTTGTCTTTTTTCTCACACGGCAGTATGGGTGTGTTCCATGGGGATGTAGTTGGTCTTAACACACCTGCTGCGAGTAAGCCTTTTATGGTGTCATAAATCCCTACAACCTGTTCCTGTCTAAGTCTGTATTGGGGACGCCAGCTGGGCAATTGGTGTGGTCTCAATTTGACGGTGACCTGGTGGGCGGGGACATATCCTACATCATATGGGTCTTTAGTCCACAATGTGTCTGGAACTCGTGAGAGCCATTTTTCTGCATCTGGATGGTTGGTATGTTCCCTTCCATGGTCTCTGTCCAACTCTTGTCTTTCTAGTATTCCTGAATTTGTTCCATCATGCTTGATTTTCCACATGGTTCCATCTGATGAGCGGAACACTTTTGGGACAGAGGTTTGCTGCCAGTCTTTGGTTAGTGCTGTCTTCATCATGGGTCCCAGTGATCTTGCTTCACATCCGACCCCTACAGCCAGGGTTACATGTGGTTCACTCTCATGTCCCAGAGCATACCAGGTTTTCTGTTCGGCAGTCAGTTCACAGTATGCAGCGACACCTTGTGCTCCCACATAGATATCAGTGATGGACAGTTGTTCAGTCATTTCTTCTTTATCTTCTTCCCATGCTTGCTGGTACTCATCATCAGGTCTGCGTAGGTAGTTGTAGGTGCAGTGTAGAGGATCCAGGGGAGGTCCATATGGTCCCAGTGTGTTGATCCATGGTTTCCACTCCATGTAGTGGCGTTGTATTTCTGGTGTATCCACTGAGGTGCTGCACAGTCTGGTCCAGTATACTTGTGTGGTTTCTGGTAGTGTGTTTTGTTCCAGTTCAGGTCCCATCATGAGTATTCTGTGTCCATGCTGTAATGAAGTGGGTGTTACTGTCTGTCCTGGGAGATGCACAATGAGTCCATCTGCAGTACACAGAATAATGGCGCCAATTTTTACTAGCAGGTCTCTTCCGAGCAGGGGTATAGGGCATTTGGGAGCATATAGGAATGCGTGACGTAGGGTTTGGACTCCAACTGTGATTACCAATGGCTTTGTGTATCTTTGTTCTTCTGTCTTTCCCGAGTATCCAACTGTTCGTAGAGTTTTTGAGGAAAGAGGGGGAACCCCTCCCTTCAGTTTGATGAGGCATGAAACAGACGCTCCACTGTCAACCATCATGTCAATTTGTTCTGACTCTATTGTGCAGGTGACCATTGGTTCAAGGTGTGGTGGGGTAGGAACACCTGCAGTTGGATCCTCTGGGCCCCATCATTGCTCCTCCCATGCAGTCATTGGCATCTGGGTGTAGTTGGGCGGCATGTTTCTTCCTCTTCCTCCCCCTGGGTGTGATCCTCTTCCTCTCTGTGAGCCATAAGGCATGGATGCTGGTGGGCCCACGGAAGGACAGTCTCTGGCCCAGTGGGTGAGCTGTCCACAGATGAAACAGCCATTTGATCTTGCCCTACTCCTATGTTGTCCTCTTAGGGGTGGTGTCTGGTATTGCATGGGGTATTGTTGTGGCATAACTGGTTCTGTCATTGGCCATGTTGGCCTTGTGTGTGGGGGCGTGGCTTCCACTGGGGTTTTCTTCAGTGCTGCAGCTACAGCCTTTTCCACTGCATCTTGTATGTCACCTGCCACAGATCCCATTATCATTTGTTTTTCTGTTTTATCTTTCTTTGATCTGTTAATTATGTCTTCTTTTTCTGCCACTTGCATCTTCAGCAGTCTTTTATTGAGGGTCTTGAGTTCTTCCTCACGTTCTCTTTCTAATTTGCGGTAATTGCTACAGTGATGTGTCAGGTTTATTCGCCAATTTTCTTCATCCATGATGCTGAGTCCTGCAACGTCATTCAATTTGGCTTGAACTGTTAATGGGAGAGCTTTTAGCACTCTGTCTCTGTACAACATGCGATGGGAGGGGGAGTGATCATACCGTTCACCTGTGCTCTCTAACCATTCTTCTTCACACCGTCTCAAGAAGACGTGCTGCTCCTCCCCCGCTGCCATTTTGAGACTGTTCAATCCAGTGAGGGATCTCTGGGTAGGGAATTTATCTCTTATTGCTCCCCAGTAGGCAGTTCTGTACTGGTTGAAACGTGAGTCATCTGCTTCCTCAGAGCATCCGGATGTGTCATCTAATTCCCGGACTCTGATGTTTCCTTCTATGCGTCTTATGAGGGCCCTTACATCCCCCAAACAAAGCTGGTCTGTTGCTGTGTACTTTTCCCACTCGATAATCCATCTTTGGCCTCCTGCCTGTATTGGTGGCAGTTTTGACACCAATGCCTCCATATCCCTATGCTTCCATGGCTGGTAGACAGTTTCTCCTCCTCCAATAGCCACTAGGGGGAATTGTCTTGCGGTTTTATTTCCTGGGTGTGATCGGGTGTGTTTTGAGATGGGGCTGGATAGGGTCACACCTTCAGGAACAGTGGGGGGAAGGGCAACCTTTACTTCTCCAGTTAGTCTAACTGTGCATGTTTTGTGGCCATCTTCTTCTGAGTCTGAGCACTCACTATAAGTATGTCCCTCTTTTCTTGCTGTTATTTCTTTCCTACTTGCTTCTTCTTCACTGTCATAACCAGTCCTATATTTAGTTTCTCCTTTTTGTTTCTGCTTCAGTTTCTGTTTTGAAGTTGGACACACAGTCTTATCCCCTCCAAATCTACATGCTGCATCTCTGTTGTATTCATTCTCTTGACATGCTTGTCTTTGATCTGGGGTGGAGGTGGAGGGATGCACAGCTCTTGTCTCTGGTGTTCCAGTGACTTCACATCTGGTTCCATTTGTCTGCAGCATGTTCTGGGTGTCGCTTAGCATTTGCTGTGCATTCTGAGCCACAGCCATGACGTCTGTTAGAATCTCACTCAGCTTTTGGGTTGATACAGGGACTTCATCAACTTCTAGGACTCCTCCTGTTACCTGCAGGACTGGGGCCTGTACTGGTTGGCAGAGGGAGTTAGGTGGCATGTAAGGAGGGGGTGCCGTGGGAAGCCTTGAATGTAAGTCAAGGACAGAGTTGGTGGTGTCTGAGTCTGTTTCCTTCCCTGGGCCAACTCCAATGAGTCCATCTGGAGTGATCTGCTTCATGTACAACAACAGTTTAGTGACACGTGCCATGCGTCTTTCAGCCTTGTTATAAGCTCTTTTTGTTGATCCAAACTTAGGCTCTCCTTTCCTCTCCCAATCCTTCTGAGCCTTGGATGCTTCTGCTCTTTCATGTACTATTATCCGGGCTCTGTATGTTCCTGTAGGACATGGGTCTGTATCCCCTGGCATTAGTCTTCTGTCTTGCCAATCTTTCCAGATGTGTTCAAGTTTCTTTTTAGTCTTTTGTCTGTCCTTTGGTTCTGTGGTGGCTTCAATTTTTTGAAAAATCTTATTCTTCCAGTCTTCTGTTTTTTTTTTTAGGAATGACGGTAGGGGCTGTTTGTCTGCCATTGTGCTAAACAGTCTGTCCCTGATTTCTAGCGATCAATAGGGGTTTAAACTAAAGGTAATAAAAGTCAATGAATCCAAAAAGTTCTTAAAACAAGTTGAATTTTAAATGGCAAAACAAAACAAACAATATATATATAAAAAATAAATAAAATAAATTAAAGTAAAAATAAAAAGTAAAATTACTGTATTGTAAACAATGCCAAATATAAAAATTAAAAATTAAACTGTTTGGGATAAAATTAAGGTTTGCTAAATAAAAATGAAATGGATGAAACTAGAGAGTTTGTGTCACGAAAATAAAAACAAAAACAAAGAGTCGTGCTCTTAACAAAAGGGGACACTAATTTTACGCAAATCTTGGTGCTTGATGACACTTGTATCTGTAAACCCCCCCTTTTTTAAAGTTCTGGTTTGCTAATGCTCACAATGATGAGGAGTATATCATTTTTTGATTTTTTTTTTTTTTTTTTTTTTTACTATGCAAAGACAAACGGTGATTTACTGCCACACACTTCCCATTCCCTTTTGCCACAGAGTAAAACTCAAAGATCTGTTTGTTTTTTCCACTTAATTCACTTAATACGGAGCCAAGCTTCTACCATTTTCAGGCGGACACTCATAAATCGTGAATGTGTTATTTCAAACAGAACTTTCTGTTGAGTTTTTTCAGTTTAACAATCCACCCCACATTTTCCCAGGCACTACAGAATGGGCGCCAATGGACGCTTTTTCTGTTTAAAACCACACTGCTTGAGCTTGCATGCTCTTATTTTCAAAACAATCTTATTTACACAAAGCGTTATTCACGATCACACCCAACACTGCTGTAGATGCCTTCCGCAATCTCCCAATTTCAACACAAACACTCTTATTCAAATTAATTTACAGTAGCTTATCACGAAAAAAGAAAAACGAAAACACGCTGCGCAAGTCGCCACAGACACAAATTACAATACGCAATTAAACTGTATTTTACAATAGGCCTCTGTACAGTTCCTAGGTGTATTTCACACAATTCGACTATACCTAGCTATAAATTGACCGCTCTATTCCACATATGCTCTGGAGGAAAAAAAACTGAGAGGTGCCCCAAGGCGCTTTACTTCCGCCGTCGCCGCAAAGTCAGTGTTACCAAGTCCTCCCCCTCACAGGTTACACATAGTTTGCACACAGTGTACACTGGCTTCTTTAAGTCTTAGTTTTTTCTCCGTCCCTCCAAAGACCTGTGTCTTTGTGCCGCCCTGCGGTCTTTTATTTAAAATTTTTCAGAGTCTAACTCGGCCGGCTGTTACGGACCTCTAGCCTAAAGGTTTTTCGAGTTTTAAAAACTCGGCCGACTTAAATGGACTTCTATGTCTAAAATAATTTCAGGTGTTACCCTGGCCGGCTACGTACGGACTTTTAATGATTTTTTCAGGGGCTCTAAACACCCCGGCCGGCTTGTACGGACCTCTATATCTAAATAATTCAGGTTCTAAAAACCCGCCGGTTATTACGGACTTTTAATGATTTTTCAGGGGCTGAACCCCAGCCAAGTCAAATGGACATCTAATTAGTGCACGCGATTCAAACGCTCTCACAGGTTCCCAACCTCGGCCGACTTCCACGGACTTAGCCAAAACATGTACCCTTTTCAGGCTTTTAAGCTTTTTCAAAACCGTACAATCATACAACAAATCACACACAAAACACATACATTGCTTTTGACTTATCGTTTTTCAACTGTTTTTCAATTATGTTTTCAATTACTTTTACAGATTTTAATAGACTTACGAGTTGATGGCTGTTGAAACTCTTATGCCTAAATTTCCTATGTAATCCTATGCCAAGTTATGATGAAACAGGTTTGGCTTACCTTTTAGTTTTTTGGGCCCGCATAAGAGTTTCGACAGCATCCACTTTTCAGTCTGGTTCTCCTCTTTTCCTCCGTCCTTCTTTCAGAGATCACGTCCTGGGGTCACCAATTGTTGAAGATGCTGAGTGTTCAGAATCTCTGAAGAAGGAGAGGCTTTGGTTCGGATGAAGATTTAACACAAAGATTTATTAATAAAAATGATAAGTCAAAATACATGAAATTACGCTGCAGCGGGCATGTAAATAGTTGTTTAACCCTTAAGTCTCCACATCTATTTGCCCCGAAGTTGTGTCTCCCTCCTGGCTATATTCCTTTTGCCTCAGGGGCGGTTACTTCTTACTCTCCTGAGTAAGAATCATCTTTATTGGCTCTTCGTTGGCATGGAGACGTATTGGACGCTTCTCGTTGGTTTCTTCGCTGTCCAATTAGGAAGGGCATGCTTTACCCCTGTCCCCTTGAGGTCATTTTCATTCATAGATCAAAAAAGATTCTATCATGTAGATGGCAACTCTTTAATCAACATTGTATTGTCTTAATCTTGTCTGAGACTCCAGGGTGTTGGAGCCAGAGGAAGACATGCTGTGTAACAGAAGTGTAGTAGACGGTTCCTTTCTATATGTTGATTGCTTGGTTTTGATCTAATCTGTCTATGAGAGACAGGAAGAGAGGGGGAGGGCAGGGGACAAACAGGGTCTGCCTTGACCTAGTCTTCACAGAGGGAGTGAGTATAACAGCATGATATGGAGTTCGCATTGAATTTAATCATATTTTCTAACCCAGCTGCAGCATATCATTTATTACATTAAACATAAAACATAAAAGCATAAAATATACATGGTTATCAAGCATCACCATTATTGAGACTTTATTTAACTCAACACTATTTTAATGGATTATTTCAAATGAAAAATATTCTGCTCTTGCCTCTCGCATCCTTCCTATCTGCTGAACCCACACTCGTACAGCACAAGTCCTAAAAATGATCTTTAACAGAAATAAGGGCCGATTATTTTTACCTCCTTTTGATTTATTAAACACAAATGTAGGTTGCCGTGTTCGACTTCAACTTCTGCTGACTGGCTGTGGACGACTCACAGTAGCCATGTGGGAGCACATTTGAATATTGCTATTGTGCTTAAGAGCAATGTTGAGGGGTGTGTGCGTGTGTGTGTTGAGAGGTTAAAAAGGAAGGCATATGTGCCGAGTCGGCAAACAGAAAGGAGAGAGAGAGAGAGGGTAAAGTTGAGAGATATTCTGGGAGAGAGAGGGGAAAGAGGGAGGGAAAGAATGACCTACAGAGAGAGATAGGGAGAGGGAAAAGTAAAAATTGGAAAAAGAAGAGAGAGGGGTGAGAGAGGAAGATGGGGAACCATGGATTTGTTGGTTTTTACCAAACTCAAATCAACACACAGATGAGGAGAGGCTGCTTCATTTTGCCAACACATGCAACGCTGAGGTCTGGTCTTTGTGGTGTGGTGTGTGTGTGTGTGTGTGTGTGTGTGTGTGTGTGTGTGTGTGTGTGTGTGTGGAGCTATGGTGTGCTCAGATGCTGTATAAAAAGAACAGAACCACTTCAGTTGCAAAGTATGCTCTCAAATGCTTCAGTTGATACAAGGAGTGTGTAGTGTGTTTGTTAGAGCCACATACTGCTCCCCTTTGGGTTTTGAACTACAACCTTTACATCCTGCGAAAACAAACTGGTCAGCAGGGATGTAAATGTTTTAAACTTTAAAGGCCCTGACACAGCAAAGCAACGTCGCCCTAGTTTGTGGGGTGTGTCCCACCGGCTGAAAACAGTGGTGAGTAAAGCAAACAACGACTTCTTCTTCTCATTTTTCATCTCATCTGATCAATCCAAGACACATAAGAGCGGTCAAAACTGGCCAAAAGTTCCTTCTATGAAACACACAGGTTTGAACGAGTGGAATAACTAGTTTTGCACATTATGTCCATAATATGGCAAATGTACGAGATATACATACTGTAACTACTTGTGTTGGTATAGTTATTTCAACAATAAGATGTCTACATATCTACACAATACAAAATAAACTTAAACTAATATCCTATATCGTGAAATTTTATATAAAGGCCGTAATAGACCTCCCTCTCTCTGCACCGCTAAACAATTAGTCCCAAAGCAAGCAGGCTTGCATACTAGCCATCCTGCCAGCCTCTACATTAGTAAAATGTAACAAATGAATGTTTCATTCACATGGAAATACAGCAATCTATGAATAGAAAGGAATAAAGTAGGCTAAATATACGACTTTCATGTCAAGTTTAACTTTGGTTAACTTAAAGGCAGGGTTGGTAATGTTGAAAAGCTAGCAAGATTTGAAGGTAACATCTCCTTGGGGCTCTGTGTAACCCCTCCCCCTGCCCTCGGGGCTCCGCCCACAAACAGACATGTACTAGCCCTTGCACATCGCTGATTCAGGCCAGAGCAGAGAAAGGGTCGCAATTGTATACCATGTCTCCTTTACCAGTAAGCGAACATACGGAAGAGGATTAGGGCCAACATGAAAAATGTATTTGAGTTTTGAGTTTAAATTTTGAATTCTTTAAACTCAGGATTCAAATGCATTTCATAGTATTATAATATTATAGTACCGAATGTTTAAAACAAACATACTACAACAAACTACTGTTAGCAATGCGGCGATGGCATGCATTGAGCTCAGGCTCATACACTTGAGTACGCACAGATGGTTAAGGGTAGCAGGGCAGGGAGGCATTTTGTTAGTTTTTTCCAAGGGGACCGTGAGGCAGTCATTGGTGGGCGTTTTTACAGTGTTACAACAGCTATAGAAGATCTATCATTTTCACTCCTTTTTCAGAGCCCATAAGTTATTTATTGCTGTCGGGGTGTAAAGACCATTGCAATCAATATATAATTTTTTTTTTATTGGAAAAGGTTACCAACCGTACCTTTAACAAACTAATTTGCACCGTTGATGAATAGAAAGCACGCCGGATTTCCCTCGCCTTCCGCTCTCTGTATGTTGCCGTTCTTAAATTCTGTCTGCTTTGGGAACAACAACAAACTACGAGCAAGCAAAATGCCAAGTTTTAAGAAAATTTGAATCATGCAACATGTCAAGTCAATTTATTTATAGAGCACATTTAAAACCAACCTAGGCTGAACAAAGTGATGTACAAAGTTATATTATGCTATAAAAACAAAGGAAAACAATAAAAATATAGACACAATGAACATCATACAAACAACACACTTTTATGCAAATGTCCCTAAACTAAATTATACGCCAAAGAATAAAAATGTGTTAGAAGACGAGAAAAAGATCATATCGTAATGTTCTGTATTACAGCGTACTGTAATATTTCACCGGTAATAAGACCGAAATAATATCATTAAAATAAAGAAATGAATACCATGATAGCATCTAAATAAATGTTGATAGATGTAGCGTTATAGTTTAAAAAATATCAATAAACAACAAAGAAACCCAGCTTCCCTGGCCGAAATAGACCGAAATAATAACATTAAAAGAAATGCATATAAACCATGATAAGATCTCGTGAATAATGTTGATTAAAACAGCGGTTATTGGGCTAAAAATACCAATAATAAAACTGTCACAGATTTCGAGTTAAGGGGGCGTGTTTTTTCTTTCGTTGATATCTGACGGTGAGGGATTAACATGACTGTCTATCTGACGGACCCCCTCGTCGGAAAATAACGCAACGGGTAACTCCCTGGCGTTGAAACTTAACGCCACGGGTCCTTGGCCATGCATCAGACATTTGATGAGTTGGGAGTGAGACTGTGTTGTCTCTTCCTGTCGGCCTCCGTGCAGCTGGAGTGCCACACTGTCACAGCGTAGGTCAGCAGGCTCTCGATGGTGGAACAGTAGAAGGTCACCAGCAGCTGAGTGTTTAGTTGCTCCTTCCTGAACACCCTCAGGAAGTGTAGCCGCTGCTGGGCCTTCTTGACCAGCGATGTGGTGTTGACCGACCAGGAGAGGTCTGCAGAGATGTGGATGCCGAGGAATTTGAAGGACTTCACTCGCTCTACACATTCGCCGTTGATGTACAGGGGGGCAGGGTCGGCTCTGTTCCGCCTGAAGTCCAGAATGAGTTTCTTGGTCTTGGTGATGTTTAGTGCCAAGTTGTTTGATACACACCACTCACCAAGTCTCAGGACCTCATCTCTGTAGGCCGCCTCATTTCCCCCTGTAATCAGCCCCACCACCGTTGTGTCATCAGCAAATTTGACAATGATGTTCTCTGGGTGGGCGGGACTGCAGTCGGATGTGTAGAGGGAGTAGAGTAGTGGGCTCAGTACACAGCCCTGGGGAGAGCCAGTGCTGAGAGTGCGGGAAGTAATTACACATGAATTGACACATATTTATGAAAAAACAAAGGTTTTTTTGTTAAGAATCTACTCAAAAAATTACACAATGTAGGTTTAAAATTAATTCTATATTTGACCGGTAACCAGTGAAGAGAAGCCAATATTGGGGAGATATGATCCCTCCTTCTGGTACCAGTCAACAATCTAGCAGCCGCATTCTGGACAAGCTGCAGGCGTGATAAAGATGATTGGCAAATCCCAGAATACAAGGAATTGCAATAGTCAATATGAGACGTAATAAGAGCATGAATAATAATAATAAATAGCAGCTGCAGCTCCTCAAAACCCAAGGAAAGTTTTCATGTCTTGCTTCTCAACAACGCAACAAAACAGAGCATGGGGGAGCATAAGTCAGAAAAGGCAGTGGTAGACTTAAGGTTAGAGAAGCAAGCTATGACCTGGAGGTCGTCGATTCAATCCCCAGACCGACAGGATAAAATCTGGGTGGGCAAAGTTAAAGTCTCTCCTTCATCACCACTACTGAGGTGCCCCTTGAACAAGGCCCTTAACCCCAATAAAGGTTTTAAAAAAAACACGAGAACTGTATGCAATGTAACAAAAACATGAACCTTGATTCGGACTTTTAGGTGTGAAAAGGCCCTTAATTCCCACAAGTTTACATACACGTCGCTACTAGGGATGAGTGAGTACAGCATTATCTGTATCTGTTAACCATATGAATTATCTGTATCTGTATCTGTACTCGGACTGGGCGGGGCCTAACCCGGAAGTGGACAGGATTTAACCCGGAAGTGGGTCGCGTTGTCTTGAAATGGGCGGGGCTTTAACCAGTATGTTATTTTAAGCACGCAATTGATATGGGTTGATCAGAAATTGTTATATTTATTGCTGATTAGAAAACTATTTACATGAAAGCATCATCAATGAGCTTCAGATCAATGGTTTTGATCACGATAACAAACAAACTATATACAGAACAAATTTTGCAACAATGAATACAACACATGCGGTTGCATTATGAAGTAAAATGTAATGAACAAGACTTTTTATACTCAACATAACTTACATAACAGATATTGACTCGTATTACTCGTATAATACTCATACTTGGCAAAAGTGCTTTATCCGTACCGGATAGTCGTTTCAGCCGAGTATCCAGCTCAACTCTAGTCACTACTGATTGGCAAACATCTCTGACACGCCCACAAAATGAGAGAAAACATACCTCAAAGCCTGTTGCACACAGTTCCTTGGAAACATGTCGTTCAACCAGGAAACCATAGCAAAACGCTGCACACCATTTTGAGATTGAATGGAAACAGGAACACTAGGAAACATCACTGGCAATACACATATTACAAACTGACACCAGACAAAGGGAGCACACAGACTAAACACACAAGGCACAGATGAACAGGTGAAACACATCAGGGACTAATCAAGCTCAACAGGAAACAAAGCTAGACAAAGACACATGAAACCAAACACTACAAAATAATACAGGAAGAAGTAAAGCATACAGAAGGAGGATCAAGGAAAACAAAATAGAGATAAACACGGAACAAAAGAACATGGCCACAACATAATCGTGGACAAGAAACAATAATACAAATACAGCAAAACAGGGAAACAGCAAACAAACAACGCAGGGAATGAATTAACCAAATAAAACAGGAAATAGCAAAACTGAAACTTCAGGGGCCAATTGATTTTTGCAACGGAAATTTGCAGTGCAGAATCATAATTTGTTCCTTGTTAAATATATAATCAGAAGCAACATTTTTCCTACTTTTTTCATTTTTGTAGATGGAATTTAGAAAATTCCTTAAGTAGGATCTTGTTGACTGTAGGCAGTCTTACAGCTGGAAACACAATGTAATTTGAGAGCACAGGGACAGGGACATAAGACCTGGGTAGAAATAGCAGTTTTTGATTGCATACCAATAAAAAGCAAAAACATTGAGCCTTAATAATATTGAAATCCAAAGGAGATGTTATGAACATTATTATTAACATTATTGTTATTAACATCAGCATTCAGACTTGTAAGCAACGTCATGTTTCAGAAACTTTTGATTTGTTACTAATTCTAAAACATTGATTAAGAAGCCGTCCTCCTCTCTTCTGCTTTGCTGTGCCATGCTGCAAAAAATGATATTGTCAGAGAAAATATGTATTTACTACTTTAGTTTAGTTCCTCTCTCTTATAATGAACACACACCTAATGAACAGACTCAGATTTTGGGCAGCTGTGAACCTGAGCACCTTCTGTGTGTTGATATTTAAATAAAAGGTCATTTATTGTTGGAAAGCTCGGCTTCCAAAATCTAATCAGAATATGTGTGGGAGTCTGTGTGTGTGTGTGTGTGTGTGTGTGTGTGTGTGTGTGTGTGTTTCTTCTCATTGAGCAGATTGCTGTATAATCTCCTGTTGATCCTTTTTTCTGACCGTGTTCCCACACTGAAATAATTCTCATTAATTACATTTGGACTTTTCATAGCTGAGTGTTGCTCAGTTTCATTACGCTCTGTCTAATTCTGTGAATAAAGGGTTAGAGTGTAAAAAAGGCAAGTGTAGTGACTGTAGACCTGCAGTTTTGCAATGAACTGTAGTAGCTTGAATATTAATTAAAATATATGATATAACATTGTATTACCAGAAGTGGAAATCCACATTTTTTACCCTGCGGCATGCTCGGCAGGGGGGAATTTTCTGCATTTTTTTAAAGATTATTTTTTTGGGTCTTTTCCCTTTATTGGACAGTGGATAGACATGAAAGGGGGAGAGAGATGGGGGAAGACACGCAGCAAAGGGCAGCAGGTCGGATTCGAACCTGCACCGCTGCAGGACTCAGCCAACATGGGGCGAACACTTTTACTGGGTGAGCTAGAGGCCGCCCCAATTTTCCGCATTTTAAAGTTAAATGCATCAATCTGGTGAAGATTCAAGAAAATGAAGAGGCTAGATCTATGAAGAACTTCCTGTGCTTTTGTAAACAATTTGATCATAAACACATAGGTTGTATGGATATGAATACTGATGACACGGCAAAGAGTCACACCCACAGAGCATGGAAAACAAGACGAGAGTTTGACGCAGTGGTCAAAACAAATCGACAAGTAGCCAGTATTAGCTACTAAAGAAAACTGGTGTATGAAGTGAAAAATCTCCGTTCAAACACGTCACACTCGTCGCACGTTGAAATATTTCGCCAGCGACGTTACTACTAGGGATGCACTGAATCCAGGATTCGGCTTCGGTTTCGGCTGAATATTAGGCTTTTTGACGGAGTTCGGTTTCTGCCGACCCTTAGAATTATTTTCCACTGAACCGAACCCTACACTTGCACTACGTGAGCTATGCTGGTCGTTGTAATGAAGCCGCCGTTGATTACGGGAAGGTGTTTATGTAGGTGGACCCTTCAATGCAGTATGCTGTGAGAAAGTGAAAATGGAACTCGTGAGCAGAAAAAGTGTTGTTTGGCAGTACTTTCAGTCAAAAGAAGGCCATTCAAGTCCAGCTACATGTTCAATTTGCAATGCTGATTTGTCTCATGGTGGCAAGGACCCTAAACAATACACAACATCGCCACTGTTAAAACATTTGCGTATGAAACATCTGAAAGAATACGAGTTGTGCATGAAGGAATCTACAGACAGCAGCCAAAATGCAGCAACTTCAGGTACGGCAAAGGAAGGACCCTAGTCACTGTGTCTGCTCTGGTCACCGAGATTTCACTTTGCTGTGCCGCTGTTTGTCTCCAACTATAGCGGCGGCCGGTTTGCTCGTGACAGCAAGCTTGACTGCAGTCTACTTCTCTGAGAGAAACACTGCAAGCTGCTACAGTTTGAGAAAGTTAGCCCAGACTTGCGGAGAACACATACAGTAGTTGGTGCGGTTCGAGATCGGATCACATTCTCACCACAAAACGAACCGCACCAGAGTTTGATTGACAACGTACACACTAGTTTGGTCCACTTTTTGTTGCGCATTTGAGTGTGATTGCCAAATTCACACTTGCCCAAACAAACCGCACCAAGGGGGAAAACCAAGTGGGAACCTAGTGCGATTCAATTGGACTAAATGAGGCAGGTGGGAAAGTCCCCTTTAGACAGCCCTTTGACCAAGTGAGTACCGACCAAAATGTCCTCACTCTCAAAGTGTAGAACTCTAATTTGTCAGGCAGTACAAGGAAACACACGCACATATACACACCGCCCCCTTTCACCCTGGTTCAAGGTGAAATTGAACTTTTACCAATTATCTTTCTTTATGAAAAACACACTACTGACCTTCTGACAGACACCCACAATATGTCTGTTTTTGTCACACCGAAACATTGTCACTATCACACACACACACACACACACACACACACACACACACACACACACACACACACACACACACACACGCACGCACACACACACACACACACACACACACACACACACACACACACACACACACACACACACACACACACAAAGACACAACATACAGAAAGCGTCTGTTGCCTCAGCAGCAGAAACATACAGATAGTTCATGTCATGGGTGGAATCTGTAATGTCTTAAAGATAAGAACAGTATGATGTTTTTATACAAGGCCACGCCTGAAAACTGTGATACAAAAGCACAAAAACAAAAAAGACTGCTTTTCCTGTGCTCTGAATTACTTACTTACTTACATGTCGCTGATTAATGTTTGTGTCATGGATTTGGATTTGTGTGGTGTGTGTGTGTGTGTGTGTGTGTGTGTGTGTGTGTGTGTGTGTGTGTGTGTGTGTGTGTGTGTGTGTGTGTGTGTGTGTGTGTGTGTGTGTGTGTGTGTGTGTGTGTGCGTGTGTCATCATGGCAAAAGGTGGTCCTGGGGAAACATTACTGCAGCAGGAAATACCACAGAGGTGGTTTTGTGTACTTTGCCAGGTACAGGTATTTTTATGTCTGTCTGTCCGTGTGTCAGTCCGTTTGTCTTTGGCCAGACTTTGTCCCTGCGATAGCGTCCCAACTGTTCAAGTCAAAGTTACAAAGAACCCCCCTTCCCCCACAATGCACTGTAATTTGTTTGTATTCCACGCATTTACCATAGCTGGTAAACGTCTATATGCAGGTGGTCGGGGTGGATGGGTGGGTCATAAAACACAGGGCTTTGAAGGGGAGTGGAGTTCGTGTCCCAGGGAAAAACAAAACTTTAACCCAGGAAACGCTTGTTCATCTCCTGGGAGTACTACTTAACGGGGCTGGTGTTTTAATTCAAACCACGATCTTTTTTCTAATCTTAACTAGTCATTTTGGTGCCTAACCCCCAATTTATACCGAGTGCGTAACGTCTGCGGAACGGCTCCACTGCGTGTCTGCTCCGTGCTCCGCCGTCCGTCAATACACACCAGGTCCGGATTTGTTGCGGCACTGCTGCGGCCAGGACTGACAGCTGTAGTCACGAGGACCCACTAGATCTCGCGAATTCACGTAGAATAGAACCACAAAACCAACAACAGTTTGTTTCCATCCAGAAGAGTACAGGGGAAACAACTCCGCACTGTGCAGTGTTTTCAAGGTGTAGTGAAGGGAAATATGATCCGCCGTGAGCACGGTGTATTTCATTTTGAAAATTAATCGGATGTTTTATTTTGTTTCTGTGCTCGACTTCCTGTCCTGCACTATCTGCCGTGTGCTAAATTGCTGCGGAGCTCTCCGGCGTCCGGCAAAAGTAGAAGCTCTGCTTTTCTGATCCGGAGGGCCGCCACAGCTGTGCCGGAGTCGGGACGCAGCCGTTACGCAGCCGTTACGCAACCGGTATATATTGGACCACCTTTTTTTGGCTAAAGTTAACTGCAACGGCCGTTTAAACGTACGTGCCCTGTACCCAGCTCACAATCACCTTTTGTCGGCTAAACTTAACAGCCGCTGAAACAACCGGAACCTCACGGTACCCTGTACTCGGCTTACAGTAACCTTTTCTCGCCAAAATTTAACTGTAAAGACTGCTAAACTTAACTGTCATGTGACCTGTCGTCACATGCCCGGCTGACGGTCGCCGTAGTTTCGCAGGATATCATATGAACCTGTTCATGAGAATGTGTTGTGTATATTGATGGTGAACTGGGAACATCTGGCTGAGGCCCCTGTATAACTCCCACCTCCAGAAGAATTTCTCATGCATCCCGGGGGAAGGTTGGGGACTTGAACTCTGAGTGGACTATGTTCAAAGCCTCCATTGCTGAAGCAGCAGACAGGTGCTGGTAGGCCAGAAGGGCTGCGGCTACGATGGTTCCCAAAGCAAAAACCTAAGTGTGGGAGGAGTTCAGGGAGGCTTTGAAGAAGGAATTTTGGTTGGCCTCAAGGAAATGCTAGCTAACCATTAGAGCAGAGTTTGACGACTCAGGGGAGTCAGCCTTACCCATATCCCTCCAAATATTGGGGTATCACACGGCTCAGCCTCCCTGGGAAAGCAGATGCCAGTTTTACAGGTATTTGGTCGTAAACAAAAGTGTTGGATACATTGATATTTTGACCTGATGGTGGTGCTCGAGAAAAAGTCAAGGAATCACCAAAGTTATTAGGCTACGATTGAATGTCCATGAATGAATGTCTGTACAAAATGTCATGGCAATCCATTGAATTGTTGTGATATTTCTGTCTGGACCAAAGTGGTGGACTGACCAACAGACCAACATTGCCATGCATAGAAACACACTAGCTTGTCTAAAAGGCAACTGTACAGATCATTTACTTTTTAAAGCTCACAAGTTGCTTAATCATTATCCTAAATGTGTAGTGAGAACACAACTACAATGTCTGCTCCCCATTAACCTTTTACTTTTATAGGTTAGCATGTTCATTCCTTTTCGCTGGTCAGAACAGAAACAAACACACACACACACACACACACACACACAAACAAACACACACACACACACACACACACACACACACACACACACACACACACACACACACACACACACACACACACACATGCAATACTGCTCTAAGGCAGCCTTGTTTCACAGCAACTAATGGTTTTAATAATGTGTGTTTCTACGAGTTGGTGTGTAAGGGAGAGACACCAAAGCACTTTGCAGAGATTGCAGGCAGATGCTGGGAAAATACCTTAACACACACACACACACACACACACACACACACACACACACACACACACACACTGAGCTGTTTTGAAGATAGTGGGATGATCATAAAGGGTAATTCCTGTTTATTATGATTTGGGTCTTATTTTTGTTTTTTTCTGACACTATCAATACTCACCGAGTTCATTGGTCTGGGAATCTGGGAACGCAGTCAAAACAGTCAAACAGATTGTTAACAACCCCTGAGTTACTCTATTTTGCAAGCGATAATGAAAGCAAACAGTATTTTCTTTTTTATCCTAACTGTCCATTGTAGACATCCATCATAGTTTGGGACCACTACGACCTGCAATGTGAGCATAACGTGACCAATGGGGGGAACCAAGCCAGCACCTAGGCTAGTGAGCTAATCTGCTAGCATGGTTACTGCCGGATGACCACTGATGGCTGTGCAAGCTCTTATTACAATGTCACTTTAGAAGCTGTGAGTCTGACAACGTTGTTTCACGAGTTCTTATAACAGAAAATGTGATGATGAACATATTTCAGAAGGTATTGATTACAAAAAATGACATTTGTTATCTATTTACTACTATGGCAGAGCTGTGGCCTCTCCATAATCAGATATTTCCCCCTTAGCTGGGCCGCAGACCCACACATTAAAGCTACATTGTGTAAGAATTTCTCCCATCTAGCGGTGAAATTGTATATGACAACCAACTGAATTTCACTTTCTAGCACTTTTTCTTGCGTACCGCTACTTCTCGCATGCAGCCGGTACTCTACCACTGACAGAGAAAGCGTCAGTGTCAGAGAGATGACCCTAACGTTACATAAACTACACTACCCAGAGGGCACTACGTGTTTACATTTTAGATCTTGACGAATCACGTAAAGGCAAGCAGTCGGCCCACCCTATCAGAAGTTAGCTTCTCCACGGACGCTAGTTTGAAAAAGCTGTCAGCCTGACCGTAACAGATGTCTCAGTTCTGAAAACCTAGAAACTAAAAATAAGTGTTGAGTTTGTAAGTCGTTATGTTAGCCGCCTGGCTTCAGAAAGGTACTACAAGAACGTGTGTGCCAGAATCAGACACGTCAACAGAGGTCCAAGTCCAACCAGAAACATCAGGAGGTAGTACGATTCATGAGCTTCAAGCTAACGTTCAAGCTAACGTTAGCGTTGATGTGAGCGGAACAGCTGGCATTAATGAGGAGTCTGCCGCTACCAACCTTAACATTACCTTACTCAATGACACCGACGTCAACAATAATGTGAGTTATTCCAGAGTTCCACGAACAGCTGACTCGTTTTTAATGATAACAAACTGGGCTGCAAAACATGTAGCAGCATCCCGTCACTTGCCGCCCAGACAGAGAGGAGACTGAAGCTGTCTGGCATAAACCCTGTTCCCCCTGTCTCTGTCGTGTGTGTGTGTGTCCCTAGTTCTGTTTTCTCTCACACACACACACACACACACACACACACACACACACACACACACACACACACACACACACACACTCACTCACTCACTGAGAGTGACTATTTTGCATCTGTTTGAGCACCAAATTATTGTTAGAATGAATAGTTTTGATGAATGAATGAATGAATTTCTTTTTCTTAACATGAATCCAACATATTAGCAAATATAAATCAGCTTATTTGTGGAAAAAATAAACATTATGGATACTAACCTATATGTAAATTAGTTGCTTAGGCCATCCATAGATAGTTAATAAGGATTCACTGTGCCACATGTATGTTTAAAATGAAAACATGTTTTTTTTAATAGCTTATGCACTAAAGTTATGTAAACTTGTTTAAATAAATCCATACATTTATATTGTTAATAAATGATAATAAATTGTTGTTGTACCAGCAATATCTCCAAGTTTTGTTTTTCACTCTAGAAATCTCAAATGTCATAATGATTTGCCAGTGCAAGAGAGTACCGGCACCTTTTTTCCCACTTCAAGCACTGAGTGTCTCCATCGTTTCCACGCAGCTGTTCTAGTAGCTAGTCTGTGTTATAACTCCATGACGTGAGTTGTCTGCCAGGGAAATCACGGCACATATGATTACGTTTATATTACAAGGTAGACAATCCTTTTTCATCATTGACGAGAGGAAAAGTATCCTCGACGTCGTTCTAGCGTTATACACAGCCATGCTATATTTAGCCAAGCAAGTAGCAACTATAAAACTTTTACACAAATAGGCAGAATTACCTGTTGAGAAGAAAGCAGGCAACTTCGGTGTCCCTTTTAAAATCCTTGCTCCTCATCAGCTCTTTCCATCTTGGAAAGACCACAACAATATTAGCTTTGGTCGTGTTGCTTTGCCTGTCACGTTGTCGTTTTAATTTCCTCTGCGATTCAGTTACATGTCCTCGATAATAGACGCAACAGGCTTTCAAATCTGCCGGCGGTGAGTCACAAGTAATCTTCTCCCCCTCCCTCCCTGGCATACGTCACAGTCAGTGCCACTGAGTGAAAAGCGTGAAATGCGGAGCAGTATTACCTGTATGTCCCTTACGGGCTACCGTATTTCAAGATGGTGCATGGCTATGGAGCGTCTACACCAGTTCATGTAAACGCAAATGTAAAATTTCAAGCCAATAGGAATACTTGGAATTGATGGTGGTGGTCAATATTCATAAAAAAGGACAAGTTTGTGAAGGGCAATACATATTTTGATAATAAACAACTATAAATGTTACACACTGGGGCTTTAAAGAATGTGAGGAAAAATATCATGATAATACAACTGGAATTCAGGGGTGGGAGTATCAGTCCGTAGGGAGTTGGGTTGGGAACCGGAGGGTCGCTGGTTCAAGTCCCTAACCCTAACCCAGTTCACCTCCTGGGCACTGCCAAGGTCCTTTTGAGTAAGGCACCGAACCCGAATTTTAAACTCCGGTGGATTTCTGAGGACTATGGTTAACTGCTCCTCAGATCTCTGCAGGGTAAATCCAGACAGCTAGCTAGACTATCTGTCCAATCTGAGTTTACTGTTGCATGACTAAAACAACTTTTGAAAGTTCCTTCCCAAGGCTATTTTTCAGCGGCACCGTGGCTTCGTGCGGTGCTTAGTGCCACCCATGAAGATTGTGATTGCTTTAAAGAAATGCCATTAAACCAGAGCATCCCATCCCGGAATGCTGTGTGGACTAGCTAGACCCTCCTTCGAAGCGCTGTGGAGGAAGGTCTGGCAAAGCGAGACTACTCCTGCCATTCTTCCCCGCTCTTGTATACGGGGAGAACTGGGATGGTTACTGCTGTGCATCTAGACACACTGATGGATGAAGATATCAGTGGGACTTAAACAGAAAATAAACACATTGTGTAGTGATGTTCTTCATCAGGGAGTCATTTACATCAGGATGTTTTATTACTTTCTCCAGTTTCATCCTTTTTTCAGACTTAAGTGTCAGGAAACAGGTAATGAGCATCTCTTGGATACATACACACGCACAAACACACATCTCTTTTTAGACATGTATGTCTCCTTTCACACTTCAGCTTTTAGCAGAGAACAAAGCAATGTAATTAAAAGTCCACACAGTCAATTAAGACTTATTTTGAGGTGTGCATTCACAGAGCTGGTTCTGTCAGAGAGAGGAGGGGGAGACGAGGGGGAGGCAGGTGACATGCACTGAGCTCTGTTCTGCACTGCGCTGCAGTAAATGACGCACTTTCTATCTTTTTCTTCCATATATTTATTCTCCTCCTCATCCTTCTCTCAGTGTTACTC
The DNA here is from genome assembly GCA_023631565.1 of Gymnocephalus cernua. Lineage (NCBI taxonomy): Eukaryota > Metazoa > Chordata > Actinopteri > Perciformes > Percidae > Gymnocephalus > Gymnocephalus cernua. Next base: position 7,892,278 of record CM042442.1, on the reverse strand, counting down.
TTCCTTTTCCCTCTAAAATCCTGTCATTGCTTTTCCTCCTTTCCCTCCTCTGATGTTCTTTTCCTACTTTTGCATCTTCCCTTCTGCTTTCCCACATTTCTTTTTCTCCTCTCCTCATTTTCTTTCCTCTTCCTCATTCTGGATAAGCTAAGATTAGATAGATCTTTTTTTTTATTTTTGTGCCCCAGGTGCTCAGTGTACATGTACATAATAAAATCTACCAACCCATAGCACCACACCAGAACGTGGATAGTTGATGACTCTTGTTACCACCTGGCTCAAGGCTGGCAACAAAAGGTAGGTCACACACAGATAGATTAGTCAAAAAGTAGTTTATTAAACTAATTGGACTAATAACACAACTTAACTCAACGTAAGTGTAAGGGTGGGGTGTGTAAGTGTAGAAGACATCAGTCGTGTTTGCAATGTGTGGATGGGTGAATGAACCCAAACAAAGAACAAAATGGTAAGATGGATGCAGTAGGCTCCCAGGAGGGCAGTCCTTTATGCCTTCTGTAAGCCATGCCCAGATGGCCAGGTACAGACGACTCTCCTAGCTCCACCTACCCGCCCACTCCCAGTACCTGCAGACAAAGAAGCAAAACATGACAGGCAGGCAGATTGGGAGGGGTCGTCACACTCTGCTAAACCAACTGGATTATATTCAATGACAACATGTTCTTACAGTGAATGCCATTTTTTTGTAAATTCTCACTTTCTACAATATCTGTGGATGACAACTATGGTATGGTATGCCCTTCTGTAACATTGTCAGACTCATGATGGACAGTAGCAAAAAATCAAAGTTGATGCAGCAGAACCAGAGATATCTGCTTTTTTTATTCCACACATTCTTCTTCCTTGTGCAAACATTGCACATTACATTCACATACATTACCCGCAATGCAAGTCGATGTGAGTGATTTGGCTGTGTTGGGTGGTATGCTAGTAGTGGTGTGCCTTGAGCTGCTAGCCTCAAGCAGAGATGCTACAGAGGTCTGGTGAGCTCACTTCTTTCTAACTCCACACCTCCAGATTTTTTTTTCTTCTAAACTTGTAGTCTTCAGAACCCAACAGATGCTGACTCAAGTGACATCCCTTGAGGTACTTCACACAGCTCCATCTGGAGCCACAAAAGGCTTTTGTACAGCTTTTTTTTCACTTATGCAGTAGTACTCCCCAATACTTACTTTAAGCCTTGCACACTGCTCTGCTGCTGAACATTGGTATATAGATTATAAGCAATTTAATGTATATTGACGCCGTTTAATTTTTAGGTGCCACCGGATATCCCGCCGGAAGTCCCCCATTTTTGGCCTGATGTCCGTTTGCTGTTGTGAGACTAAAACAACTTTTGAACGTACACATGTTCCACCAAAACAAGTTCCTTCCCGAGGCTATTTTGCAGAGGCACTGTTGCTCCGTCCCAAGATGATTGTGTGATTGGTTTAAAGAAACCAGAGCACATTTTTCTTCCATCCCAGAATTCTGTATGGACTCGCCAGACCCTACACCGCGGCACTGTGGAGGAAGGTCTGGCAATGCGATACTATAAGCAATGCAAACTGTACAGAAATGTGCATTAGTATTACATCAGTGTACAGCCTGATGGACATTGGAAGGATCTCCAGTGGCTCCAACAGCGGTGCGCCTGGTGGCAGACCAGGCACCAGGATGAAATGGGGGCTGTTTAAAACTATGAGGGGGGCAATTTATAAAATAAATTCAGCCTAAATTTGAAGCTTTATTTACCCCTGTTCCCAACAAGCTAGCATGTCATGGTTTTGTACCATTGGACTGCTTATGTTAAAACTGGGCCCGCTACATCCTCTGAAAGAACCTATGTTGGTAGCTGTCAAATTGTTATGAGGTAAACAGGGGGCAAAAAGTACAACTAATGGGGCTAAGCTCCTTAAAGACACCTTGTGGTGCCAGGACCACTTGGTGTTATCGGTCTGTTGCTGGAGTTGCTGCAGTATTCATACATACACTTTCATATTAATTACATTAACAAAACAGCAAAGAGAACAATGTAACAATGGCAGCATGAGAAGACAAAAGCTGTGAAAGTGAGAATTTCTCACCTTAACAGCCTGTTTTTAACAAAAGAAGAAAAAAAATCACATACGTTAATCTGGCATTCAAACGTCAAATGATCATCCAAAACCTTCTGTCTGATTGGACTTTTTGTTCAAATCAGGTGCAGATGAGTAAAACACTATTATTATTATTATTATTATTATTATTATTTTACTTACTTTTAATAAGACAACAAAATCTGGCAAAAGTTTGCCTTTGCAATTATTTTAACTTCTGATTGAATTACGCTTATAAAACAACTAGACAGTATGAAAAAGTCAAGAGCTGCAACATGCAACAATAAATGCAATATGCGATTCTTAATTCCCTTACACAATGCCTGTTAGTTAAGTCTGAAAATAAAATAAACAGGTGATAACATTTTCTTCTAAGCTTGTTACCATTTCCTGCGGCGAGTCAGCGAGCTGCAGCACACCTTTTGGCGGGAACTTGGCAGAACTGATGAGGAAGGTGTGAAGACGAGAGAAGGAAAGAGAGACTCCCTTTGGGTACATTTTCACCTTTGATGAGGGAGGAGGGTGAGAAAAGAAGCGGGAGAAAAGACACGGGAGAAACTCAACGAGAAGAGGAGAGCAGAAAAGAAACTAAGTAGAATAAAAAGCTGCTATGCAACCTAACCTATGATGTCTGCCAGGGAATTATTTATTTCCCCTTGATTATGCTGTTGTGAAGTTGTCAAAGAATAATTGTCCACACTGCTCACCTGAGTGAAAACTTGTTTATTAGACACTAATACAAAGGTAACAACCTTCACTCATATTAACAGACTTATATAAACAAGCCTCTGGCTGTGAAATGTTTCCACACAATGGGCCAATGCAAGTGCACAAATCCGTTCCCTAGATATAAATATCGTTTGCAAATTGTTCTTCCAGTTGCGAGGTATGTAGCTAGTGATTGTAGCGTTACCGTGTTTAAATGTAATTTTAAGTTTGAAAAATGTACTTGATTCCCATATTCCCACACACAAAATGCAATTAAAATGTCTGTGTAACATGAACAGGGCCCTTACATGACAACAAGATGCCTTTTGAACATTCACTTACCCTGTTAGCTGCTAGCTAGCTGTCCTCTGGGATGCCTACATTTAGTTTCATCTTGATTTAATTATGTTGTATATATATTTTCACTGATTATTTGAATACAGTATATTTATATTGTGAAGCTACGTTTCTTCAGAAGTGTTAAAAGTAAGGAAGTGGGTTTGAATCCCAAGCTTTGGATATACTTTGGGTGAAAGTCCTGAGGTGATATTGTTGACATTTTTACCTGTAATACAATTTAGCCAACAACCTTCCACGTGTCCGGTTACATTTACAGTATGTTATAGTAATAATAATAATAAAAATAATAATACATTGAATAAATAGTTAGTTGAAATTGCTTTAATATAGGCCTATACATAGGAAAAACTAGTCGCCGATCATTCCTTCAATCGACACTATACAATCTGATCGCCAATCAGTACAAGCCTTGTTCAAGGGCATAATAATGTTACATTAAATATGACATGGGTTACATATGCTTTACATAACCTACTACAGTATGATGTATCTCTAAAGAATAATGTAGTTCTAGAAAATAAAAATGTCAATCTGTGGTATCATAATGTTAGCCTCGTGAGACCATCCTGATCTCGCGAGCTCCAGTTTTCTGCTCGCAGATCAGTCTGGCATCTTGAGGCAGAGAAAATTTGGAGCCGTTCGCCAAACGACCGGGCCAGTCAGCGTTGGTTTTGAGGCGGGTTTACTATCTCTATGGCTCTGGTGTGATGCAACGAGGAGCTCGCAAGATCAGGATGGTCTCACGAGGCTCAGCAAGCGGAAGCAACGCATGCAAATCTGACCTGATCTAGACACATTTTCAGACAGCGGTAGCCCTGATTCTGTTAGCCGCTCGCTAATGCTTTTTTCTCTTGGATCCTTCTTTTGGAATATGGACCGGGAACCTGAAATGGGGCCTTTTATTCCTAAATTCTCGTTACAAAAAACGGCAAATATCCTTTACCGACATGTTGCTTGCTTGCTGAGCTAACGAGCTATGCTTTGCCTGCAGCAGCAGGGGGAGCCTGGCTTTGTCGTTGCTGTTGGTACGTCATACACTTCGTTGATCTGATTGGTTGATTTGGTCCGTCTATCAACAACATAGCTGGTGATAGACGGATGGTTTATCCAATCAGCCAACCAGTATTTTCGTCCCTTCCCAAACGTTCTCCAACGGAAAGTTCCCAGATGGATATGCTGAGCAAATGCGAAGCAATCCATCTGGCGGAGTCAGGTTATCATAATATAGTCCTACAGTATAATAATATGATCTTACATTATGTTTGTATACTGTAAAACTTTTGTCCACCTGACAGCTCAGTTCATCACTTAGTCAGTCTGTCAAAGAAAACTTTATTAAAGCACAGACAAATGACAGGCTACAGACCATCTCTGCGTGTGCGTGATGTGAAGTCCATATGAGAGCTCTAATAGAGTGGAGTGTGGGATCAAAGGGCTCTGCAGGCAGCCTGTGGTCTGGTTCACCACTGATACTGACGTCAACACACAGGGAGATGGGAGAGAGGGGTGAGAGAGGGCATAGAGCAGGTGAGGACTACCCACCAGGCACTACCTCAACACACGCACACAACCACATTTTTAGTCTACATAACTCTTGTTTTCTCTATTAAAAATGTGTTACGGGAGAAAGAAAATGTGGAATTCATTTTAAAGGTGAACATTTAACATATGCTTTTTATGCATTTTTTCAAGATTCAGGACTTTTTATTGTAAAATCTGCATAACAGACATAGTACAGTTGAACACAGTTCATATCTAAACATGAATTTGTCTCACCTACAATCTAAACTATATATACTAAGAAATGCTTACATTTGTACAAATCCTTGGTTACTTTCACTGGTTTTCAGCCTTCTTCAGCTCCATTCGCAATGTATTCTGGGAAGTCTCTTTTACCACTGGTTTTGGTTTGGAACCTGCATGTGGAACAGCTCAGTTTGTAAGAACATCTGGAGGGCTGGATGACTAGTAACCCACCCATCCCAGATAATGGAAATTGAGAAAATGCACTAAAACACAAAACTATAAAGCAGGACAGATACACAACCAAACACAAGAACCACACAGTGAGACATCTAATGAAAAAACACACACACACACACACACACACACACACACACACACACACACACACACACACACACACACACACACACACACACACACACACACACACACGGAGTGCTGTCTACAGGTGGCGGCTTGGAACCAGAAAAAGAGCTGCTTATTTTAGATACTGTCAACCTTGTCCCCTGGGCATTCTCACACACAAACGCACACACACACACACACACACACACACACACAATAAACCCTAAACTCTTGTTGAGGGAAAATTACATACAGCGAGTTACACACGGCTAGTTGAAAGGTTTTAAATGTGTAAAAAGTCCAATTTCTATTTCCCTACAAACTGAGTCATTAATTAAAGTGTAACTACAGCTTTTTTTAACGTGGACCCTACTTTGTTATGGTTTTGTCTGTAAGTGACTGATAGGAACAACAATCTTTGAAACTAGTCCAGTATTAAGCATAAACGATGTAACCGGCAGCCACAGAGCGGGCTGCAATGTAACCCTATGGGGCAAATGTGAATTGTCAATTTGAGCCACTAAAAGTGCTGTTTTTTGCCACTAAAAACATCTTACTCTTTAACAGAAAGGTTGACCTCCTTAAAAATAATTTACATAATGTTGTCAGACAGAATAATAATCTGAGCAAGCACTCTTGTGAACGTGAATACAAGCTGCACAATTGCCCTATTAACTTACATTGTAGCTTGTTTTTTTGTGGTTTTCTTTCCAGGTTGGTACCTTTAACAGTGATATACATATATGTATTATTAGCCTAGCCTAGCAAAAGGACTGTTTACCTATCAAAACTGAAATAAACAACTCCCAAGCTGCCAAATAAGAGGGTTTTTCTAAATTCTGGAGTGCAACAGATATCTGTGTGCCTTTTGACTAGGATACACTTTTTAATGAGTGTACTAAAATTAAAATGAGCTTGATAGTTAATGTTATAGCATGTTTATAATGGCAGAGCTATCATGCTTGGCAGCCCCTCCAGGAATAGGCATTGGCTGAAAATTTGCAGACCAGCAGTTTCCCCTAGCTGTTTCTAGTCTTTGTGGACTGTAAACAAAAGAAAAACAAAAAAAAGGAAAATATTCAGGCAACTGGGGGCACCAAAATCAAATACTGGAATTTAACGGAAAATAACTCACTGTAGCTTTAATTGTAAATGATATCTTGTGTATTTTTGGCTTTTTAATGTGTAATGAATGAATGATATTTACACCTGTTAAAACACATTTTCAAAATTTACCAGAGATGGGAAGTAACAAATACTTTGTTACTGTACTCAAGTAGATTTTTCAGATTTTTTTACTTTACTTTACTATTTATTTTTGTGTCAACCTTTTACTTTTACTCCTTACATTTTTAACACGAATATCGATACTTTCTATTCCTTACATTTTACAAAATTGGCTCGTTACTTGAGTTTAAAATAATTTCAGTGGAGTTACTGTTATTATTTTTTGTGTCATCAATACTAAATTCAATCTAATATGATGGGAAAATACATTGCACTTGACGCACCACTACAAGACGACTTGACAGATTCGGCGGCATTCATTTGCGGCAAATCATTGTGGCTTGATGGCGCTAACGTTAGCACATAGTAGTATGGATGATGACATGATCGAAAATGAAGAAAACTGAGATCCCAGAGATTCGGCAAACAAGCAGCAAGACATTCCCAATCATCCTTGGCCTTATCTGAGAGAGATGTTTGAGATAGTAGGCAATAATTCATATTTTATATTATATACAACCCTAAATCAGAAAGAGTTGGGACAGTATGGAAAACACAAATAAAAGAAAGTAGTGATTTCTAAATGTACTTTGACTTGTATTTCATTGCAGACAATACAACAGCACATCATTTAATGTGTTCCTCATGATTTGTATTGTTTTTTTTCTTCAAAAAAACAAAATTCCTATTTTGGTTCTTGCAACACATTTCAAAAAAAGTTGGAACAGTAAAGCATTTACCACTTTGTAATGTTGCCATTCCTTTTCACAACACTTAAAAGACGTTTAAGGACTGAAGACACCAAGTGATGAAGTGTTTCAGGTGTAATTTTGTCCCATTCTTGCTGCAAACAAGTCTTAAGGTGGGCAACAGTACAGGGTCTTTGTTGTCGCATTTTGCGCTTCAAAATGCGCCACACATTCTCTATTGGAGACAGGTCGGGACTGCAGGCAGGCTAGTCAAGTACATGTATCCTCTTCCTCCGCAGCCAGGACTTTGTAATGTGTGCAGAATGTGGTTTTGCATTATCTTGTTGAAATATGCATGGACGTCCCTAGAAAAGATGTCTTCTTGAAGGCAGCATATTGTGCTCCAAAATCTGTATGTACTTTTCAGCATTAATGGTGCCATCACAGAAGTGCAAGTTACCTTTGCCAAGGGCACTGACACAATCCCATACCATGACAGACCCTGGCTTTTGGACTTGTTGCTGGTAACAGTCTGGATGATCCTTTTCTTCTTTGGTCCGGAGCACACGGCGTCCATTTTTCCCAAAAAATACCTGAAATACTGATTCATCTGACCACAGTACATGTTTCCACTGTGTGATGGTCCATCCCAGATGCCTCCGAGCCCAGAGAAGTCAATGGCGCTTCTGGACACTGTTAACATAGGGCTTCCTTTTGGCACAGTACAGTTTTAACTGGCATTTGTGGCTGTAACTACGTATTGTGGTACTTGACCAACGTTTGCCAAAGTAGTCCTGAGCCCATGTGGTGATATTGCTTATAGATGAATGACGATTCTTGATGCAGTGCCGCCTGAGGGATCGGAGATCACGTTTGTTCAGCTTAGGCTTGCGCCCTTGTCCTTTACGTACTGAAATTCCTCCTCATTCCTTGAATCTTTTAATTATGTTATGCACTGTTGAAGGTGAAATAAGCAAATGTCTTCCTATCTTTCTTTGAGGAACATTGTTTTTAAACATTTCAATAATTTTGCTTTGTTGGTAAACTGCCGATCCTTGGCCCATCTTTGCTCCGAAAGGACTAGACCTTTCTTGGATGCTGCTTTTGTACCAAATCATAATTACAATCACCTGTTGACATCACCTGTTTCAAATCACATCATTATTTAACCAATTTACCTGATTACTAGCCCTTCATTGCTCCTGTCCCAACCTTTTTTGGAATGTGTTGCAGGTCTGAATGACAGGAAAGGATGTATATTTACAAATGAAATTAAGTTGACCGGACAAAACATGAAATATTTTGTGTTCACATTGTCTGCAATGAAATACAAGTCAAAGTATATTTAGAAATCACTACTTTCTTATATATATATATATATATATATATATATATATATATATATATATATATATATATATATATATTATCCTTTATTTTCTTTCCAGAAGCCATATTTGAGCACACACACACACACACACATACATAGATTCATTTAAATGTTAAGGCGAAGATTAAAAAAGAGAAACTGGATCTGTGAATTCTCACAGAATCACAATTTAATTCATATCTTGCTACTCAGTCAGAATCTTATTAACCAGTCTCTGTCACAATAATCAGATATGTGATGTTTTAGGCCTATTGGCAGACATCCATTTAAAATGTAGGCAATGGCAAATAAAGAGCCTTTTTTCCATGTCCACTGAAGTTTCTCAGCTTGCAACATTTGTGTGGTCCAGGTAGCTTCACAAGGCTGCTTTTACTTTTATACTTTAAGTACATTTCCAAACCTGTACTTTGTTACTTTTACTTGAGTAAAGAACTGAAATCAGTACTTATACTTTTACCAGAGTATTTTTTAACACAAATATCTGTACTTCTACTTGAGTATGGGAAGTGAGTACTTTTGCCATCTCTGATATTTAATACTTTTATCTAATTTAAGAAATGTATTTAAAGAATTAAACTTGATTTTAACAGTTTAATCTATTAAATAAAAGATACATATTTATTAAATGATAAATATAAAGTTACATTTATTTTAATAGTCTTTGTATGTCTTTGTAATGACAATTTAATGGTTATTGACAGTGACAGGTTTTTCATGTTTTTTACCAAAGGCATGTAAATTCACAGTCTATTTTTGTCTTTTATTGATGCTTTTAAAATCTGTAAAATAAAACATAATAATTCATAAAATAACAGTTCTTTTTACAGTGTAATGTAAAGACTTATCTCTGTCCTGGATGCACAAAGATGAAACTGATCCATGTACTCCTCTCAGTCTGGGGAAATGTCAGTATTCCCATTCCTGGCATAAAGCTTCTTTGCTTTGCTCCTGTGCCCATATTTGCATCAGTGTTGCAGTTAAATTGCTCTGAAGCTAATATTTTACATGATCATCATAAATAATACACTTTTTAACAAACAGCTATTGGCTAGTGCAACTTGCCGGAAATCTTTTAAAGATTATTTTTTTGGAAATTTTAGGCTTTTAAGACAGCGAAGAGAGAGGGGAAATGACATGCAGCAAAGGGCCGCAGGACGGAGTCAAACCTGTGGCCGCTGCGTCGAGGCGTAAACCTCTATATATGGGCGCTTGCTGTACCAGGTGAGCTACCCCATTTTTAAATCTTGATGCAGTTGCTGCTAGCCACCAACAGAGGCAATGAATGTCAAAGATCAATACCATAAGTGAACCTTTGCAGAACAAAGCTGAGTGAGGGTTGTGAGAGTGTTCGCTTCAACACACAGCTACAGAGAGAGCACACATCCTGCTGAATGGTGACCAGATGGGGACAAAAATGTGTGTGTGGGCCACAAGTTGGGTTCTAGTTGCCATGCATGTCTCTTTGAAAGAATAAAGGCTTTGAAAAGAATTCAAATGGGAGACAGAGATGATGATGACGGGGATGTACGGTGTAGTTCAGGGGTGTTTTGTGTGTTTGTTTGTTAGTGTGTGTGTGTGTGTGTGTGTGTGCGTGTGTGTGTGTGTGTGTGTGTGTGTTTGCATGTTCATTTGCATGTATGTGTGTTTGTTGTGTTGACCATGAGTGTGTGTCTCAGTGGGGTTGACGTCAGGTGCAGTGCAGGTGGGCAGCAGGGGGAAGGGATGAAAAGGTCTACAAAATAAACACACCTGATCCCGTTGGACTTGTAACAGAATGTACGACTGCAGTCATGCTTGGATGTGTATTTTTCACAGTAAAAACAAATTGTATAAACAATTCCCACTTTGCTTCAGACTAAAACTCTAAAGAGCTGTTAGCGTCCTCTAGAGGCTGCAGTGTTCGTTAAAGCCAAGACAATATGAAAGTGTTAAACGGAAGAAACAATATGCTGACGATTCAATTATTCTTAAAGCTAAAAATGTCAATTTTGTCCTGAGGGTGGCGCTCGAGGAAAGTTCATGGCGTCATACAAATCTAAAGAGCTCATCATCTGGCGAAAACATTTCTATGGAATTTCATTGCAATCAGACACATTCTGAAAACTAACGAAAACCAAAAAGAAAATGAAATCAAAAAAGTCCAAACTAAACTAAAATAATAACTAATTCAAAACTATTATAACCTTCCTTTCCATATTTTTTTAAACTGTAAAAAAATGTATTATCATGATTGTGAACAAGTTAGCATGCTGAAGCATTTGGCTTAAGTACTTAGACAAATTAGCATCAAAAAGCCACACGCGGGGCTTTAAACACTATATTCATGTGCTCTTGTATTTATTTTCTCACTGTTTACTGGATATCTGCTCTTGTGTCTGCAGTGGTGAAACATAACTTAGTATATTTTTCTCAACTACTGTACTATTGTAGAGTACAATTACAATTGTGTTACGTTATACTTCTTCACTACATGTCACGGAGAAATGTTGTACTTTTTGTATTAAGATTAAACATACAAAGATCAACTCATTAACAACTTAAACATAAAATATGGTGGAACCTTATACATGAAACAACCAGTATATAAGCTCCATCTCGACCAATCACAACAGTAAAATGCTACTTACACTTACTTATTACTGCATCAGTAATATGGGTTTAATAAAAAAAATTACAATACTATGGCATGTTTTTTGACATTTTGCAGGTAATACTTTTAACAGTATTTTTTACAATAAGGTAATAAAGGGCCTTTTATTATTAACTTTGTTTGACGAAATGTATTTTTCACTTTTTTTTCTTGTCTTTGTCTCTCTCTTTCTCTCTCTCTCTCTCCGTGTGTGTGTGTGTGTGTGTGAGGGTGTGTGTGTGTGAGGGTGTGCGTGTGTTTAGTGTGGTATGGTGTGTGTGTGTGTGTGTGTGTGTGTTTGCATGCGTGTGTGTGGGTGGGTGTGCGTGTGGTGTGTGTGTGTGTGTGGTGTGGTGTGCGTGTGGTGTGTGTGTGTGTGTGTGTGTGTGTGGTGTGTGTGTGTGTGTGTGTGTGTGTTTGTGTGTGGTTTTGCTACAAGGACAAACAGTGCCCCCTGGGGATGAGTCTCCTTCTAGTCTCCTCTCCTGTTTTTTCTTCCGTTTTACAGCTTCCCTCTTTCCTCCTTTATGCTTTTTCCTTTTCCTCTTCCTCTTTTTTTCTCTTTCCTCATCTCTTCCCTTGTTTCATCATCTTTTCCTCATTCATTTCCTCTGTCCTCCTTTTTTCCCCTTTGGTACCCCCTCTGCCCTTTTCCATTCATGTTGGCAATAGAAGAGGAGGAGAGGAAGTGACACAGTAAGGTTGAGAGGCAGAGTGAGGAAGACACACAATGAAAGAGAAAGAGAGAGAGAGTTAAGGGTCATCTATGCTAACAAAAATCCACTTGCACTCTCAGCAGACTGAAAACATTATCTCAGTCCTCCCTTCACTCGTTTTTTTACTCCACTCCTCCAATTTCCACCTCATTTTTACTGCCCCTCCTTTCTCCTTCTCTTACTCTCAATGTGTGTGTGTGTGTGTGTGTGTGTGTGTGTGTGTGTGTGTGTGTGTGTGTGTGTGTGTGTGTGTGTGTGCGTGTGTGTGTGTGTGTGGGTACATACAGGTATGGGACTAAATGGAGAAAATGGATGGAAGGGCCGAGCAAATTTCCTCAAAATTGACATTGGTTCTAATATACAACACACACGGAGTGCATGCACACACTTTTGCATGCGCACACACACACACACACACACACACACACACACACACACACAAACACACACACACACACACACACACACACACACACACACACACACACACACACTGATTAAAAGCTGCTGAACCAACCGACCTGAAGAGGGTCAGAAATGATGATGCAAAAGAAAGGAGAGGATGAAATAAGAGAGTCAGAAATCAGGAGTGGGAGCAGCTGAGGATGGAGAGAAGTTGTTAAAAATATGTGACAGGAAATTAAATGAATATTCGAATAAAGGCACATTTTTCAATTAAAAGTCAATTTTACAAAGCAGACAAACAGAATGAAGCAATTGAATACAAACTGAGTTCCAAAGTAGTCTACATAACAAGACTTAGCAAAGAGTAACGGAGAGGAGAAAAGAGAAAAGAGTGAGAAGCTGAAGAAAGTGAATCGTCCTTTTATGGCGGTTCTAATGTACACTTCTTGTGTGATCATTTGGAGAATGTAGTTTGTGGTGCTGTTGTGTAAGTGTATTGCATTAGAGAGCTGCTTCTGGTACTTAGCCTGCCCTCATTGTTATAAATTAGTGGACAAAATAACAGAAACACCTGTCAGTACAACACATCCACACAGTTCAGTTATAAATGACAAAATTACATATATGACTGCTGGTTAGCAGTATGCAATCTTCCTCGAGCCCAGTAGATATTATACCAACTTCCTTGTTTAAAAATGTTCTTGGGTCTGTGAGTACTTGGGTTCTCTCTATACTCAACAGCTCTCTGCAATCTGGTTGTGTCCCTTTGTATTTTAAACATGCAGTTGTTCAGCCACTACCAAAGAAAACCAACCTGAATACATCAATTCCCGCGAATTATAGGCCCATTTCCAAGATGTCTTTTATTTCCAAAATTTTAGAAAAAGTTGTTGCTAAACAGCTCACTGCTGTTTTCAGAGCCGATCCGCCCTATACGCTCACTACGCAAACTGCGTAGGGCCCCGCAAATTACTCGAGGCCCCGCCTCCCTCTCGTGTCATAGCGCGTCAATTAATGTTTACAACATCCATGACAAAAAGAAGCGAAACTATCCTTCTGGTCACGAAAAGAGGAAAAAAAACACCATGAGAGTGAATTGTGGGAGCAACAATCAGGTAAACTTGCGTTCTCTCCTCTCCAAGTTTGATGTCAGCAAAGTAAAGTTATGTTCATGTGCATTTCTTGCTAACCTAGCTGGGCAGGCAGGCAGTGCATCTCTTGTCTAGCTGCTAACGACAGTCACTTCCAGGGCTGTGTTTTGTGACTTTGTGTGTAAAATACAATTATTTATTACGTTTGATAAACGACAAAGTGCAACAGTGTTTGTTTACTGCAGCTCGGAAAAGATAACCGCGTCGGGTGTGTTATCATGCGTTAGCGCGTACATGAAATGAAACGCGCGTTTTTCAAGTAGAAATATATGTGAAGACCAGACAGACTGTAGGCTACAATTTATGGGCGTGAATGATGGCACTCCTCATCAAAGTACACATTATACATACTTTTAAGACACTGATTATCTAGTCTCAGACAATGTGTAGTTAAAAACTCGAAACAACTGCACTAATTATGTAAGATGGAAAGCAATGTTTTGACAATTTGACATTGATTTATAGGCTATATTGAATTTAAAATGTTGATTAGCTGGACATACTGGTCAATATGGATGCACATCCCTCAGTAAATAATAACCATAAATCAAGAATTGCTTCGACATGCAAACTTTAACATGCTATGGCAAGCCATTTTAGCTTTCATTCATTCACAGTTTATACATTTCTGATATCAAGAATTCGATTTTTTTACTATTTGCAAAGTGAATTCTTGATTTTTTTTACTAGTAGGGCCCCTTAGTTAATTTTTACCTACCAATGTCTATTTTTGATATCAGGAATTACATGTTCACTTGTAAAAAAGTAAATTCTTGATATCACTCAAGATTTATTGATATCTGCATCACTAGTTCACTATTTAAATATTACAAGAAAGTGCAGAAAAGGAATATTTTGATGGTAAGATTTTAATTCAAACATTCAAATGTTTACACATTTGTAACATGTAACAAGTAGTGTAAATGACTGCTTAACTAACTATGTGATATTCTTCTCAGTTTATTCTAGACAGTCCAAATAGTCTGGTGGTGCCCATACTGATGGCGAAAATGCCCAGGCTGTAGAGAGAACCAAAGTTAATCCCAAAAGCCAAAGTTCAGGGTTATAATTTATTATTTTCTTCTTATTTATGTTTACGTTAATATTCACTTATTTAATAATATTCACTTGTTATCTTAATATTATAGAACATACTCTATTCAATAAATATTGTTTGTTTGAACCTCATTCTGTTCTATATTGTTGTACTTATTCTTTGACTGTTTTGTTTAAAGGAGGGAGGATTGTATTGGGAGCACTGAAGTGTCAGGTGTGACTGTGTGGCAAATGGTTTACATAGCTCACGGCATCACGGGTCAGGTAGAGGGCCCCTTAGCAGAATTTTGCTTAGGGCCCCAGGGAGGTCAGGATCGGCACTGGCTGTTTTGAATACACACAACATTTTAGACAAATTACAATCTGGCTCCGTCAGAAACACTCAACAGAAACCACTCTTCTTAGAGTGTTCAACGATTTATTAATATCCGCTGACATGGGTGAATGCTCGGTTTTGGTACTGCTGGACCTTAGTGCAGCTTTTGATACAGTGAGTCACAACATCTTG
Source organism: Gymnocephalus cernua (assembly GCA_023631565.1). NCBI lineage: Eukaryota > Metazoa > Chordata > Actinopteri > Perciformes > Percidae > Gymnocephalus > Gymnocephalus cernua. The sequence continues at coordinate 7,877,252 of CM042442.1, read as the reverse complement.
CTTGAAAGACATAAGCACTGGGTTGGTATCTTAGGGAGCGCCCTGGATTGGTTCACCTCCTATCTTTCAGTTTTCAGAGTTTTCGGTGTCACTTGGTCCCTATTGTTCAGAAACTGCTGCCCTTTCCTGTGGGGTGCCTCAGGGTTCTGTGTTAGGTCCAATTTTATTTGCATTGTATATGCTTCTCCTGGGACATATAATTAGCCAATTTGGAGATATCCGTTATCACTTCTATGCAGATGACATCTGGCTGTATGTCTCTTTTAACCCGGAAGAGACTGACAAACTGTTGGAATTGCTTAAATGTTTGACATCCATCAAGGATTGGCTGGCAAACAACATCCTACAGCTTAATGAAGATAAGACCTTAGTCCTTATTGTTGCTCCGGACACTACAGCTTCCAAGGTTATTAAGCGGTACAGTCCAAACTGAGAAATCTTGGTGTTATATTTGATCATAACATGTATTTTGATCAACATATCAAATCACTGACCCACACGTTTCTTTCAATTAAGAAACACTGCCAAACTTAGAGCTGTTGTTTCTCATTCTCAGCTTGAGATGACCATTCATGGTTTTATATCATCCCGGCTTGATTACTGCAACTCCTTTTTCACCTGTCTCAGCAAGTTGTCCGAGGACCGTCTACAACTGGTCCAGAACTCTGCTGCAAGGCTGTTGATCAGGTCCAGCAGGATGTCGCACATAACTCCAATTTTATACTCATTACATTGGCTTCCGATTAAGTTCAGGATCCAATTTAAAGTTCTTGTTCTGACTTATAAAGCTTTGCATGGTCAGGCAGCTGTTTATATCTCGGACTTGCTCCATCCGTACACTACTAGCAGGTTCCTCAGGTGTTCTAACCAGGGATTACTGGTGGTCTCATGCACTCGCTTAAAAACTAAAGGTGACCGTTGTTTATCATGTGAAGCACTTTGTGACTTTGTCTGTAAAAGGTGCTATATCAAATACACTTATTATATTATCATTATTATTATTATTAGTATTATTATTATTATTATTATACAGTATGAGTGCTGTATTTCCTGCTGCATGGTGGCCATTTTCAAACATGTGACTGTAACATGTGACCATAGTGGGAATTTGAATCATGTGACTGTTCTAGTTAATGTAACAGGCACAGTTTTGACCACGTAGTTTACGTTGTGAAACGGGACTGGTTAAAGCTATAGTGCGTAGTTTCTGCTGCCCCCGTGAGGAATTTTAAGTAATGACAACAACACTGTCTGCGCATTCCACATGATACAAGCCTTCCGTGACCGCGCACCGCCCCCCCTCCTACACACAGTTATTAGTAGCCAAGGAGGACACGGAGGATGTAAAAAACATGATGGTCTCTTCAGAAGAGGTAATTGTCTTCACTTGACTTTCTGCGTGGGACAGTCACCGGACGACACAATCTTTTGAACATAGTCATACTGAGAAATACAGAGAGAGTTGTGTGGAGCTGAAAGTCTTAATTAGCTTTGAATCAACTCATTTTGCAATGGCTTGAAATTAACAGACGTTCATTAATATCAAAAAGTTTAGGGAACAAAAATCTTAGGGTTAGTAACTATGGAGGATATTTTTATTCATAATTAAAACTAAAAGTCAGAAAATCACAGAAATGTAAGAACACTTTCATCAAGATGAAGCCATTGTCTTATAAATAATGTTTTTTAATTTTAATTATGAATAAAAATATCCTCCATAAGTAATCAGGGATTGGCTTGAAATGAGTCATGTAAAACTACTAAAATGAGGACGTCATTACGTCGTGGCCTAAATTTGTAAAACTCTGGTAATTTTGGTTAATTTTAAAGTGACAGTCGTGTGTTCGTTTGACCCATCCACCACCTCCAACCAATTTATATACAGCAATTTAATTTAATGTCGGCCATTTTTGAGTATCTGAGGTTTTTCCTCTTTTCTGGTTAATTCTTAGGATGTACTGAGTGTAATTGATAATTTGTTGTACAGACAGGCAGCCCATCTATAAAGGAATTCATATCCGTTTGGACTTAAGGACCCGGTGGTGTGGGATGCACTGATGAGAGGCTGAGGATGGAGCGCCGACAATCATATACATTTTGGGCAATGAGGGAGAAAGGCAGTGATGGAAGTGAGGCGAAAAAGAGGAGAAAGAGGAGGTGCAGCCCCTCCACCCCCTCCTGCCCTTAAATAAATTCCACTGGCGTCTTGTAATTTTTTATTTTTGTGGCGCTGCCGCTGCTGCTTTTTTGGCTGCGGGCCCCATCTGTTGGCCAGCTGCTAGATGTTTGGGAGGAAGAGTGTGTGTGTGTTTTCTTCCCTTAACCCTTCACACACACACACACACACACACACACACACACACACACACACACACACACACACACACTAATACAGGGAGGGATTAAACGCTATTGGATGGGAATGTTTGCATGTTTATGAATATGCATAGCGGGCGAGAGAGGTTTAAATGGGTAGGAAAGGAAGACGGAGAAGAGAAGGGAGAAAGTGGAGGAGGAGAGACAGGGGTAGGAATGAAGGATGAGGTTCCTAGGTATGGAGAAAGATGGAAAGGGGGAGTAGGGAGGGAAGAAGAAAAATATTAAATTGAATTCAGAGGAGAGAGGAGGGAGAGAGAGAAAAGAGGAAAAAGAGAAAATAGGGATGAAATGATGGAGGAAGGGAGAGGAGACAGACAAGGAAGAAAAAGCATAGACATGCTGGTAAGGAGTGAGATATAAAGGAAAGAGAAAAAAGAGAGAAGATCACTAAGAATACAAATGGAGGGAAAATGAGGAGGAGAAGCAGAGGTGGGAAAAAGACAGAAGAGAGTGGGAGGATAATGAAGAGAAAAGAAAGAGGAGGAAACAATGTAAGGGGGTGAGGAAGGTGAATAGAAGGGAGGACAGAAGAGAGAAAAGAAGGACATGAGTAGAGGAAGAGATGAAAGGATGAGGGAAAAAACAGAGGACAGATTGCAAAAGGAAGCTAAAAAAAGGGAAGAGGAAGGAGAAAGGGAGTGGGAAGGGAGACGGACGGGGAAAGAGAGCGAAAATGGTGTGAAGAAGAAGAACACAGAAGGGGTGAGGAAGGAAAAGGGAAGAAAAGACAGACGGGGACAAAGTGGGAGATGAGGAGAGCAAGCGAGGATGAAGAAGAGAGAGGAAGGAACAAAGGAAGGAGAGAAGGAGCTCTGTATGAGGAAGGAGGATAGAGAAAGGAGGAAAGAAGAGAGGAACAAGACAGACGGGAGGGCAGAGGAGCGAGAGGGAGATGAGGCGAGGAAGGGAGGAGGAAGTAAGAAAAGAAAGGGAGTGGGTAGGGGAGGAGAAGGGGGAGAAAGTGATGGATGGATAAATGGATGTGTTTGGGAGTGGTGCCAGTCCCAGGACAGGGGGACCTTTGGGCAAGGCATCAGGGGGAAAGAGAAACAGATGGTTTGTGAACCTTTTATTAGGCGTTGGTAAAGAAAATAAAATCACCAAAAAAACATGAATCAAGCACGCCCTGGAAACGACAGCTACTTTCTGTCACTGTGCCGTTTTCCTAGAGGTGCGTTTGTTTTCTGTTTTTTTTGTCATTCATTCCTCATTTCACTTGATTTTCCTTTTTGAAAGGTGTCTTTTTTCCTCACATGATGTTAACTGAAATACAAATAAAGACTTGCACACACATGCTTACTGCATTTGTGAAGGTCCTCTTTGACAATATACATTCTGTAACCCCTAACCCTTCTGGTTTATAACAACAGCAGTTTAGTAATTTACTTCCATGGGGATCTTATGAGAGGCAGATTTAAAAAAAAAAAAAAAAGGTTCAAAATCAAAGCAGCAGAGGCAGAGATATCCTGACTTTTTCCTTGTATTAGTCAAGATCCAAAAAGACTACGTTCATCCTTCATCCATAATGCATTTTAAGACCCACTTTCAAACTCCACACCTCTAGTTTGAAACAAACTTTTTGTTATAACTGGTCTGAAACCCTTGTCTTGTTCGCGAGTGAGGGGACAATGGAGAGGGAGATTGGTCGGAGAATCGGCGCAGCGGGGGCGGTATTACATTCAGTTTATTGCCGTTGTGACGAAAAGAGATCTGAGCCAGAAGGCAAAGCTCTCGATCTATAGTTTTCGTTCCTACCCTCACCTATGGTCATGAAGGCTGGGTCATGACCAAAAGAACGAGATCCAGGGTACAAGCGGCCGAAATGGGTTTCCTCAGGAGGGTGGCTGGCGTCTCCCTTAGAGAAAGGGGTGAGAAGCTCAGTCATCCGTGAGGAGCTCGGAGTACAGCCGCTGCTCCTTCACGTCGAAAGGAGCCAGTTGAGGTGGTTCGGGCATCTGGTAAGGATGCCCCCTGGGCGCCTCCCTAGGGAGGTGTTCCAGGCACGTCCAGCTGGGAGGAGACCTCAGGGAAGACCCAGGACTAGGTGGAGGGATTACATCTCCAACCTGGCCTGGGAACGCCTCGGGATCCCCCAGTCAGAGCTGGTTAATGTGGCTTGGGAAAGGGAAGTTTGGGGTCCCCTGCTGGAGCTGCTCCCCCCGCGACCCGACCACGGATAAGCGGACGACGATGGATGGATGGATGGATGGTCTGAAACCCAAGCTGTAGCTGACCCTTTTGACATCACAATGACATCATCAGGGATCTTCACCGACTTGACAAAGCTCCCACAGAAGACATGATACACCTGTTTTTCAGGCTGAATACTCTAGGGGTGAGCCGGGACAGTTGAAATACCTTTTAATTAAACATAATTTAAGAAGCGATCATATGGCATTGAAAGCTAATATTTTGTCACTAGCAACCTTCACCTGTCATCTGTCAAATACAGCTGCATTTTCAGCTTTGAACAAAACCGTTTAGGAATTATTACAGCAAAAGTGGGGCGTGCGTCATGTTTCATCCGTCCCTCCTGGTCGGGACGATTGAAACAGCATGGGGTGACGGATGAAACATACAGTTTAAGCCATATAAACTTCCCACAACTTTAATATTTTACTACATATCCTGAATGGTACTCCCAAAAGGTGTTATTTTAGATAGATTGTTGCTGGGCTATACGTCTTTGTGAATGTCTGTTAACAACTCATTGCCGTCACCTTGAAGTGTGTATGAAGCCATTTTTATAGCTAGAAGAGTACGTTTTCCTATTTATATCATTTTTCTATTGTGGAAAATGTTGTTTCACTAGGTTTTTACGTGGGTTAGGCCACTGCACATCCAAATAAGTGCCCTTAACAATCCCACAGCCCGCCAGTCTCCATAGGATAACATGGGGAAACTCGACCCCCTATACCTGGTGGGGCCCAAATATATTTTCATCTTTCTAAAACTGCTTTTCCATGTCTCACCTCCATACATTATTGTATAAACACAGATATTTGTGCATTTACTTAAAATACATGGAGTTACAGCCAGGTCGGGGACAGTTGAAACAGCTGTTTCAACCGTCCCGACATAGACATATGCCATTATAACCTGTTTTACTTTCCATGTAAACAAGCATGCAATATGAAAGTCTGGGATTGGGGAGAACACTAAATGGTCTACTGAATAAGCATGTAGTCAAACCTTTAAATGAAAAATACTCATTAATAATCGAAAAAATTGAACTGCTAATGAAGTTTACTTTTGACAATCAAAACTTGTTTATCGCCTGTGACTCCATGATAAAAGGAAATAACAGGAAGATATTTGGCTGATAGAAGGAGATTAACATCCTCTATGTTTTGACCTGAGGAAGTCTGCCTGTTTCATCCGTCCCACGTTTCAATCATCCCGGCTCTCCCCTACTCTTGAAAATGAACCAATCTTCACGTGTAAAATCTGTAGAGTGCCCCTTTGTTACTTATAGAAATTAGACTGGGTGAACCCAGCCCGATCTGCCGGTGATTTGATTTCTCCCTGCAGCTCAGGCTGGAAACCTGTACATGTATCTATCCTGCTTCCGTTACAATTTTGCGGGGACCAATAACAAACTGGCTTATCCAGACTCCCCCAACTAATGTTCAATCTTAAAAGATTGAGCTTGGTCTGGGGATAGCCAGACTAGATAGAAATCGGACTAAACTATGAAAAAGAAAACTAAACTAAGGTGTTATAAACTGAAATTTTACCCTTAAACCTAAAGGTCTTAAACCTCAAACAGGCCTTTGAAGAGGTGAGGACTGGACATAACGTCCCCTTTTTAGGGAGAATATCCTTTATTGTCTAAAAATATCCCCAAACTACAAAAAACAAAACATGTCCTCACACATAATGTGTAAACCTGAAGCTTAACAAACATCAAGATACAAAATATTGTGTACTGAAGAGTCCTCCAACATAAACATTCGATGTTCAAAAATGTCCCTACTTTCCACAAATGCCCACACTTTTCAGTGTGCTCAATGTCCCAAAATGTCACTCCCCAAATATGTCCTTGCTTCCCATGAATGCCCTCACTTTCCAAACATGTCCTCTTTACAAATTGTCCGTACTTTTCCAAAATGTTACCACTCCCCAAAAATGTCCCCACTTTCCAAAGATGTCTTCACTTTCTAAAAACGTCCCTAGTCTTCTCACTCACAAGGTGCAAACTTGAAACTGGTCCAAACAAAAATAGAAATCCAAGAGCATGGAAACAAACAGTTATAGCCTACACACACACACACACACACACACACACACACACACACACACACACACACACACACACACACACACACACACACACACACACACACACACACACACACACACACACACACACTTTTGGAGCTTGAGCTTGTAGTGCAAAACACTATTTTAATAATCAAGAAAAAAAGGCAAACCAAAAGAAATGAACACAACTGTTTTGCAAACACATAAACAGAATGTGTTTGTGTGTGTGTGTGTGTGTGTGTGTGTGTGTGTGTGTGTGTGTGTGTGTGTAGCTGTATTTTTTTGTCCAGGTCAGACAATGTTGTGTGTGTGTGTGCGTGTGTGTGTGACCTACTTTTACTGAACGGACATCCTAAAACACAACATCCTCTTTCTCTCCCTCAGTGGGTTGATAAATCCGTTCTTTATTTCTTTTCCTTTTTTTGTTCCTCTGTTGTTGCTTTAGACAGCAGTGGACGTGTGTGTGTGTGTGTGTGTGTATGTGTGTGTGTGTGTGTGTGTGTGTGTGTGTGTGTGTGTGTGTGTGTGTGTGTCCGGTCCTATTTATGGGACAAAGCCTTCAGTGACCCAATAAGTGAAACTGAAATCAGAGCGTTTTATTGTGAAACTGCTCTGCTGCTTTTATCAACAAACCCTGTTTAAAACAATAAAAAAACAGCCCTGACACCATTTTTTACTTAGAGTATCTTAAGCTTTTTCCTATCTGATGCATACAATTTAACATTATTCATCCATATATATTATTAATATAATATATGTATCATTAATAGGCTATATGATATTAATAATACACACAGCAGTCAAGAACGAGTAAAGACATGTAATACAATTCCAACAGTTTTCCTCTTTTCTGATTTCTTTACGCTTTTGTTCTTATACATTTTCCTGTTAGCCTACTTCTTCTTTCTTGTATATTTTTCATGTTTTGTGCATGTGATGCTGTGGATACAAGGAATAAAATGGTAATAACTGCAATTATATGAAATTAACTCAGAACAGAGCTAGTTCAGTTCAATTACATGTTTTTTAAATAGTGTCAAAACACAACTGGAGTTATCTCAGGACATGTTACAGATAGAGTAGGTCTAGACCACACTATAATTTACAGAGACCCAACAATTTCCCATGAGCAAGCATGTAGCGAGGAAAAAATTCCTTTTTACAGGCAGAAACCTCAGGCAGACCCTGACTCTCATGGGTGGCCATCTGTCTCTGCCGGTTGGGACACAGAGACACAGACAGATATACAGAAATATAGAGACACAGATATACAGATATGGAGAAATATGATTCATAATAATTATAGCAGTTTGGTATGATGAACAGTGGCAATTATAGTACCAATAAAGATAATAGCACTATGACTAGAAATAATATTAGTAGCAGTGCAGGGCGTAGCAGGGCGTAAAGCAGGACCACGGCAGCAGCTGCAACCACAATTTAGGTGCCACCTAAAACTAGTTCTAGTTGTCCTTTGACCCTATTCACCCCAGAACACATTACATTGTTGCTTTAGCTTTCTATCAAGCATTTACCCACTATTTCCAATCAATCATATCTTAAAGGGTCCTTACACTGACATTACGGAAACAGAAGAAACTGTATTTTCTCCTTCCCTGTAGCAGGTATCATGCAGAATTTTCTTTAAAGGTCCAATATGTAATATATGTACTGTAATAAATCCAAAAATGACACCAATGCCTCATCAGATATTAAGGAAATATGTTAGGCTGAAATACTATCTTTTCTGACAACAATGCTAAAGTCAGTATTTTTTCTTTTGAAATGTACGATCCGTGATGGAATTTATGTTTATGTTTTGGTTTGTGTGTTTTTATCAACTGCCCAGTTTGACAGCCAGGTCGGGTTGCCAGATATACCTCTAAACAGGTAAACCAGCGCGCTACAGCTGTAACGGTAGTACAGCCATGAAAGCAGCAAACAAACAAACGGGATCAACGGAGATAGATTCTACTCGTCCTAAAAAAACAGCATGTTTCTAACAGTTGCTTGACCAGAGACCTAACAAACCCCGGGTTAATATTGGAGATGTATTTGAAAGACGGAGACAGCTTACAGCCCAAAAGGACGTCGCGTTGGCTAATTTCCTCCTGAACTGGTAAGCATTAGCTTCAGGCTAATTTATCACAGCTACTAGGGACGAGCATTTAATGTCATTTCAACATTTGTGTAGTCACATTGAATTATATATCTAGAAACACGCGTTGGTTACTTGCAAAAACAATTGAGACTCAGCCTGTAACTGGTCCTGGCTAACGCCACCATGCTAACCCTGCTATCTAGCTAACGTTACTGGAGGACCATAGCTGGCTGCGGCTGTTTACAACGGCGTAGCCCGCCGTAGGTGAGTTATTTTAAGCCAAGAGGGGGGCTGTAAATCCAGAAGAGAAGACCGTGAGTGTGCAGTGTGTTTAGCGATTGTTGCCATACTTCTAAGACAACAAGGTAGTGTTATTTTTAGCGGTTCCTATCGTAATTCTAAGTCGAGGAAGTGTGTGTCTGTCTGGCGTGTGGAGAGAAAGGCAAGGTTGTGGGGTTTTTGACGGTTCCTACTGTAATTCTAAGCTGAAAAAGTGTGTCTGTCAGTTGGGTACAGAGCTCTGCGTGAGCACGGGCTTCTATGACTGTCAATAGAGCGAGTATCTAACGTTAGCTACTCCGCTGTGCTGTGAAGTATGTCTGGCTATGTGAGACAAGCATTGTTGTGGATGCTGCGCGGACTCAGCCTGGCAACCTCCGTGAACTTCGAGTCTGGGGAGGAGGGGCGAGGGAGACGACTCTCTCCAGTATTTTGAATTTGAACTGCAGTAACTATTTTAAACACTAGCTGTCAGTATTACATATTGGACCTTTAATCTTGATTGTGTGCATCTTATGCACAGATGGAAAGCCAGTGAGGGAGACTTCTACTGGTTGCTCTCAAGGCTGCACCGTTGGGGGATGAATCTGGACAGTTTAGTGTGAAACTCCCAGGTGTTAGAGTATGCCCTCCAGGTGTTGCCCCTCATGAGCAGGTGAAAAGAAGCAGCTGGAGACCCCATGTGTGACAGAGGTAGAACATGATTGTCTGCAGCCTCCACAGGATGATGGGACAGTTAGGGCCTGCTTCGACCTGGGTTTAACATCTGTCCTGAGTGATCCGATCACAAGTGGACAGCTCTGTACATGGCAGTAGAATGTCTCCATTCCATGGTCTTGACTGACCACTTGTGATCGGATCTCACTTCCCGCTCTATATGCAAATGTACACATACATAATTTCCGTTTGCATATAGGCTGGTTGTGTGTGTGTGTGTGTGTGTGTTTATAAATGTCAGTTGTTACTTTCAAATAAATCATACATTAGAAATGTGCGCTGACTAACGTTAATGAAAAAGAACTTTCTGTGTGCCAACATAAGGACTACTGACGGCACCGGGTCCTGTGCTGGAGAGAAAGATGTTTTTTAAAAGTCTCTGTTGTTTGTTCGCAGTACTCAGTACGTTTTAGGAGTGGAGCCGAACCCGAATACGGTATTCGGAAAGGCACAGATAACGTGTTTTTTACGAATACTTATTTCGAACAAATACTTAAAAAAATATTTGTATTCGGGAACAAGAAAAACTTTATATCAAAAAGCTGCATTTCCTCATGAGACCGCAGAGCATGCCCGGATGAGTGAGTGAGTGAGTGAGTGACGTTCAGGAGTCGGGGGAGGGGAAAAGAGTAAAAGAGGTGACACAGGCTGCTCCACACAGTAACAGAGAGGGCTCGGCTGAGTAAAAAAACACTTAACTGCATCACTATTTTTGTTGAATAGATGTTTTGTACCTTAACTGGGTTCCGGAGGCAGTTTATAACTTTCGGGAAGCGGAGTTTGATCGGGAGATTATTCCATTACGCTGCATTATTGACGTCTGTAGTCGGGTGCTCTCATGTTCGCTCTGTTTATGTAGCTCTGTTAGCTCGGTCATTTAGACAATAGGCTGTTGACAGAGTAACGTTAACGTTCGGTTAAAAAGGTTAAAAAAAAAAACTGTGTCGAATTGTATGCACTTGTGGGAGTTATATGGTACGTTTAAGTTACTCTGTCTTTTGCACAATGTTGCTAAACCAAAAGCCAAATCTGCCTCATCTGGTGCTATGACCTCCCTCAAGATAGGTGAGAGCTACTTAGCTGAGGACAGCACTGAATCACTGACCTCAGATCTTGCAGTGACCTTCTGGTCAAAAATGATGCAGCCACAGCCAGCCCTGGCTCATGTGGCAATGAAATATCTCACCTGCCCCCCAACAAGTGTCCCCTCTGAGAGGATCTTTAGCACAGCAGGAGATATTTTGTCCCCACATCGCTCCAGACTGCTCCCCTCACATGTGGAAGAGCTTGTGTTCACAAAATACAACATGGAGAAATTTAATATGGTTTAAACTAGGATGACCAAACGGCCTCTTTTGCCCGGACATGTCCACTTTTTACGTACTGTCCGGGGCGTCCGGGTTTTTTTTTATAAATTCATGAAAATGTCCGTTTTTTACTGTTTTTCATAGGACCAAAAGCGTGTACTTAAATTGACTGGCGCGTTGCACACAATACTACGGTACCTTGTTGCGTGGCGTAATTCCCAAGAGGCTGCCTTGTGGGCGGCTCTGCGACGCGCAACACTGGGAGCAGAGCAGACAGCGAGCAGCATTGCACACAAAATGCCGAAGCGTAAGTGCAGCTTCACAGTTGAACTGCAAAAAAAGTTTCCCACGTACCGTCCCGGTCGGGACAATTGGGAGGCGGAGTGCACCGTGTGCAAAGCTGGCACATACAGCAAAATATCGATGGGCAGACAAGGAGGATGAAGAAGAAAGGCAGGATGAAGAAGACAACTAAAGATTAAAAGTATTATAAAGTATTATAGTACTATATATCCTTTTTGTTTGTTAAGTTAGTATCTTTGTGAGACTGTTTTATTATTTATCTTATTACACTGAAAAGGCATTAAGAGATATTTATTTGAAGCTGGATTTTCTGACAGAAATATTTAGAACATTATTTCATATTATTTATTTATTTGAAAAGAGAGCTATTATTTTGTTACAGTTTATAACAGATTTTATTTTATTTTATTACAGAAGTTATTTTGTACCATTGAGGCATAATAAAGTATGTTCATTAACCTCTGATAAGCCTGTCTGAATTTGTGTCTCGAGGCCGGGCCGGGTGTCCTCTTTTTTGGAAATCAAAATATGGTCACCCTAGTTTAAACCTTTGTGTCTGTTTTTTGGCAGACAGTTGACAATAACAGGGCTGTATCTTTTAGTTTATACGAGTATTATATAGAATACAACTTTTTTTCTGGCAGATCTCCCAGTCAGGGGTTGATAAAGTTTAGTTCTTGGAATTCTGTGCATTGGTATTTTATTAGTTGTTGGTTTAACCATGGATGAGGTAATGGCTGCTATGTTATTTTCTTTTCAGTGACTTTCCTTGTTACATGTTCATTGCTGGATTTATGGAAAAACATCAACCAATATTGCATATCCATAATTATTGTAATGGATATAATTAAATAATATTTACACTATAACGTAAATTAGAAGTGTAACGCCAAAAAAATGGATTTTTACGCCTATTTTGAATTTTACTTGAATACAAATACAAATACTTTCCCCCCCTCAACAAATACCGGCTGCTTTGCACACCCCTAGTACGTTTGTAACTAAATCTCTGTGGTTTGAAGTTTAGTTTTTTATATTATAACTGCTTGGTTTATGTTTAATCTTCGCTTATAGGAGTTGATTTAAGTAACTACTGATGAACATTTCCTGATTTTGACTCTTCATAATAAAATTATTTAAATAAATGAACAAGGGGACTTTTATTGTCAAGAATTTATAGGAAATGAAACCGTTTCACAGCCGCTGCTTTCTCCGGAGCTAACACAGCACTGTGGAGACATGTATGGCAATGCAAGACTAATAAATAACTAAAGGAGATGGCGTAAGAGCAGGAATGTTTGTAGTAATATCATACATATTCGTGAATTCTGGGATGTTTTATGAAACTAAAAATAACGTTATTGTATACTGGCGGCTGCCTTTTTCAGGCATGAGCGAGGCACAGAGCTCCAGATAGCTGGGGATATAAAAACAGGCAGCACCGGAACAAAAAAGCGACACATCACCTGATAATAACATCCAAAACGCACAATTCACTCTCAGTGGATTACTCTGTGGAGAAATACTTTGAATGAGTAAGTAGTTCCGTTCACAGTTGAGTAGGCAGTCCTTAATGTGGCCCAGGACACATTCCCGTTCTCACTGCTATAAGAATATGAACACATGGCTCAGACCACCACTGAATGTGGTTTGAGTGATCGGACTCAATGCGTCCTAAGTGTGTTTTCACCTGTACTTAGAGCTGTCTGTCCACTTCTGATCCGATCACTCAAATGAGATTTTACTACCAGGTAAAGATGGCGCATTAGTGACAAGGATTGCAGCAGGGCTCGACAGTAACAGTTGCCCTTGGCAACCAGATTGAGTCAATTGGCAACCATTTCATGGCCTCTGGTTGCCCCCTTTGGCAACCACCTGTTCAATATTTGTTTTTTTAAAATATAAAAACAGATCAAAACTTGCAAAACTGGAAAATCTTATTTCAAAAGAAGTAAATATTGTATTTGGTTGTCTCTGTAAAGTTTAAACACTACGTTCGTGCACAACGCAACATTTCAGCTGTTGTGCGACCGCTATCCACACACTGACAATTTTCTGTTCACGTTAACGGCGCATGTTAAAATCTGGTGCTAATATGGCACCGCCGGTGCCCGGTATCTACCGGACAGAATAGCAACAAGGATTTTGATGCCTCATAATGGTGCCACCTAAATGTCTGCACTGCTCTCTGATGTTCCGAAACCCACATTACAGGCAACAGAAACATCGCTGCATGGGACGCTAGTAAACACTAATAACATGTTACACTTGGCAGCGGGTAACGTTAGCCTACCATTAGCTACAGTAGTAACTGGATTCAACACGGTTAAAATGCTAAAACCTAAACAGTGTAAAAGTGTGTTCATGTTCATGTGTGTTGTATGATTCCAACAGCGGGACGTACAACAGTCTACTGCTAAAGCTATGAATTAAGACACAAACTAGCACTGGTCACTGCTGTTGTCTAAAAAACAAAACAGATGGGAATGGTGCATTCATAGTTATTGTAAAATACCCTTTTCTCATCTTCTTTTGTCTTTTAACAGTCTTTTCTGGTGAAAGAAGTAATTATTGTTACAAGTTATTGTTATTACATTTTTAATAATCATTTAAATTCCCCCTTTTTTTGTGCTGATCCAAAAATGTATCCGATTTGTGACTCAAAACCGTGATCTGATCTGATTGTTTCATTATTAAAAGGTGTGGTGTAGTAACATACATAGCTCCAAATATAGGCAGTTTAAAACATGTCAACCGTATTGTCAATTTCGGCATCCAAAAGCTGATGCATGGTTGCCAAGCCGGCAACCACTTGAAAAAGTTAGCGTTGAGCCCTGTGCAGTTCAGAAGGGAACTGGGGGAGGGTGTATATCCGCAGACACTGCACCCCTTCTTTTCTCTGCTTCTCTTCATAGTTGTTAGATTCATCTACCATATAATCAATGATATAATCAAAGTACAGGGAGGCAGGCCAGTACAGCCCGATCCGGTTGGGGAGAGTTCTAGCCCGACCAGGCACCTCTCTTTAGCCTGTCTCTCTTAATTATGTTGTTATAGTTTTAGACTGCCGGGGGACTACCTTTGACACACTGAGCTTCTCTCTCCTCTCTTTTTCCATCTGTGTGCATCCATGTCCCAGAAATGCTTGTTACTAACCTAGCTCTGGGGAGTCTATTCCCCAGAGTCCTTATGTTTTTTCTCGCCCAGCATGTTTCCTTGGATTAGAGTGGCACCAAGATCATGGATGCAGCTGTTGCTGTGGTCCTGCTCCAAGTCCACGCCCTGCAAGGGCGCGGGAAGGGGGGTGCTGAGGGTGCTGCAGCCCGCCCTGCTGGCAGGAGCTGGAATTTATATTTTATATTTTTTAAATGATTACTAATTCGCTATCTGACATTATTTATATTTTTGTATATCAAATAATGAGGCAAAAAGCAAAAAAGGGTTATGGATAGGTTCTAAAATATAGCCTACTAAAAATTTACCGTTATAGCTGATAGAGGTGACAGTGAAAGTGAGTAAAGTGACGTGACTCGCCGAGAAGCGAGCAGGCTGAGACTAGTTGACTGGAACGTTAGTTGTAGAGAAGAGTATGTCGCAGAAAAGGATACAAGAGTTTTTCTTCCGTAATAGTAATGCGGCTAAATTTAGCAAGATTTTATCTGTAGATGTTACAGTTGATGTTTCCTCGTCCACCGCCGAGGCAAACTGTTGATTAGCTGTAGAGCCAGAGTCTGAAATAACGTTAGCAAGAAGCAGCCGAGAGGGCATGAGGATAAAATATACAATGACTGAGGAAGCCTAGTGACGAGTCCATAGCAACCAGTTCAGGTGTTGAATTTGTTATTACCCAGTGTGCTTTGTTGAATGGTCTCAATGTTTTATTGTTTTATTTCATGTGAATACTAGTTTACTAGAGGAGTAACTTAGTATTTGAAGTAATGTAGTAGTAATGCAGGAAGTGTGCATTTAGTTTCCATACTTATTATATTTCCACAACAATGTTAGTGAATAAATCTACTGAAATGGCCTCCACACCATAACAGAGGAGTGTGATGCGTAAGATGAGAACGCAGAGGTTAACATGGTTATATTATGGCTGTAAAAGAACAAATATTATTTATATGACTTTGCTAAGCACAAGTCAATATAGAAGTCAACATTAACTTTTTGGAGAGGTTTATGTGTTTACATTTATTTTAATTATAGAAAAAGTATTTCTGGTGAAGGGAGAATGATGTTTAAATTTTCAGAAAATCCCATAACTCCTCCACTATCCCGTTATACTAAAAATGAATAGATCCTGAACTGTTGAAATCTACCTCGGGGGAGAAATTATCAGGCATCCACTATTTTGTTATTCAGCCCCCCTGGTCAAAAATAGGTTCCCGCGTGCCTGACGCCCTGCTACACCCTGCTACACCCTACTACTCTTTACAGTGCCCTGTGGTGTCCTGCTGCACCCTGCTACGTCCAGCTATGCTCTGCTGTGCCATGCTACATCCTGTAATGCCCTGCAGTGCCCTGATATGACATGAACTACTACAACTACTTTTTCTAGTCACTGATCCTCCATTATCTTTTTTGTGACTGTTTTTGCCACTGTTCATAACACCCCCAACCGGCTCCGTCAGACACCACCTACCAAGAGCCTGGGTCTGCCGAGGTTTCTTCCTAAAAGGGAGTTTTTCCTTGCCACTGTTGCACTAAATGCTTGCTCTTGAGGGAATTACTAGAATTGTTGGGTCTTTGTAAATTATAGAGTGTGGTCTAGACCTACTCTATTTGTAAAGTGTCTTGAGATAACTCTTGTTATGATTTGATACTATAAATAAATTGAATTAAATTAAATTGAATTGCTAAAAAGAAGAGAAAAAGACTTACCGGTTCTAGTATTGGCACTGAACATCTGTAATGTGTGTACTTTGTATACTGTAGCATTCTACATTAATACTTTGTTTGCTTACTTGTCTTAATTTTCTGAAATTTTCCATAAATGTCGTCTTTACAAAATGTGCTCACTTTCCCAAAGTGTTTTCCCTCTGCCAAAATGTTCTCTTTCCCAAATGCCCTCCAAACAAAATGATCACTCCCAAAAAATGTCCTAGATTTCCAAAAATGCCTTCACTTGCATTCAATTTGAAAGCCAATTATCTCTGAAATTTCTCCTTTAGTGTTTGATACAACCTGAAAAGTCAATCAGGATTTAAAATGTTTGTAATCTGAGCCTGGTTTAAGAGACACTGAGCACTAGATGTTTCTGAGCGCATTTGGACATTTTGGACAAACCAATTCTTGATCTCCTTCTTTAGCTGAAGCGTGACCTGGCTAAGAAGCCTCCATGTTTGATTCAGCAGACGTTACATTAGAGACTCACTCAGGCATAACACTGCAGCTTTTCTGGCTGCAGAATGATTTAACATAATGTAGTTCACCAACCAGCCTTTGTAAATCGCTTCCTTAAGCAACACCTCCCTGCACATATACAGGTGCCTACCAGCAGCCCCTTTTTAAATTCACTCTTTTTAAACATATTTTGCTGGTTTGAACAGTTTGGACTTTCAGCCTTGTTTTAATTAGTGATTTCCTTCGAGAAGAGCTTAAATGAATCATTAGTCAGAAATCCATCAGCAGCGCCAGTTTTTTACTGAAATAAAACCCCCAAGGTGCATCAACCTGGCATTACCAAAACAGTCATTTTATTCTAGTTTTCTCCTTTTATTTCTTGCCTCTTTTTCGCTTAACACAACTCCCCAGACTGAACGAGAGACAGGCCCTAATTGGTGGAATATTAGAAACCATTATTCCTAATTAAACATCACAGAACACACTGTCAGACTTGGACTGGCGGAGTGATTTAAGACATGTTGAACCTCTGGCTTCGTAACAAAGTCTATTAGTGGAGATGGACGAGGGACGCTTCAAATTGGCAAGCAGACGAACAGGCACAACAAAACTCTGCCAGGGTTTCACTATAGCAGGTGTGACTGTGTGTGTATGTATATGCATGTGGGACTTCACTGACAACACACACACACACACACACACACACACACACACACACACACACACACACACACACACACACACACACACACCTTTCTTCCTTCTTGTCTGTCTTTGATAAGGCTACATTTGAGAGATGTAGTACTGAAACATGTATGCTTATGTTATGTTCAAATTGATAATTCATAAACTGTTATTATACTAACATTAGGCCTGTATTATATATCTAAGCATTAACAATAAATGAAATGACAACGTGTAATGTGAATGTGGTGCCTCCAGAAATATTACCAACCCTGCAGCTCTGCAGTGCCTTTTAGCTTCTTTTTGCACATTGTTTTGGTTTTCTGGCAGAGATGGGAGATGTCACACATGGGCAAGTCACAAGCAAGTCTCAAGTCTTAACCTTCAAGTCTCAAGCAAGTCCAAGTCATTTTGTGTGACAATCAAGCAAGTCAAGTCATAGCTTTGGTCAAGCAAGTCACAAGTCAACTCATACAAAAGTTTCCATTTTTACACAAGCTAAAGACAGTGGTTATGAACTGCTGGAGTTTTATTTGCATTTTTTCCTTTATACAGAAAAAAAGCACAGACTAAAACTGACATTAGGCCAACAATAAATCAACATACATATTTGTTCAATATGCCTCAAACATGACATCAAATCATGAAATTCATTCAAACAATTCAAGTGTAATGGTTTCTAAGTCAAATAATATTTTTCAAACATGCCTCACTTTTATGGGACAGAAACACATCCCTTAACCTTTCCTTCTCTTAAAGAAAAAAAACATATTCTTTAAGAGTAGCTGAATCCCACCACCTTTGCGTAATTTTAGCTAGCTTTATTCACATACTTACGTCTGCATGTGTGTGTGTGTGTGCGTGTGTGTGTGTGTGTGTGTGAGAGAGAGAGAGAAAGAGAGAGAGAGAGAGAGAGAGTGCAGTTTGTGTTGCGTGTATGCAGGCTCAGCCTGGTCTCACAGAATTCCGTGAAATGATCATGAACTGTTAACACCACATTACGTGGTGGTGGCACGGAATGTGTGAAAATTCTGTGGCCACCACGGAAAACAATGCCAATGTAAAGTCAATGAGAAGATGACGTAGCATTATGAGTGACTACATTACCGAGTAGTACGAAAGTCCTAAAATCCGCGTAGGGAGGTTGGTTGGGGTGGTGGATGGGTCAAACACAGGAATTTCACCTGGGAGACCGGGGATTGCGCCCCGCGTGTCAAGTTTCCTAAAGTCGCTTTCTTCTTTTCTTAAACCCATCCGTACCGTTCTTCCTGCGTGTCACGGAACCATAAGCCCACCCTTCCCGCGAGTCACGGCACCGTAAGCCCACCCACGACCTTGTCCTAAGCCCAACCGTCCCGTTCTTCCCGCGTATCACGGAATCGTAAGCCCACCCACGACCTTTTCCCTAACTTAAGGGGCCGTGTTTATTTCACGAAATTCTTCCGTGGGCCCATCACAGAATGTTTTGCGATTCCGTAAAACTGCCACAGATTTTGAGTTAAGGGGCCCGTGTTCATTTCACGGAATTCTGTGAGATCAGGTTGGTAGGCTATACAGTGTGCCTAGTTGTATTCACTCTTACCGGCACCTTGAACAAAGAGGGGAGGGTGTGCTTATTTATGGCCAAAAACTGAAGGGAGTTCTGTTCACCACAAGCGTCCAAATAGTGGTTCAGCTGAATATGGGGAACCTGAATCTCTCCCGATTTGTGTGTGTGTCTGATGAAATTCGACGTGGCGGTGGTTGACGTCGGAATCTTTTGTACCGCAGACCTTGCAAACTGCCGTCCGTTTCTTCTTTGCCCTGGTGAGATGTGTAATCCTTAAAGCCAAACTTTATTATTTTCGGTGCAGAGGAATCCATGACGTTAAGTAACAGCCGTAGCCAGTTTCGTTTACTACAGGTCTGCCGCTGCGTGGCGCATCATCATATCAACGGCATGCAACCGCACTAAAATCGTAGAGTTAACTCCTCCTCAGAAGGGAAAAATATATATTTATTAAACAGAGAGTCAAGTCATTTCAAGTCATTTGACTCAAGTCTAAGTCAAGTCTAAAGTCATGAATATCAAGTCAAAGTCAAGTCAAGTCTTTTATGAATGTTTATCAAGCAAGTCTCAAGTCCTAAAATTTGCGACTCAAGTCTAACTCAAGTCAAGTCGTGTGACTCGAGTCCCCCATGTCTGGCACATTAAACGTACAATATGTAACTTTCTGCCGCTAGGGGTCTCTCAACCAAAACAATGGATTGTAAACACGGACTTTTAATGATGTTGGTAAGTTGCGTGGAATTATGGAGGTTGTAGTTTTTAATGTTAAACACCTTCGCTGATTAGAATGCATCTGTTCACGTACAAGTTTACCCATTCAAGGTTATTCACGTTACATTTAGTATCATTTATTCATGTCATTCTAATTAAATAGCTGCATTATCCCCAACATAATTACGTTTTTCTTGACTCCATCTGTATTGGTAGCTGACTAGTTTGCTAGCTAGTGAGCCAGAAAGCTAACGTTAGCCAGCAGCTAAAACCACAGTGACTATCACAATATATTTCACATGTCACTGTCACCTTTTGGATGGTTTCAACACCGGGGCAGACGGGGTTTGTTGTAAGTTAGCTGGCTACTCAACAAGGCTGAGAGACAGGTGTGGGTGCTGGGTGGGGATTGCCGGGGGAATCTCCGGCCGGGACGGCGAGGACGGCCGATGGCCGATGTGCAGCAGCAGAACATCTCCAAGCTGCCCGGAACAATCTTAACTATTCATTTTGGTGCTTGTTGGGTTAATTTAGCTAACTGTAAAGACAGCTAAACGCGAAGGGGTGAGAAATTCGGCAGGGAGGAGATTTTCGGCACAAACACCGGTAGCTAGCTCTAACGAAGACTAGCTAACATTAGCTATGGACAGCCGCTGTTGCGACTCGGATCTGGGTCTGGGTCTGATATGGTCTGTTTCCCGACACTTCATTAAACTGCTGTTAGCGTCGTAAGCACCCGGCACTGGAGTTAAGTGCTGTATAGTTTGGATTGCTGTAATGGTGGCTGTATGTTGGCTGGCTATGGGCTAACGGTAACTGGCTATTGCTACATGTCCCAGCTGTGTTATCAGCTCTTATCCCAGGCAGACAAACCGGGGTGCTAGCTAGCTAAATTAGCATTAGATTAGTCGTCGATCTACACAGCTAACGTTAACATGACTGGTAAACTCATTTGTGTGTTAGCCCAGCGCTGCTTTTATCCGTGGTGAAAACAATCATGCTACCAATAACTTTATGCGCATGTTGAACGATGTGGTAACCCTATAATGCTATCCACCAAGCATTAGCTAGCATTAATGTTAGCTACTTGTCAACCAACACATTGTAGAAACGTTAAACTGGATCGATATTGATATGTATCAATAAATAAGATCTCTGCTGTATTACTGTGTTGCAAAGTGGCATGTTATTAATCACAAAATGATGCTGCGTGGCAAAAAAGCAGCATTAGGATTTTTTTTTCTGTGACATTGTATGATTTACAATTACGCTCAAACATATCATCTGGGTGCCGTGTTTTGAAGGAAGTTATGAGTAACTAGACGGTGAAAGGTTATATGACGCCACTGACGGGCGACTAAAGGAAACGTGCCGTGTCTGAAAATAAAATAACAGATTTCTCTGGTTTTGATATTTGGTGGAAACATTTGTGAGAGTGTAACTACACAACTCAAAAAATATATATAACATAGGTATGGTCGTTTTTAAACATTTCAATGCAGAAATGTTACATATTGTACCTTTAACAGTTCAGTGTCAGCCTTCTCATCTACCTTGTTCAGCTGTTTTCAGCAAACAAGCTCTGATAAACCACTGTTTACTACCTGCGTAGCACCAAATGCCAAGAGAGGAACTGGTGAAGAAAGTTGTAATCCTAAAGATTAAAGCAGCTATGTTATGAGAAATACAACAGGAGAGTGACTAACTCCCAATGTTTTAATAAAGAAGTCGTCGATAATGTGCCTTTTTTCATTATGCTGCAGATCAACCGCGATCTGCGAGGGTAGTTTTCCACACAATGAGCCCGTGTTGTCTCGTAGACATATTTTTGATGAACGCTCGTGGTTTGTGCTAACTGCTGTGACAAAAACATTGTGTTTCGCTAGTTCAACACTTTTAATGTGAAACAGAAGCAGTGCATTAGCAGTGACAGAAAACAGCTCTGATAGAGTGTAAAGAGAGTGAACAGTAAACTGTGAGACTGATATCAGATTAAATTGTCCTGGATCCCATGCATGCATTGTTTCCTGTAAATCTCCCATGTGTGTTAATGTAATGTGAATCCAGCAAAGGCGTGGCGGACTCCGCCACCAACAATGGAGACTACTTTAGAGAGGTAATAACTGAATGTTAATACTTTGTATGGCTATTGCAGAACCATAAATAGTATTATTTTATCTTTTAAATCAGGTTTACTTTAGAAATCAATGAAAACAAATGTATTAAAATATTAAGGATTGTAATTTTATTTAAAGAACCAAGCCAAAGAGTACAATAATCCAATGGCACTCAAAGTAATTAATAACAAGTAGTTGCCATATAATGTATCAAATATCCACAGTACAACTGTACAATAGTTATTAGTTCCGAAACCATGGGCACTCGTTTGGGATACACACAAAGGTGTTACAGATAGGGACACTTGGGCTGTGTAATAACCAAGCTGATGTGGTCCCTGTGTGGATGATGTTCAAACTGCCCTTCTGCTTTAGTGTCCCCACATTTCTCAGTCCCAGCATGACGCCTTCTTGATGATTTCAGGTTTGGGTTTATTGGTGCTTTACGACCTCAGACCTGCTGTCACACACATTAAACACAGACACACACATTGCAGTCAACAACAACACACACACACACACACACACACACACACACACACACACACACACACACACACACACACACACACACACACACACTCTCTCTCTCATGCACACACTTACATGTGAATCTGGTGTGCACACAACCACAAAGATGCTAAAATGCAATTGTTGGCTTTGCTGTCATTCTGCACCGATTTCTGCTAACCTTTAATTACACACAGACGCAAACAGGCTGCTGATGAAGAATGCATTGCATACCAAACTCATACGGACACTTGCTCATGTGCCTTTGGCGTTTGTTATTGACGCTAAAAGTCTCCTTTAGCGTCGGGACTCTTGGCGTCACTTTTTGACGCTCTGGGTCGGGGCGTACGTTTAACTGACTTGCGGCACAAGAACGGGACAGTTAGGTTTAGGAAAAGACTGTGGGTGGGGTTATAAAATGTACGTTTCAGTGACGCGGGACAAGAACTGGACACGAACCCCCGGTCTCTGGGTGAAAGTCCTGTGTTCTCGCTCTTAATACTGCGTCATTTTACAGCGCCGTGGTCAAGCTGCTGCTATGCCCGGTTTGTTCCATTCAGATGCTGAAGGGTGATTTTGGGAGTTGGGAGTGAGAACGGGTTGGCATACCTGCCAACATTGGGCTGTGAAACAGAGGGAGATCTTCTGGGGTATCAGTTGGAATGGCGTACTCGCAACATCCCCGCCCCCATATGACCCTACACTACAAATTTATACAATAAATGATGAGTTCAAAAGAAAAATCACTGACTTTTAAGAAGTTGTGTAGTCTTGGTTCTCCCTGATGCATATTTTTGAGCAATTGCAGAGTCAATAAACATGTCTGCAACACTTTTGCTGAACTCATCACAAAATGAAAAAAAAAGTGTTCTTCTCGACTAGGATGGCTATTTTTACCTCTGCCTTCGTGATTTCATCAGCCTCCGACACACCTCTTAAGAGGAACGAGCCGATGTTAGCAGTTCCCCTCTGTGCCTCCACAGCCTGTTTATGTTTGCTATAATTAGTATGTTTGCCAACGTCATTTTCCCCACCGTGTTCTATGCTAAAGTCTGCCCAGTATACTTTGCAAAATGCATGGTGTTTGCTGACGTGGATAGCGGCTAGAAATGGGTAGGTTTTGCACCAAGAGGACAGAAATTTTTACGCATACTTCTTTTTTTTAGGAGCTGTTTTGTCGGGTTGCCAGGTAGAACCAGGACATATCCTACAGTCTGGACATATCACAGAAAAATTACCAATCAGGAGCAGGGCAGTAGAAAGGGTTAAAAGTAGGGAGACTTCATAAATCGGGAGTGTTTGCAGGTATGGCATGTGAAAAAATCGATTCAGAAGTAACATCAGACTGAATGAAAGCAAAACATGTCAGAAAAAAACAGATAATGGGCAAGTCATAAGCAAAGAAAGTTATCTACTGCAGGTTGTAATGTAATTGTATTTAAACAGGGACAATGGGCAATTAAACATTAACCTTGCATAAGAACAAGGAGAGATGCATTCTACCAGGTTGTAGCACACTTGCTATTTTCTGACTGTAGTCCCTGGGCTGGTAGGTAAAACATGTTTTGTTTTTTATAGTTGGGGATATTCTTAGACAATAAAGGATATTCTTTAAAAAAGGGGACATTATGTCCAGTCCTCACCTCTTCAAAGGGCTGTTTGAGGTTTAAGACCTTTAGGTTTAAGGTTAAAATTGCAGTTAATAACACCAGTTTAGTTTTTCATAGTTTAGTTCCATTTCTATCTAGTCTGGCTATTCCCAGACCAAGCTCAATCTTTTAAGATTGAACATTAGTCTGGGGAGTCTGCTCTGTATTTTCTACTGCACAAGAGGCGTGATCAACGGGCATAGTTCAAATGACTCTGTACACAATTGGAATGTCCTTCAACCAATCAGTCCAACAATCCAGGTGACGTACTTTGCAAAGCCAGTTGGTAGTAAGGCAAACACATCCTTCTTTTGTAGGAATTGTTCCAGGTCAAGTGTCTGTTCCGTTTTCAGAGAAAACTTGACTTTGAAATCTTTTAAAACAGCAGCGACAGCGGCATCAACGGGTTGCTGCGCTTCGGTGGCCGCCATGTTGAATGTAAACAAAAGCTGCTTGCCATCGCTTCTCTATCGTCATTGTGTTAAACCTGCCAATAGCGCACCATGTAGATAAGCCAGTTTGTGATTGGTCCCCGCAGATTTGTAACGGAAGCAGGATAGATACATGTACAGGTTTCCAGCCTGAGCTGCAGGGAGAAATCAAATTGCCGGCAGATTGGGCAGGGTTTACCCAGTCTAGTACAAAACATCAGAATATACATTTTACAAACACATTCACACATAATTTACAATAATACAAATGTGCAAAGTTGCATCAATAAAATGATCATGGGCTCAATTGTTCCCACATCCCAAAACCAGTCCCCTCCCACCCCTTCCTAACAAAAATCCTAACCCCTCCCATTATACACACACACACACACACACACACACACACACACACACACACACACACACACACACACACACACACACACACACACACACACAATTCATAAATGTGTCATAAATGTGTACAAGTTTGTTCTGACAATATCCAGCTTTTTGTCAAACATGAAAAGGTTTGATGATTTGTACATGTAACAAGGCATGTTGGGAGACTATTCCACTGACTTATGGCCACAAAAGAAAAGGATGATTTGCCAAACGATGTCTTGCGTTTGGGCGTACTGCACTCTCCTCTAGTGGCTGACCGAGTGGCTCATGCTTTTTTTTTTCAGTTGAGTGTAATACATTTCTATTTACTGCTGACAGTGTGAAGGAGCTGCTTGTCACTAGTTGAAGATGCAAAATACTTCTAGTCACATCAAACCCAACGCCATAACATCCTCTTACTGTCAATCTGACAGAGCGTCTTCCTCAACCACCTTTTTCCCTTCTACTAGTCATTAATTAATAGATCCATGACAATTAGCACTAATTAAAAAAGCATTATCACTAACAAGCATCCACACTGACAAGAACTTGGTACAAAATGCTGTGAACACAACCTGTGTGTGTAAGACGGTGAGTTTTTTCTCACTGTTTAGCCAGAAGTGGAGAGAGGAGTGTTATTATGTTATCTTGGTTTGATTAAACATTTAACTGTTAACCGACAATAAGAATTTTGACCGATTAATACTATCAGTTAAACAGTTAAATCAGTTAAACATTGACAACAATATAATTAAACAAAAATAAAAAAGTTAAAGAGCACCTATTATGCTTTTTGGTCTTTTTTTACCTATAAATGTTGTAGGGTTTCCGCTAAATGCACTTTGCAGCGGCGCACCGCTGCTCCTTCAGGCGCATCACCGCTTCTTCAGCTGTTTAGGAAATGTCATAAAGTCGTAATTATACACGGCTCTGCAGAGCTCTGCTCTACTGATCTCAAGCGAACGGTCAGCCACTCTCTCTCCCCTCTGAGGCTGAGCAACTAGAACAATGACAGGACGTCATCACTCGCAAAGTCGTGGCAACCAAATAAACAACAGCGCGGGTATAGCAGTTTCTCAGGCAGATTGACTAACAGCGACGAAAGCCGCGACATGAAAACCGCACTCACGCAGGTCCTGTGAAATATGACAGCTACAGTTTATTGGAAAATAGCGTTGGGCACACTGAATTTGATGAATTTAGTGTTTATCTGACCCAGATGAGACAATGAGCTATCGCTAGCGAACGCTGCTGTCCCTCTGACTCCCCGCTGCAGGAGACGTTGTATTCCCCCGACACGCTGTATTAACGTTACTGTTTAAAAAATGTCCAGCTTAGTGGGGATGTATACCGCTCAAAAAAGTATAGTAGTCAGAGTGAGTGAAACATAGTGAGTGAAACAAAAAGGGCCCTATCTTGCACCCAGTGCAATTGACTTTGTACACCGACGCATGTGTCATTCCTATTTTGCACCTGACACACAGCGGACTTTTCCCTCCACAGATGCACGTCGGTAAATTAGGGAATGAACTTGTGCTCCTGGGGGCGGTTTCAGCGAAAAGAGGAGGTGTGTTCAGGCGCAAACGTTCCCCGGTGCTATTTTGCAGTTTCGAAAAATAATTCCGCCACTGACCAGGAAAAACCTAGTCTAAAGTCAGTGGTGCTAGTCTAAAGTCAGTGGCGCGTTATTCAGATGCTATTTTAGGGGTGCATGCTTGTACACAACGCGCATACACTTTGCTTCTCTCATCTACATGGACGCAGCAGTTCCCATTTTTGCAAACCATACATAATTACAAGGAAAAATATTACTGAAAATGCGCTTCAGGTGTTTGGATAGGTCAGGAGGTACTTTACAGTCCAGTCCTCAAAAGGTTGCAGCATTCTTTGTGGCTTGTTGTGTTTTACACATTTCCATGAATCATGGATGTGTTGATGACATAAATGACATTATCTACTGGCATGTAATTGTAAGACATATGATGTTGCAAATCGAGCAAACTGTTGCTAAAAAGGAACTGTTGTCAGCGTGTAGTTTTGTACAAGTGGGCTGGTTTTGCCTAGAACTGCAGTGACTTCCATAATAGCACAACCACCACAATGCACGACACGTCATGGCTACACTACTGGTACAACTCTGCAGTTGTCTGTGGTCGCTTAACGTGGAAAGTACATCTGAGTGTCCTGGACAAGTGAACTGGGACTCCGTTGCCTGCTTGTTGGTTAACGGTTAATTATCAGTCAACGAGGGTTGGCTATCGGTCAGAAAAGAAAAATCTGAATTAGCATCCAAAGCGCAAGGTGAATTGTAGTGGTGGGAAGACTCGTGCTAACCTGTTGTCCAGCAATTAAACAATAAGTTAAAGTGCTCATATTATGCTCATTTTCAGGTTCATAATTGTATTTAGAGGTTGTACCAGAATAGGTTTATGTGGTTTAATTTTCAAAAAACACCACATCTTTGTGAGAGACATCGCACTTCTATCCCATCTTTGTTGGGAGTCGCACATGCGCAGTAGCTAGGTAAGGACTTACGCAGTTAGAAGCAGAGTATGAGGGCGTGCCATGCTAGCAGCTAGGCGAGCATTAGCATTAGCGAGCCAACTGTAGCAGGGACATTGCCTTCAAAAATGAATTCAACCCATGGCGCTCTTCTGTCCTCTGCGGCTGGGACACAATGGAGTGTTTTGTGCTCGTATTTACAGCCAACAACAGAACACTTTCCGTGGTGCTTCGACATGGTGTCTCCTAAACTGGTGCTTCCAAATCGATAACATAATGGCGGATATCCGAGAAGTTACTGCTGTACCTGGTGGGTGGAGACATAGACACTGTACGTATGCTCTGATGGGAGGGGGTGGTGGGTGGGAATATTCAAATGTTTCGGCTGATGATGTAGATGGCCCTGCCGATTTTGACCAGCTCACCTGGAAACTGAAGGCACAAAACATTCAGAAACCTGTATCT
The DNA here is from genome assembly GCA_023631565.1 of Gymnocephalus cernua. Lineage (NCBI taxonomy): Eukaryota > Metazoa > Chordata > Actinopteri > Perciformes > Percidae > Gymnocephalus > Gymnocephalus cernua. Next base: position 7,849,558 of record CM042442.1, on the reverse strand, counting down.
CACTCAAAACAGCATGGATGCTTTTTTTTTAAGTTTGTATGCGTGTGGAAGCACCAGAGACATAAAACACCCCAAATCCCAGAAAAAGTGATTTATTTTCATAATATGGGCACTTCAAACATTATAAAACATTGAAGGACCAGTTCACTTCTGTAAAAAAAAAGTCCTGACACAATACTGCTATTATCCAGGACTTTTAACTCACAATCCTTCCCTAACCTCTACCAAGCGTTTTAGTCTGCTAACCTCAGCCATAGTTTATTTGCCGTAATGATCTTTCCCTAACGTTAACCATGCCATGCACGGATATGTCAGAAAGTAAGAATAACAAAAAAAACTCACACTAAATGTAATCCGAGGTTTTGCTGAATTGTACAACATTGAACTTCTTGTCTGGCAATAGGGTTGACTTTTGATTGTCATATGTTGATGGCAAACAACAGGAATATCTTAATGACAAGGTGCTTGGATGTTACTTTATAGTCAAGTAGTAGATGCAAATTTATCTTAGAATATATATCCGTATATACCAGTATGTGTCTGGAACACACACACACACACACACACACACACACACACACACACACACACACACACACACACACACACACACACACACACACAGTGCCAACCCTTCAACAGGTGCAGGTTTGTGGTGGAAATGGGGAGGGCGTTTTTGTGGGAATGTTAATTTCCTGCTTTTTTTGCAAAATTGGCTGCTCAAAGAAAGCCAGCTGATGTCAGGTCTCTCTCTCTCTCTCTCTCTCTCTTTCTCTCTCTCTCTCTCTCTTTCAACACACTCACGCAACACACACTTAAACTCCACTCACACTTTTTTCCACTTTTTCCCAACACGAGTCTCTCATATGGAGCCGGTATTTCTCTATGATTTACAAACACACATAGCATAAACATAAATTACCTGCTCTGTCTCTCACTTACTCTCTCTCTCACACACACACACACACACACACACACACACACACACACACACACACACACACACACACACACACACACACACACCGACTGACCACTCTCGTGCCAAAAATCCAATTACCCAGTCTGCTTTTTAAACAGAGCGGGCTGCATTAGCGTCAGGCTGTGTTTAAACAGGAGCTAATAGTTGGAAGGTTAATTACTAATGCAGCAGTAAGCATTCTGTCGTAATCACTAGCTATTACCTCGCGCTGTACCTGCAACACCAAGAAACTGGAGTAGGACTACTGAATATGTTTATATTTTACAGATAAAATGACTTTGTATTGTAATAGTATGAGCAATAGTAATACAAAAACACTAGTGTTGCTGGGTGCATTTTAGAAGCAGCAGAATAACATACAAAGTTTATGAAAGCAAAGACATGCCCATGCCAGTTGAAAATGATTCAACTTGAGCGAAAAACACACATACAGAGAAGAGAGTAAAAAGGAGAGAGACTGGAATGGAAATAGAAGGTGTTTCAACAGTTTCTGGTAAGTTCTGCAATCAGTCAGAGGCTGTGTTGAGGTTGGGTTGGTTCAACTCTAGTCTATAGCCACGACAGTGCACTTCTGGGATTCCGCCCTATGTCCCTAATTCGGACGAATGTCCGTCACCTTCTGCTTTCTTTGTGTTGGTGTTTTCAACTGTGTTGGCATTCTAAACTCCTGTGGATTTGTGAGGACTATGGGTAACTGCTCCTCAGATCTGCAGGGTAAATCCAGACAGCTAGCTAGACTATCTGTCCAATCTGAGTTTTCTGTTAAACGACTCCACCACTGTTCCACCAAAACAAGTTCCTTTCCAAGGCTATTTTGCAGAGGCACCGTGGCTATGTGCGCTCAGCGCTGCCCATTACGATTGTGATTGGTTTAAAGAAATGCCAATAAACCAGAGTTTTTCTCCCATCCCAGAATGCTTTGTGGACTAGCCAGACCCTTCTTTGCAGCACTGTGGAGGAAGGTCTGGCAAAGCGAGACTAGTTCAATTCCAATGTTGAACACAAATTCCTACGGGCACATTCCCATACACACGGTCAGCATGTATGATACTAGCTAGCTTACCACTAACGAGGGGTGTAGTACTCTTTGTTTAAGTACCGGAGAGCACCAATGACAACTTAACGCATGCACGCAGTTGTCTCTTTTCAAAGGTTATGTAAACACAGTTCCTACGGTGGCAGGTTAACATACATTGCTAAACTATAACCATAAAATAAAAGAAAGAGTTGTTCTGCCTTTTTTAGCTTTACTAGTTAACAATTGGCTAGATATTAGTCTGAATCAACAGAAGTATTTCAAGGATAAAGACTGATGCTGACAAGTTAGATTGAATGTCTATACTAGAAAAATGGGGAAAGTACCTGAGCTTTCTGGAGAAGCTTTGTGTTGGGGAAAGCTTACGGTGTTGTCATTTATACATATGTTTATTTTGTGTATGGTTTATTGTCTATTATTTGGTTGAATAGTCTGGAATATTGTAATACTGTGTCATCTTTTCTTGATTTTTGTCTGGGTCGTGGTGGTGGTGGTGATGGAATGGGGGGGGTGTTCATGTTGCAAGTTATTTGTTTCTATTTTGTTAGATTTACAAAGAATGTGTTTACGGCATTTATCTTTTACTGGGACGTTTATGGACAACGTACAGTACACACCCCGATACACTGGTAAAAGCAAATTATGTTTAATCCAGCTAATTTAAATAGCTCACTTGTGTGAATAGTTAACTTTAAAGGTCCAATATGTAATATTTGTACTGTAATAAATCCAAAAATGACACCAATGCCTCATCAGATATTAAGGAAACATGTTAAGCTGAAATACTATCTTTTCTGACAACAATGCTAATGTCAATATTTTTTCTTTTTGAAATTTACAATCCGTGACGGAATTTATGTTTATGTTTTGGCCTGTGTGTTGTTATCAACTGCCCAGTTTGACAGCCAGGCCGGGTTGCCAGATATACCTGTAAAAACGTAAACCCAGCGCACTACAGCTGTAACGTTAGTACAGCCGTGAATGCAGCAAACAAACGAACGGGATCAACAAAGATAGATTCTACCTGACCTAAAAAAAGGGCATGTTTCTAACAGTTGCTTGACCATAGATGTAACAAACCCCAGGTTAATATTGGAGATGTATTTGAAAGATGGAGACAGCTTAGAGCCCAAAAGGACACAGAGTTGGCTAATTTCCTCCTGAACAGGTAAGCATTAGCTTCAGGCTAATTTATCACAGCTACTAGGGACGAGCACTTTGTGTCATTTCAACATTTGTGTAGCTAGTTGGTTACTCGCAAAAACAATTGAGACAGCCAGTAAAGTGATTGCCGTAATTCTATCCCTGCTAACTGCTAACGTTACTGGAGGACCAGGCAGGTGGGCCACGGCTGTTTACACCATGTAGCCTGTTCAGCGGGCATAGCCGACAACGGTGAGTTATTTGCAGCTTGGGGGGGGGGGGGGACTTCAGTTTGCAGGGTGTTTAGCGATTGTTGCCGTAATTCTAAGGCCAATAAAGTCCGAATTTCAGTCGGGTGGAGTGCAAGGCAGTGGTATTTTTAGCGGTTCCTAACATAATTCTGAGCCAAGGAAGAGTGTCTGTCTGGCGTGTGGAGAGGACGGCGAGGTTGTGGTATTTTTAGCGGTTCCTACTGTAATTTTAAGCCGAAAAAGTGTGTCTGTCAGTTGGGTACAGAGTTCCGCGTGAGCAGGGGCTTTTAATATAGCCAGCATCTAACGTTAGCTACTCCGCTGTGCTGTGGAGTAACGTCTGGCTATGTGAGACAAGCATCTAGCAAAATCGATTCGTGTCTCCAGTGACAATCCCAGCAGTCTCCAGGAGATGGCGGTATTAAGTGACGATCCCAGCAGTCTCCAGTAGATGGCAGTAATACAACACGTAGAGATGACAACTGCGGTTAATACATGAAGAAGTAGCTACACTGTCAAGAACATAGACAGTATATAAAAGGTCAAGAAATATATAGTACAGTCAAATGTTTCAGACAAGAGACGGTCACGTTTGGCACAATCGGCTCTGGCACAATCTACTTGAAATTCCTCTGGGTAAGTGACATTATTAGGACTTTGTCGTCAGATAAATGACATTTATGTTTCAACATCATTGTTGCAGTGCATTACATTTATTCAATGTGTTTATTTGTGTTATGGTGGCATTGACACCTTGCAACTTTTTAGAGCGATGCTAACTTAGCTAGCTTGTTAATCAGCCTTATAACATCAACACGCCTAGTCTTTGTATGGAATTTGCAGTCTGAGTCTGAAATATTATTAAGCGCTGCGTAAACCAATAGTGGGCCCGGTTATAAAGCTAGTGAATATATTTGGTCATATGAAACTAGCTAGACGATCTAGCTAGTTAAGGAATCAATCGATGATGTTGAACGTTAGTTAGCTAAACTATGAAGACCTTTCATGTAACATTTGCCTGACATATTGTAACCATGTTTATTAGTACAGTAATTGCCACACACCGGCTTAAATAACTGCTGCTTGTAAAAAAGCCCCCAAAGTTTTGTTAGTGTTGTTATTATTTAGTACAGTTAACCATATTGTGTTTTATGTTTCACGTTTACTCCCATGTATTCAGTGCTGGTAACAGGGTAGCCAAAGCGCGTGCTGGTTGGTTACGTAGTTATATATACTCAGTATTAGCTAGTACAGAAATTGCCACACACAAATACCTGCTTCTCCTGTAAGACTAAATGTATAGTTGTACACCCTGCCAAAAAAATAATAGTTTAATCACTGAATCTGCCATGTTTTACAGATCTGACTGATCAGATGCTGTCCTGAACACCTGTTTGACGAGGTTTACCTGGACCCACAAGACTCTCCTCACAGTATGAAGGTATTGTGGGACAGGTGCCATACTTCTGCCAACCGATGGTCTGAAGACAACACAGCAGCATCAGGAGAGATTCAGTATCCACAGGATGACTTCTGTGACCTGACAGCCTACATTACCAGCAGACACATCCTCAGTAGAAAATAAACCCTCCAGGCTGGTGAAGGACATGATCTGGACAGTTAACATCTGCTGCTCTGTGCATTATGTATACTTTATATTTCCATTTTATTGACTGTGAAGAAAGTGCTTTATTTCTAAGCAGGGTTTGATCATTTTTAGTTTAGTAGTAAGGCTCCTTAAGTGTTATGCAACATGTTTATTCACAAAGACTGTTACACAGGTGATATGTCTGATGTAATGCATGTAGAAGGGTCAAACACTGAGTCCATTTAACATCCTGACTATAAAAATGTAATCCTTTAAGACAGGTTATAGTGACAGAAAGCAACACAAAACATTTGTTTAACAGTTAAACTTTATTGTTTTGACAAACAAAAGTATTTTGAAAGGGTATTAAATCTAATCTGCAGCTTGAAAAACATTTCACAGCATAAATATAAGTGACAGATACAAACTTCCAGTGAAAATCTCTAAGTTACTTTTTAAATACAATTGTCCCTTTCACAAAGCCAAATATACCAGAGTATGACATGAAGAGCTGACAGATGTTTCTTATTCTGTGTATTTCTTCCTCTTGTGTGAGTTTGAGTGGTTTCTATAAAGAGAGAAACAAAATACAAATGAATAAAGGAAACACATGTATACACTCATTCTTCCTTAAGCAGTAATATATATTACCAAACAGTAGTCGGAATATGGCTATATATCTCACACTCCACTAATGTAAGCAGAGAAAAAGGATTCAAATGCATATTATATGGGATTCTCAGACATTTTCGCCCATCTGTTAAATTACCGCTAACATAGACAACAATTCCTGTTATCTATGATACGCTTTAAAGGATCCAACTAACAAAACGGCTGGATGCTTTTATTAAACCTCTAGTGGTACGGAAAACAATATTTAACACCACTTACTTCTTATTTTACTCAACCACAAAGTACTGAACAATCCTAAAAACAAGTAGTAAAAGTATAACATGTTTAAACACGATGTTACATATTAAGCAGAAGCTCTAAACTATCGTGTAGTTCTCTTAATACATCCATGGCGTGTACGAACGATACTGTCTATGGTACAAACTTGGATATGATTAGCACAATGGTCGCGTAGCAACCCCTTAAACTCCTAACTCTCATCCACATCAAATAGTGGAAATAACAGCTGGTTTAACAAATAAATACAATATCACGAGTAATGCAGCACATATACTTACTCTTCTCATTTACGCACACAAAGAAATTGGTGCCACTCACAACTACAATCCAAATGAACGACTAACTCTAGTCTATCATACTGCTTAACTGTGTGACGTCAGTTATGATATACCCACAGATATAGGTAGCTAATACTGAGTATATATAACTACGTAACCAACCAGCACGCGCTTTGGCTACCCTGTTACCAGCACTGAATACATGGGAGTAAACGTGAAACATAAAACACAATATGGTTAACTGTACTAAATAATAACAACACTAACAAAACTTTGGGGGCTTTTTTACAAGCAGCAGTTATTTAAGCCGGTGTGTGGCAATTACTGTACTAATAAACATGGTTACAATATGTCAGGCAAATGTTACATTAAAGGTCTTCATAGTTTAGCTAACTAACGTTCAACATCATCGATTGATTCCTTAACTACCGTAAAACTTCAAATAATAGCCGAGTCCCAAATAGACGCCTGTCTCTTTTAAACGCCTGGTGTGACGACAGATTTGGGTAAATAAAGGCCGGTCTCAAATAGAGGCCTGGTCTGTTTTTTTGTTTTTTTCCGTGTCGGGTTGTATTTGATCTTTTAAAACCCGTCAAACACAATTCATTTGGATAAAAGCGTTGCATTTTAGAAGATATACGGGATTGTGAACAGCGATGTCCGCGCTGCGCGCACACACACACACACACTCACACACACACAAACATAGCGGAGCCGAGGTGTGTGCGTTACTTCACGCAGCACATGTAACTGACTGGAAACGATACCGAGGATTATTTAGCCTACTGCCGCTGGCGCAGATGAACTAACGCTACAGTCGTTACTGTAAGTAGCCTACAATAAAACCTCCATGATTAAAAAGTCAATACTTATCAATATACCCACCTACCTGTTCTACAGGCATCAACATGTTTCAGTCTGCTCTGTCTGGCTGTCCACTCGCTGTGCAAACACAGCTCTACTCTGCTATTAGCGACTTTTTACTAACAAGCTAAAATGAAAGATGCCAGTTTGTAGTCTGTTTATCTTGAACTTTGGAAAAAACTCTTGTAAACTTAGCTGCTGTCTTAACGAACCGTCCTCTCCGCTGGAGCAGTAACCTGTGGACGTATTATAAGACCAAAACATATACATGTGGCTACTTAATATGCCCGTGAATTACGTGATCGTTATGTGGTGACAACAGAGCATAACCCTACCCTTCACAGTAAAAGCCCAACCTAAAGAACGGCCACTGAAGTCAGTCAGTCAAGCTGTTGCAACTCATACAGTACTATTAACATTACCTCCGCTAATTAAATCCATGCCTGGTAAACATAAAGCAGAACTGCGACATCTGTCCGAGGAAGACGACCAAAGGGCCAGACTGCGAGGCGGAGGGAGGAAGAAGGTCAGTGAAGAGCTGGAGGTGAGCGTGTGTGATGGATCCACAGCATGCAGGCAAAGCATCGTCAATTAAAGGCCTGTCTCTTATAGACGCCTGTCTCAAATACACGCCGGGGCATTTCGGCGATTTGGGTAAATAGAAGCCCGGGCTATTATTTGAAGTTTTACGGTAGCTAGATCGTCTAGCTAGTTTCATATGACCAAATAAATTCACTAGCTTTATAACCGGGCCCACTATTGGTTTACGCAGCGCTTAATAATATTTCAGACTCAGACTGCAAATTCCATACAAAGACCAGGCGAGTTGATGTTATAAGGCTGATTAACAAGCTAGCTAAGTTAGCATCGCTGTTTGCAGCTAGCACGCTCTAAAAAGTTGCAAGGTGTCAATGCCACCATAACACAAATAAACACATTGAATAAATGTAATGCACTGCAACAATGATGTTGAAACATAAATGTAATTTATCTGACGACAAAGTCCTAATAATGTCACTTACCCAGAGGAATTTCAAGTAGATTGTGCCAGAGCCGATTGTGCCAAACGTGACCGTCTCTTGTCTGAAACATTTGACTGTACTATATATTTCTTGACCTTTTATATACTGTCTATGTTCTTGACAGTGTAGCTACTTCTTCATGTATTAACCGCAGTTGTCATCTCTACGTGTTGTATTACTGCCATCTACTGGAGACTGCTGGGATCGTCACTTAACACCGCCATCTCCTGGAGACTGCTGGGATTATCACTGGAGACACGAATCGATTTTGTCCACAAAACGGCGCGGAAAAACAGTCTCAAAAGATCCACAAGTATAGAATGAGATATACACATACAAATCTCTCTGAATTTATTTGTGCATTGTACTTACAGACACGGATCTGTACTTACAGACACGGATCTGTCTGCATTTATTTGTGAATTGTACTTACAGACACGGATCTGTACTTACAGACACGGATCTGTCTGCATTTATTTGTGCATTGTACTTACAGACACGGATCTGTACTTACAGAGTTACAAATTGTTATGATACTGTTTTAGCACCATACTAGTCCACACAGCATTCCGGGATGGGAAAAAAACGTGCTGTGGTTAATTGCCATTTTTTTAAACCAATCACAATCGTCTTGGGCGGCGCTAAGCTAAGCACGGAGCCACCGTGCTGCTGCAAAATAGCCTCAGGAAGGAACTTGTTTTGGTGGAACGTGTACATTCAAAGGTTGTTTTAGTCGTGCAACAGAAAACTCAGATTGGACAGATAGTCTAGCTATCTGTCTGGATTTACCCTGCAGAGATCTGATGAGCAGTTAACCATACTCCTCATAAATCCACCAGAGTGGACAAAGAAAGCGGAAGGTAATGGACATGCATCCGGCGGATTTTCCGGCGGCACCCAAATCCCGGAAGTGTAAGGGACCTTTTTCACAGCAGACATTTTGACTTGTCATAGTAGGAAAAGCACAGCAGAAATTGAAAACATTAAAGGTATAGTGGAGGATTTTCTTTTTTCGGGTGGATCATCAAGACTATTGATCCTCCTAGTTGTCAATCATTCTGCTGATATGTTTACGTAAGGCCGTCGTACGTGCTCGTCCCTAGGTAGTTTTCGCTTTCTGCGGCCTCTAGCCCGACCGCCTTGTCCCAGCTCTCGGCTGGTGCTGGCTCTTGCGCCCCCGCCCTGACCTCGTCTCCCTCGGCCTCTAGGCGCACCCCACCTCCTGGATCTTGGTCGGGATGAACAGGGCACGGGCTCGTAGTCAATATCAGATCCCACAAGACTCTCTTCTTGAAAGCTCTAAACGCACCAGCAATAAAAAACAACAACAACTTAGATGCTAGACGATAGCCTGTTTGTTGGCTTGTAGCATGCTAAAGTTAGCTATAGAGATGCTTGTCGTAAATAGATTTTCACTTACTGGTGGCGAGTCTGACATAGTGGAAAAAGTGCAAATCTTTTTTTGGAAACATATAAACAGAGCGTGCACGAGGAGAACTAGGCGTGCATGCTCTCTCGTGCACACGTTTAATAGGCGTTCCCTCTCGGGAGCAGGTAGAGTGTTGTGCATGTGCATTTTTTCAAAAAGTGGAGAGGGCGGTTCTTTTCTAAAATTCGGGAAAATCCTCCACTATACCTTTAATGATGGTTAAATTCCATCAAGTGTCCCAGTAAGCTATTTCAGTGAGTCAGCATGCACAATACCAGGGCCTCTCCTAAGTGGAATGCAGCCACCATTAATGGTTTTGAATAAAACTGTGCTTTTCCTACTATGACATGTCAATATCTGCCGTGAAAAAGGTCTATGTCGTGGATATAGACTAGTTAAATATGACGTGCAGCACAACTGCATCAGCTGTCTATTGTTTTGTCATACGCTGCATTCAAGGTTCTTTTTGAGAGGAGCACGCTAACGGCAGTAAAAGATGTCATCTTGGCTGCCAATTTGTTACATTCTCCCCAATTTCGGGTCGCATTACTGCTGAAACATGTCCGATCGGGTAGTGTCTGGTTCAGAAGCCTTTATTTGTGACTTTTGACGGTAGAAAGTGCTGCTTCGTTCCATAATCTAACGTTAGCCTAGTTCGAAATTTTAAGTAGCTGCATGCTAACACGAGATAGCTGTAATCTTGGCGGCCAATGCTGGTAATTTCTCCCTAATTTCGGGTCATATTACTGCTGGGACATGTCCGGTTGTGTAGTATTTGGTTTAGAAGCCTTTTTTAGTGATGTGTGACGGTACAAAGTCCTGCTATATACTCCCTTGCAGTAGCTCCAGCTTCAACTAGTGAAACAAAAGCAGAGACTGTGGCAGAGCGGAGATTCCAGTAAACACTCTGGTCAATCAGAGCAGAATGGGCTTTTTTGGGAGGGGGGCCTAAAGAGACAGAGCATCTCATACAGATGGCCAATATAGGTGCAGCCACCATGGGCAGTATGAGAAAAATAAAGTGTTTTTTTAAAGGACCCATGGCATGAACATTTCACTTGGTGAGGTTTTTTAACATTAATATGAGTTCCCCCAGCCTGCCTATGGTCCCCAATTGGCTTGAAATGGCCCTGGGTATCCTGCTCTGCCTGGGTATCCTGCTCTGCCTTTGAGTTAAAGTAAGCTCAGATGAGCGGTTCTGGAATCTTACTTGTTATGAGGTCATAACAAGCAAGGTTACCCCCCCCACCCCCCTTTCCCTGCTTTGCCCGCCCAGAGAATTTGGCCAACCCATGAGAGAGAGACATCATGGCTTTCAAATGAGCAAAGGGCAGTTGGTCAAGGCCACACCCCCACCCTCCACCTTGCCCCCCCCCCCCCCCCCCCTCTCCTCCTCAATAGCTACAGACACAGAAATGGCATGTCCTGAGGAAAGCTCACTGTGGGACTGGCTCTTGTGGCTGTAATTCTGCACCAAGGCTGAATTTCGGGAAAGGCACTTCAGATACAGTATTAGGGGACCACTAAGGTCCATATAAAAGCATCCAAAGAGCACCATGTCACCTTTAACATGTAAACATTTTTAGCATGTAAACATGTTTTAGTACAAACACAAAATGCAAGTATTATCCTGAAAATGCTATATAATAGTTGCCCTTTAAAATGGGAGTCGTCTTGTAATCATGCCAGTCCCTAATTATTATTAGGGAGGGTTTTGCAACCACTATTTTTAAAGAGATGTAGCTCTTGTTTCTATTGAGAGTAGCTTTCACACAAGGCATTTTGACTCGTCTCAGCAGGAAAAGTACAGGTAAAAATAGTTTTGTAAACATTCGCAATACCAGGAACCTGCTCACCTAAATGGAATATTGTTGTTGATCAATTAGCCTAGACCTGTGCTTTTTCTGCTATTTGTCAAAATGTGTAATGTGAAAAATGTGAGTTTTTAGATGTACTGTAAGTCGCATTTAGTCTGAGACAACATAATGTTAGCTGTTGCCCTACCTAATCACTAAGATGATGTGTTAGTCCCACTGTTGTCATTTTCAGTCAACACAGAAGATGCAATAGTGGTTGCTAGGAGCAGGTAAACTTTTTCACAACAATTTAAGAAATATGTTAGTTATAAAGTTGTTCAGTCCCTCCAGGATTTCACGGCCTTTTTTTTTAGATTGTTGCAGGAGCTTTGCTAAAAGATTGCGATAAATGTTGCGATGTCTTTTGTATTTTTGTTGCAATGAAGTTGCGAGAGACAGTGAAAACAGCAAAAAAAAGTTGTGATATTTTTTGGTGTACTTGTTTCGGGGAGAATAAAACTAATCTGGTCTGAGTTTTCCTAGTCACCTTACCAAAAAGGCTCAGGATGCTGCAATTGTTTGGTATAATATGAAAATGGCTGGTGGATTTAAGACAAGAAATAATAATTTATAGAATGAATCAAATTTGAACATGTGTCAGTGGCTTGTTGATCTTTACATTGTTAGTTAAATTCCTATCCTGGCCTGGGCTGGGCCACACATTCATACGGTTTGATAAAGTAACGTTACTTATTGGACTTTAACTTATCATTGCACTTACAATACGAGTGCAGCTGTCCTCAGAGTGTGTTTGTGTGTGTGTGTGTGTGCGTGCGTCAGTCGCGGGGGGAACTGAGCAGCAGCGCCGCCTGCTGCAGAGACCCGACAGGATTGAAAGAGCAACTGCTTTCAGCAAGTTTAGAGTGAAAAAAAACGTTACAGCGTACATTGATGTTAAAATGTATACAGGAAGGCAGGACGGTCTGAAATGTTTGTCACCGTCTTTCGCTGTACGTTTTGTTGGTTAATGAGTCACACACGTCTCGTCTTCACGCATGTTACGCCAACCCGTTCTCACTCCAGCTTTGTCAGTGCTCTCAGAGTCACATACTGACGCAGAGTCTGGCATGTGGGACTGCTGTGATTGGCTGAAGTCACGGGAAACTCCGGTTATTGGTCAGATTTGCGGTAAAGTAGCTGTGATTGGTCAAAATTGCGTCGCACTGAATTCAAGGTGATTGGTTGAATTTGCGTGAATTGTTGCGATCGCGACATCGCGAAATCCTGAAGGGACTGGTTGTTTCTGTAACTGGACTTCTGTAACAATCAGAGTTATGCACATATACCATTTTTGTGGACATTTTCATGTCGCTATTTTTAAAGGCTGTACAGTACTAGCTTGCTATGTAGGAAGATGACATCCCCATTCTTCATCTCGTCTAAACATTGGTTGAACGATTCTCTAGCCAGCAGAAAGATAATCCTAAGTATAATGTAACTGTGGTAATTTAAAACAAACTTTTAAAAGAGTAGAGTGAGAGGGATTATAGAGGAAGTGACTGAATGTGGGCAAGGGACAGTTAGAGAGAGAGGGTGAAAAGGAGTGAAAAAGATTTAAGGAGGAGAGAGAGAGAGCGAGGGATGACAGAATTGAAAGAGAGAGATTAATATACGACAGAGGTAGTTCAGAGAGGAATGCTGACAAGTCTCTTTCAAGTGTTGGAGACACACACACACGCACGCACACACACACACACACACACACACACACACACACACACACACACACACACACACAGGTCCCAGTGGAGGGCAGGTGTAGACAGCACCACCATCTGTGTATCAAAGCTTCAAATATTACTACTGACACACACATATTTTATTATAGGTATGTGTATGTTTGTGTGTGTGTCTGAGTGAGTGAGTGAGTGAGTGAGTGAGTGAGTGAGTGAGTGAGTGAGTGAGTGAGTGAGTGAGAGAAATTCATAAGCAAAATCATATACAGTAGATACCCATATCAGGTGTAAAATTAATATTTCTTGACTCAACCTCTCTGTCATTCCTCCTTTAAGGGTAAAGGTGTACATTCAGTGTTGGCAGATTGGGCCGCTTTTTATCAGCTTGGCCGGATTGGGCGGGTTTTAAAAAATTGGGCTAATTTTGTTTTTATTGTGGTGTTTTTTACAGATAGTAAACAATTGCTGCAGCCTTGCTGTCTGCCACATTCACCTGCGGGCTACATGGTACCACTGCTGGCTAAAGCCTGTAAAATGAGTGAGAAAAATATAAGAAAAGCTAATCGGAAAGAGTGAGAAAGTTAGCCTGACCTAAGGCCCTGGATCAAAGCCTGTTTGCGTACCCAGTGTTAAAGCCTTTGCCATAGCCACTTCAAGCAAAGCTGGACAGAACTCCATTTAAGACAACCAAATACAATGTGAAGTAAGGATAGCTCCACTAAAAACTAAAGATAACCATGCATTTGAAGGGGTGGCTCCAATTCTGTGGAACGCCCTTCCTATTGTCTTACGTTCTGTGGTCTCTGCTGATGCTTTTAAAAAGCAGCTGAAAACTCATTTGTTTAAACTGGCCTTTGCTGTCCTCATTTTGTAATTTGTATTTCCATTGGTATTTTATTTTTTGCTTTCTCATTTTACTGTTTGGGTCTTATCTTAACAATTGTATCATGTAAAGCACTTTGTGACTTTGTCTGTGAAAGGTGCTATATCAAATTAACGTATTATTAGCTGTGACAGCCCTGTTTGCTTGTGCACTTGCAGGTCTGAGGCTGGCGGAGGAGCTAACGAGGTAACTGGGAACACCTGGTCAGTGTAGCCAGGTTACTTAACCCCGCCAGCCCAGAGGCCAGTATGTGTCAGTCCCCTCACCAACCTGAGGTCTCCTTTGTTGTTATGTTGCTTCTTTTGTAAACAGTGACACCATGCACCTCAAATTGTTCAGTGCATTCACACACCCTCATACACAGCTGTTTGTGACTTCCACAGTCATTGTCTTTGTGTTTGCACTATACTTTAAAGTGCCCATATTATGAAAAAAAAAATCACTTTTTCTTATTTTGTGTCTCTGGTGCTTCCTCATGCATACAAACTTGGGAAAAAAACATGCATGTTGTTTTGAGTGAGATACAGGTTTCTGAATGTCTTCTGCCTTCAGTCTCCGGGTGAGCCGTTCAAAATCTGCACAGCTTTCTACATCAGTAGCCGAGACGGCCTAACCGCTAGCATGCTACCTCGTTCTCAATGGCAAAAAACTGCTACAACACACACTAGTTCACCATAATCTACAAAAGAACTGCTTACATGTCCCTGTTCTGCAGGTATTCCACGCAAGGTTGGAAGTGCGCCCTCGTTTAGAAGAAGTCTCCCTGCTAATCCTGCCTTGTAACTGACCTGACTAGGTGACGTGATCCTTACCTAGCTACTGCGCATGTGCGAATGCCAACAAAGATGATACAGAAGTGAGATGCCTCACTCTGTAGCTAAAACAGAGACCTAAACACACAGGGTGAAAAGAGGAGCTGTAGCAATGTGCAGTACAACAAAAATATGGTGTTTTTTGAAAATTAAACCATGTAAACCTATTCTAGTACAACATCAAAATACAATTATGAACCTGAAAATGGGCATAATATGAGCACTTTAACAAATGTTAGTTTGTTAAAGGTCCAATATGTAATATTTGTACTGTAATAAATCCAAAAATGACACCAATGCCTCATCAGATATTAAGGAAACATGTTAAGCTGAAATACTATCTTTTCTGACAACAATGCTAAAGTCAGTATTTTGTCTTTTTGAAATTTACGATCCGTGACGGAATTTATGTTTATGTTTTGGTTTGTGTGTTGTTATCAACTGCCCAGTTTGACTGCCAGATATAACTGTAAACACGTAAACCAGCGCGCTGCAGCTGTAACGTTAGTACAGCCATGAATGCACCAAACAAATGAATGGGATCAACAGAGATAGATTATACCCGACATTAAAAAACAGCATGTTTCTAACAGTTGCTTGACGAGAGACATAACAAACCCCAGGTTAATATTGGAGATGTATTTGAAAGATGGAGACAGCTTACAGCCCAAAAGGACGCTGAGTTGGCTAATTTCCTCCTGTACAGGTAAGCATTAGCTTAAGGCTAATTTATCACAGCTACTAGGGACGAGCACTTTGTGTCATTTCAACATTCGTGTAGCTACTTCCATTGAATTGTATAGCTAGAGTAGCCACGTTGGTTACTCGCAAAAACAACTGAGACAGCCAGTAAAGTGATTCCGACTGGTCCTGGCTAATGCCACCATGCTAACCCTGCTAATTGCTAACGCTACCGGAGGACCGGGCAGGCGGGCCACGGCTGTTTACACCGTTTAGCCTGTTCAGCGGCCGTAGCCGACAATGGTGAGTTATTTGAAGCCAAGAGGGGGGGCTGTAGCTAAGTCGGAAAGAGAGGACCTTGAGTTTGCAGTGTGTTTAGCGATTGTGTAATTCTAAGGCTAGTAAAGTGTGTATTTCAGTCGGGTGGAAAAGGAGTGCAAGGCAGTGGTGTTTTTAGCGGTTCCTATCATAATTCTAAGCCGAGGAAGTGTGTCTGTTTGGCGTGTGGAGAGGACGGCGAATTTCGTTGTATTTTTAGCGGTTCCTACTGTAGCTAATTCTAAGCTGAAAAAGTGTGTGTGTCAATTGGGTACAGAGCTCCGTGTGAGCACGGGCTTTTATGACTGTCAGTATAGCCAGCATCTAACGTTAGCTACTCCGCTGTGCTGTGGAGTAATGTCTGGTTATGTGAGACAAGCGTCTAGCAACATTGTTGGATGCTCCGGTCTTAGCCTGGCAACCAACGTGAACTTCGAGTCTGGGGAGGAGGGGCGGGGGAGACGACTCTCTCCAGTATTTTGAATTTGTACTGCAGTAACTATTTTAAACACTAGCTGTCAATATTACATATTGGACCTTTAACATAAAGTTTGCCATGCATCTCACTCCTCTGTTGTGGCCTGCGAGCTGGTCATACAGTGGGGCATACCACACATTAATTAAATAAAAAAATGACCACAATGTCATCAGATTTTATGGAAACAACAATGATAAAGCCAGTATTTTCTCCTTTGAAATTTCCACTCCGGGACAGACCGTTTTTTGTTGTTTTTTTAGGCCTACGTTGTTAACTGCCCATTTTGACACCCAGGTTGCCAGACATGAAACACAAACATGCCAAAACAAAATGCTCCAGCGATAACCTAATCTTGGATATGTGATCCTCCACAGCGCTGTGCAATGCAGACTATCTTGGAGCTGACAAAGACAGCAGCCTTCAACAGACTCACCCTGGGTCCGCTTAATTAAGTACACTAATTTATACACTAATAACATTACCGTCGGCAAAATACCCCCGCGAATCAAATCCATAGTTCAGCGTTAGCCATCAAATGTTAAATTCGTTAACGTTACAGAGCCACTAGCGACAGATCTGTAGCACGTGAGGTCTTTCTCTGTTGTGGCCGCCAAAACAGTCACCTCTCTCTTCTGTTCTGTGACTGAGCCTGCCTGACTGCGGCGTAGATGAGAGACAGCGAGACAGGAGAAATACGCCGCTGAGCTAGCCTGGCCCTGGCCTGGCCAAGCCAACCTTCTTTGGTAATTCTTTATCAATCGTTCTCCCTTCGTTTTTTTTTTTACATCAAATATAGGCTACCTAAGTTATAATTTAATTATAATTTAATGTAAATTCCTGTAGTGAGTTTTTGATTATTTGGCTAAAGATTTCTATTTATTTCTATCTACCTTGCTGACACCACCACTAAGCTTTATGCAAAATATTGCGTAATGACATAAAAAATATGCAAATTAACATACGTCATCTAGCTGCATTTAGTGACTTTTGGAGCTAGTGCTAGCTACTTTCTTTGGAAAAGAGTTGGCAACACTGGCAGTAATACATCCGTGGCAGTAACAATGTGGATGGCTAGCAGAGACCGTAAAGTACAACACAGTCTCACTCCCAACTCGTCAAATGTCTGATGCATGGCCAAGAACCCGTGCAGTTAAGTTTCAACGCCAGGGAGGTACCCGTTGCGTTATTTTCCGACGAGGGGGTCCGTCAGATAAACAGTCATGTTAATCCCTCACCGTCAGATATCGACGAAAGAAAAAACACGCCCCCTTAACTCGAAATCTGTGACAGTTTTATTATTGGTATTTTTAGCCCAATAACCGCTGTTTTAATCAACATTATTCACGAGATCTTATCATGGTTTATATGCATTTCTTTTAATGTTATTATTTCGGTCTATTTCGGCCAGGGAAGCTGGGTTTCTTTATTGTTTATTGATATTTTTTAAACTATAACGCTACATCTATCAACATTTATTTAGATGCTATCATGGTATTCATTTCTTTATTTTAACAATATTATTTCGGTCTTATTACCGGTTAAATATTACAGTATGCTGTAATACAGAACATTACGATATGATCCGAGCTAGACTCATTCAAAGCTGATATCCCACAATGCAATGCGGCCATTCATTCACAGAATCGAAAAGCGATCAACTGGTTGCTTCAATGTTCATATATATATATATATATAATCAGTGTTTTTATCACCAGCAACAACACAATACTCAGCTTTGTTCCAGTTATACACACACCGTAATAACGTTTAAAAACATCCGCGGAAGTGATGTCTGTGAATGAATGTTGCAGGTGAGAATTTACACAATAAAATAGAGAAGCATTTTTTATTTTATTTTCCATGCATAGTTATTTTAAAACACAATTTTCTAATGTTGCGGTTGATGACTATTAATATCAAATACTAAAGGGAAAAAACATGAGCATAGTTATGTGTGGGACTTAGTTTGATTTAATATCACACTGCATTAGTTGTTTTAAATAAATTACTTTTTTGAAAATTTATGGAAGGCCTAACATATTAATTATTATATTCAAAAGATGATCTCATATCAATCACCATGGTTACAGCTTGTAGCCATCCTAACCTTTGTAGCCTTTACTGAGAGACTACCTTTTCAAAATTAAGAAGGGACTAGTTTTAGGAAGCATTTTCAGGAAATTAAAAGAATAAGCAGATTGTTGCAGAGGTTTTTGTTTACAGAGTAATATGTATATAGCTTTGTATGGGTATGTGTACATATATAACGTGTTTTGGCATTTTTGGCACACTTCTGCCTCAGCCTATACTGCACACAGACAAAACTCACACATCTCATTCAACCATTTGACAAGCTGAGGAGTTGGTGGTGACATGGGTCAGAGGGTATCAGAGGTCATACATGATGAACCAATCAATGGGCTCTGCTCCTATAGGCACCTTGGTGTTCATATGGACAACACCTTGCTGGAAGGCCCGTGTTCAAAGTGTGTGTTATCATTTAGAGCAGACACTCACGGTGAATCAGAGGGTTTATGTTATACAAGGCTGCATTACAAAGCATATTCATATGTATCCACATGGCAATATCTAAAAACATCTCATTTAAAGCTTGCTTGTCAGGTGACTGTCATGAAGGTTGTGGAGAGGAATAGAAACCAGTCTCTCCAGGCAAGCACAGAGAATATGACCTGATTCTCCATGCCAAGTATGAGTTCTTATACTCTAGCAGAAGATATGGTTACCCCAATGTAAACTTAAAGGGATACTTCACCGCTGGAAAGCTGAATATATCTTTAAATTGGGTCACTTATGTAGCAGAAATGTGAAAAAAAAAACATTTAATTGATGCCTTCTAGGCCGAGAAAAGCCAGAAAATGTGTTTTTGGCTCATATGGATGAAAGACACCAAATCCCAGAATGCACTTCGCTTCGCTGCTTTGAGTCCACTCCCAAGCCACGCCTACCGCTTGACAGACAGACAGTGAGGCATTCGACTCAACTCAATGTGTTTTATTGTTATTTCAACCATATACACAAAACAACGTTTCATCGTGGCTCAAGAGGTGTTACACATTTAAAATATATAAAAACTACATTATATAAAAACGACATACGAAACAGGCTACCTTTAGTGCACACACACATTATAGGCTCCGTAAAGTTCAGCTAAGCATACCAGCATTAGGCTTGGTGGGCTGTAAACACAGAGTATAAACACAGCCGTGAATTAGCGTGGAATGTCGAATGGTTGCCATTTAACAGTCACAAACTCCAGCGGTTAGCAGTTAGTTGGATACAAATCACCCCATTTCTGCACCAGTCCGTGTTAACACAGCCCACCTTCATACAGAGCATCTCTAGCTCGGATTGTCGGAGGGCTAGCAGGCCTGGTAGCTGGACAGTCCGGTTTCAGTTTCAGTTTCATTTTTATTTGAACAGGGACAGTGCACAAATTAACATTAACCTTGCAACAAAACAAGGAGAGATGCATTGAGCCAGGTTATAGCACAAGTGCTATTTTCCGCCTGTAGTCCCTTGGCAGGGCAATAACACTATAAAACAAAAGTTCATGCATGTAAAATACAGAAACATACATATATATATACACATATACATACACATACACACACATACATACATATATATGTATATATATACATACACATATACACACATATACATACACACATATACACAATTGTACATCACAGGCATACTTCATTTACAATAAAAACTCTCAACTGAACAATTTTTCCCCTTTGCAAGAACTAACCCCACCCCAGCCAAGATATTCGATAAAATGTCCTTACCTCTCCCAAAACATTCACTCACAACACACACACACACACACACACACACACACACACAAACACACACACACTCCTCATCAATGTGTACAGTTTTGTTGTGACAGTAACCATTCTTTTGTCATACTCGAAAAAGTTAAAAAATGTGTACTTGTAATAAGGTGTGTGGGGAGAGAATTCCACTGAGTTATGGCAGCAAAAGTAAAAGATGATTTGCCAAAAGAGGTTTTGCGATTTGGGATATTGCACTCTCCTCTAGTAGCTGACCGAGTACTTCTTTTTTTTTCTGATTTGAGCGTTATACATTTTTTTAGAGGAGGAGCGACAGCCTTATGAATGATTTTAAAAAGTAAGCAAACATTAGAATGCATTATCAAATTTTCTAAATTTAAAATATTGTACTTAGTAAGTATTTTACAGTGGTGATATTGAGTTGTTTTTTTTATCATGAATCTTAAGGGCTCTTTTATATAATGATTCAAGTGGTCTCAAGACTGTTTTACCTGCTTGAGACCAACTTGTCATGCAGTACAAAAAGTGTGGAACAATCATTGCACTCAAGTAAATATTGGAAGCCTCAATGGTAAGAGAGTTTCTTATATGTCTGAAATTCATAAGATTAAATTTTAGTGTACTACTCAATTTTTTAACATGTTTTTTAAAATTAAGAGTTGGATCCAGGGTGACACCCAGATATTTGAATTCATCCACATTTTTAATTGGATGCCCATTTACTAAGACCGCAGGACATTCCTTAAGTTTACATCTATTTTTAAAAAACATGGTTACCGTCTTTTCAGTATTCAAAGTGAGGCATGAGTTTTGTAACCATTCCACTACTTTATGCATTACATTAGTTAATTGTAAAGCAACCTCTGTAGCATTCTTCCCATGAGTGTACAGAACAGTATCATCAGCATACATTATTAAATCAACATCAGTACATATTAAAGGAAGGTCATTTATATATATACTAAAAAGCAACGGCCCTAAAATTGACCCTTGCGGGACCCCCATAGTACATTTTTTCACTTGGGATAATGCATTGTTCATTCGCACGCACTGCTGTCGTCCACTCAGGTAAGAATTAAACCAGTTTTGTGTATTTAATGAAAGATTGTAGTGTACTAATTTACTTAGTAGTATTTCATGATTAACTGTGTCAAAAGCCTGGCTTAGATCAAGAAAAACAGCACCCACCACTCCACCTTGATCTAAATTTGTTTTAATTTGTTCAAGGAAGTAGCAGCAAGCGGTTTCAGTTGAGTGTTTTTTCCTGAAACCGAATTGCATAGGGTGTAATAGGGCCTTAGAATCAAGGTGAGCAATTAGTTGTTCTGCTACCACCTTTTCGATGACCTTTGAGATGACAGGAAGGATGCTAATCGGTCGGTAATTGCTAACTTTTTGTTTGTCACCAGATTTATACACCGGGGTCACCAAAGCAGACTTTAAGACACTTGGAAAGGTACTTTCATTAATAAATTCATTTAATAATTTAGTTAAAGGGGTCGTCAAAGATTCTTTATGAGTTTTTAAGAAAGCAGTATCAAGACCATAAATGTCCTTTGCTTTACTATTTGTTAGTGTTGAGAGTATTTCATTAACCTTCATATCGTTTGTCGGTGTCATAATAAAACCATCACTATCACTGACTAAAGAATAATTAAAAGATTTTTTAATAAAATTCTGACCCAGTGTTTCCACAGAGTTTAAAAAATAATCGTTAAATTCCGTTGCAATAGCTAAACTATTGTTTGTAATAGTATTATTTATGTTAAGCTGTATGCTTTCATACTTGGGCTTGTCCTTGCCAGTTAAGTTATTAATGGTCTTCCATAGTTGTTTACTATTCCCTTTTGCTTCTCTAATGATTTCAAGAAAAAAGGATGCTTTAGCCTTTCTAAGCTGCATTGTAACCTTATTTCTCATGCCTTTGTAGATTAGATGATCAGTAGGTAAACCCGATTTTAAAAATCTTTTTAGAGAAGCATCTCTTTTTTTCATTAATTGCCAGAGAGTACTATTAAACCAAGGCAATCTATGTTTAGCTCTAGGTTTCATAGGTATTGTTTTTGTATATCTTGCTATTATATCTTTAAGGGCTGACGTTATATCATTACATGCTTGCTCACATGTTTTATTTTCAACAGTGTCCCTCCAATTTGTTTGCTTTATTTCAATCTCAATTTGTATTAACTCTCTCTTTGGAATAAATGATATAGTGGGATTTCCTGTCACTGTATTTTGGTCCCTGTACCGTGATTTAGTCAGTTTCCTAGCAGCTAACGTAAGATTATGATCTGACAGGCCAGTGACAAGGTTATATGTTTTAGTTATCCTTTCTGGTACATTTGTAAAAACTAAATCCAATAAAGTTTGAGAAGATCTAGTTATTCGCGTAGGTTTATTTATCTTTTGTACCATATTAAATGTCGTTGCAATATCCTTAAGTTTTTTTCTGCGTGATTTATCAAGCCAGTTTAGATTGAAGTCCCCCATAAGTATAACTTCCTTCCTTTCGTGTTGTTTAAGGATTGCAGATAAACTGCTAAAAAAATCATTTGTGGCAGTAGGTGGGCGATAAACTGCAAGGACAACAAAAGACATTTCGGGGGACAATGTAATAGTGACCCCTACACACTCCAGGGTGTTTTCATTTATATCTATTTGTTTGCTTAGAATGCTTTCTTTAACATAAATTAAAACCCCGCCTCCTTTTCCTTGACTTCTGTCTCGTCTGTACACCTTATAACCCGGTATATTAAATACAGATAAAGGGGTTGTAGATGTTAGCCATGTTTCAGTAAGACACAGATAGTCAAGGTTAGAGTCTGTTAGCAAATGTTCCAGTTGCTCGGTTTTTGATACAACGCTACGTATATTCAAATGTCCACCAAAAACACCTTTCGGTTTTGTTTTCGGGTTCCATAAAACGCTCGCATGGTTGACAGTCTGAAACAGTTTTGTTTGATGCTGTTTAAAAATCACAGTGGCAGTCTGTGATGCATTTACCATACCATGTTCAGGCCCTGATTTTATCAGAGGATTTTTACCTCGTAATCCTGCAGGGAGACCGTCACATAAGTGTATCTTTGGAAGCGCCACACGTCCACCACAGGGAACAGCTGACTTCCAATTTTCCCCGCGTTGTGACTTGTAAGTCGCAGGCCCAGGGTTAAGATGGATGTCCCCACTTAATAGCAGGATACTACAGAATATGATGGAAAAATCCTGTCTTACTGGTATGGAGGACGTTTTCTGTCTGCGCTGCTCACGCTGTCTGGACAGGGACCGAGGAGATGCTCGTCCATCATCCAGAAAGTTGGAATATAAAACGTACTGACTCCACGAATCAAGGGGAACAGCAAGGTCTTTCGGTGAGCTGGCATACCGCGATGAGCGTCCATAGACAGCAGACCAGTTTCCCCACAATTGTGTAGCAGTGAGGATCAGTAGGTACATAGCCACTGCCAAACCACTACAACCACCTGCCGCCGTCTTCTTTCTTCCTTGTCTTGTCTTCCACTCGTTCACCTGTGCTGTGGCCTGGGCGGCGGCCATGGTGATGGCGCCGGCTCCGGCCCCGGGTCCTCCACCAGTCACTCTTTCTTCTTCAGTGACCTAGAAAAAGCATGCACATGTGCGCCCTCCTTTAGAAGAAGTCTCCCGGCTAATCCTGCCTTGAAACTAACCAAAGTTGGAGACACAACCTTCTTTTACTGTCTATGGAGCTAACTGACATGATCTACGATCTGAGCTACTGTTGTTGGTTCACTGTTGTTCAGCCATGTTTCCACGAAAGCAAAAAACACAGTCTCTGAATTCGCGTAGGGAGCATCGTTGAAGTTGGATGTAGTCCAGTTTGTAGTTTAATGAACGGACACTTGCAAGCAGGATTGATGGGACAGGTGGCCGGCTAGCGTTAGCTCGCTCTGGATGTGCCTTTTCCCTGGCTAGCGTTAGCTTCCCACCTAGCCGACGTGGATGTCCCCTACCCGGCTCGGGGTATGAGCGAGACCGCTGGTCCCCGTGCTGGTCTCCGTGGCAGGCGAAGCTCTCGTAGTGTGCCGATTATTCTGTCTGTAATAACGTTCCCTGCATATTCTCCGATCTGTACCGATGTATCCCGGTGGTACACGTGCGGTAGTTTGAATGCACATAATTGTTGTAAAAGTTTGCTGCTGAGAAGTTCTCTTAATACATCCATGAGAGAGAGCCCTGTTTAGCGAGGATTCAAGATGGCTGACATTTCGTTTTTTTCCGGCTAAGATCGGCTCGCTTCGGGTGATGGGCGGGTTTAAAACATGCGGAAGTAGGTCCTACTACTGGCTGTAGTCTTTTGCTCTGGCCAAAAAATCTTCCGATGACGCAAAAATCGTCATTTTACGTCATCGGAAGATTTTTTCCGGACCCCCCAATGCAGATATCTTCTGTCTCAGGGGGATATGAGGGACGCACGGTCATTCAGAAATACTACCGGGTTTCTACTGATACAAAGCTGAATGCTAAATTGGTGAAGTATCCCTTTAACATTTCTAAACTTTAGGCCTACCTCAATTACAACTTTAAATAATGTTGCTTGAGGCTGGTTGTCCAATAGCTTCATGATATGATGCAAATGGTTGTGTGTTACTCTGCACTGTTTGTGCAAGATGATCAATAGATTGTTGCTGTGTGATGTGCTTCAGTCTGACTACATATCACTTTGTTTATGTTTTTTTATTGTAAGTATATGTCAGCTGTATGATAAAACAATATGTCAAGTCTTATGTGTGAAGCATTTGAACTCAAGGCAGATATCACTCCGGGGACAAGAACGTATCACCTGCATATCCATGATATGTGAAAATTAAAATGTTGTCGTATGACTATATCAAACATATTGTTGGAAAGGTATCAACCTCCACAGTAACATATGTCAGTCTGAAGAGGATCCATTACTCCTACTCTGAAATATTGACCTCTGAATCTTGAACCTAGTCCATGTTTGAAGGCTTGTCATTTAGCAACAGAAGGTGCTACAAACATAGGACCAGCTGTTATAGAAAACTCTGGACCTCAGGTGTCATGTAGATATGGTCACCAATGTTTAACCACTGTAAGCACTGTCAAATATGGTAATAAGCTACAACCCCAAATCAGAAAAAGTTGGGACAATATGAAAAACACAAATAAAACAAGAAAGTAGTGATTTCTAAATGTACTTTGACTTGTATTTCATTGCAGACAATGTGAACACAAAATATCTCATGTTTTGTCTGGTCAACTTAATTTCATTTGTAAATATACATCCTTTCCTGTCATTCAGACCTGCAACACATTCCAAAAAAGGTTGGGACAGGAGCAATTTAGGGCTAGTAATCAGGTAAATTGGTTAAATAATGATGTGATTTGAAACAGGTGATGTCAACAGGTGATTGTAATTATGATTTGGTACAAAAGCAGCATCCAAGAAAGGTCTAGTCCTTTAGGAGCAAAGATGGGCCGAGGATCGCCAGTTTGCCAACAAATACGTGAGAAAATTTTTGAAATGTTTAAAAACAATGTTCATCAAAGAAAGATAGGAAGACATTTGCTTATTTCACCTTCAACAGTGCATAACATAATTAAAAGATTCAAGGAATGAGGAGGAATTTCAGTGCGTAAAGAACAAGGGCGCAAGCCTAAGCTGAACAACCGTGATCTCCGATCCCTCAGGCGGCACTGCATCAAGAATCGGCATTCATCTATAAGCGATATCACCACATGGGCTCAGGACTACTTTGGCAAACCTTTGTCAAGTACCACAATATGTAGTTACAGCCACAAATGCCAGTTAAAACTGTACTGTGCCAAAAGGAAGCCCTATGTTAACAGTGTCCAGAAGCGCCGTCGACTTCTCTGGGCTCAGAGGCATCTGGGATGGACCATCACACAGTGGAAACATGTACTGTGGTCAGATGAATCAGTATTTCAGGTATTTTTTGGGAGAAATGGACGCCGTGTGCTCCGGACCAAAGAAGAAAAGGATCATCCAGACTGTTACCAGCAACAAGTCCAAAAGCCAGGGTCTGTCATGGTATGGGGTTGTGTCAGTGCCCTTGGCAAAGGTAACTTGCACTTCTGTGATGGCACCATTAATGCTGAAAAGTACATAGAGATTTTGGAGCACAATATGCTGCCTTCAAGAAGACATCTTTTCCAGGGACGTCCATGCATATTTCAACAAGATAATGCAAAACCACATTCTGCACACATTACAAAGTCCTGGCTGCGGAGGAAGAGGATACAGGTACTTGACTGGCCTGCCTGCAGTCCTGACCTGTCTCCAGTAGAGAATGTGTAGCGCATTTTGAAGAGCAAAATGCGACAATGAAGACCCCGTACTGTTGCCCACCTTAAGACTTGTTTGCAGCAAGAATGGGACAAAATTACACCTGAAACACTTCATCACTTGGTGTCTTCAGTCCCTAAACGTCTTTTAAGTGTTGTGAAAAGGAATGGCAACATTACAAAGTGGTAAATGCTTTACTGTTCCAACTTTTTTTGAAATGTGTTGCAAGAACCAAAATAGGAATTTTGTTTTTTTGAAACAAAAACTATACAAATCATGAGGAACACATTAAATGATGTGCTGTTGTATTGTCTGCAATGAAATACAAGTCAAAGTACATTTAGAAATCACTACTTTATTTTTTTATTTGTGTTTTCCATACTGTCCCAACTTTTTCTGATTTGGGGTTGTATTTTCACCTATTTAACGATTCAATTTTTAAAATCAGTGTGTTCCCCATCCCAAAAAACCCAGGGGGCATCCAAAATGATACACTTTTAACTTCTAATTACGAGAAATATACCAATATACTTTAAAACTACAACTCCCATTATAGATGCGGCCCAGAACCTGTTACAAGCGTGCGTATTTGTAGTTCTTCCAGGGTGGGCAGCTGCCTATGTTCGATTCTTGTGGTTTCTGCCGTCTGCCGTGAATGGGCTTCATTCCATTTCAGATTGCCGCCGCCCGCTGGCCGACCGAGCAGACAATACATGAGACAAATACATGAAACTGTATTTTATTATTATTATCATCTTCATTCCTCAATCCTCAAATATAATGTTAGACAAAAACATCAATATTACGAATATTATGTATTTTTGTATCTTCTTATCTGCCGAGCGGCACGTACTACGTCACTTCCGGAGTCTTCAGCTGATTTTTTAAAACGTTATTACGGTGCATAACTTACTGGAACAAAACTGAGCTATGTGTTGTTGTTGGTGATAAAACCACTGATTATATATGTATATATATATATATATATATATATATATATATATATATATATATATATATATATATATGAACATTGAAGCAATACTGTCGTTAAAGACCAGCTGATCGCTGTCCAATTTTGTGAATGAATGCCCGCATTGTATTGTGGGATATGGGCTTTGAACGCGTCTAGCTGGGTGTAGCTCGGATCATATCGTAATGTTCTGTATTACAGCATACTGTAATATTTCACCGGTAATAAGACCAAAATAATATTGTTAAAATAAAGAAATGAATACCATGATAACATCTAAATAAATGTTGATAGCGTTATAGTTTTAAAAATATCAATAAACAACAAAGAAACCCAGCTTCCCTGGCCGAAATAGACCGAAATAATAACATTAAAAGAAATGCATATAAACCATGAAAAGATCTCGTGAATAATGTTGATTAAAACATCGGTTATTGGGCTAAAAATACCAATAATAAAAC